>VXBL01004267.1:2383079-2438079 GCA_013400195.1 Aramus guarauna | reverse complement strand
CGGCCGCGGGCGGGGAAGCGAGCTCTGGCGTAGCAGGGCCACGTTTTTCCTTCCAGCAGCCTCCTCTCTTTGTAAGGAAACCGTCCCAGTCCCCAGTTCATTTGCGGTCCCTCGCTGCGTTGAGAGGGCACAGGCGGAGGAGCAAAGCCCGAACGAAGCATTTACAGCTTTCAAAAGGTCGCGCCAGCACCCCGAAACGCCCAGCCGTATCTCGGTGGGAGAGCCCTGGGCACGCGGGCCGCCGGGAGCTGAACCCGCTTTCGGCTCGGCGCAAGCTCGGGGCAGAGCCCCCCGAGGTGGCGCGTTCCTGCAGCCCGGAGCGCGCCAGGGATAACTATACCGCTGGAATATAAAGTCGCGTATAAAGATTGCATGAACTAGATTATATTTTCATCACCCTTATGCATATGAAGTCTTTTAATTTCTATAAATCTTACAGTGAGTTAGAATTAAATCGTATTAGTGTGAATAATACATGTTTAGGGATCACTCATCTAAGAACTTGTAGTATTTAATTTACAAGGACTATACATTTTTCAGGTCTCTTAACAAGGAACTTTAAGCACTTCTTGAGGTTTAAAAAAAAAAAGGGATCTGGAAAGCAAAAATGCTCTATTTTTCCCAGGATCCTGAATGAGTGACTCAGGAGGTATTGTAATTGCAAAAGCTTTCTGTGTGTAAGAACCTGCCTAATACTCTTATTAGCATCTTTTTTAATCCAGGTAACATAATAGTAAAAGTGTCAGATGAATGTCTCAGAGGTGGACCATTAAAAAATAAATTGCAAAACCTTTGAGAGATTAGCATTTGAATCCAGCCAGAAGCTCCTTGAGGTTCTTGGGTGTGGATCAGAGTCCTTAAAGCGTAAGTTGCTATCACAAACCACATCAGCCTCCGAGTTACTCCGAATGAGAAGACAGTAGCCGCAGTTATTAGCCTTAGCTCCAGACTTGTTTCCTCTGGGAAGCAAACATACAAAGTGAGATGTTCATTATGAAAAGACGTTTCATGTTCTGAAACCTTTCCTTTCTGAAAAAATTTGAAAAGCCAGCAAAAAGCACATCAAAATAATGTTTTCAGAGTAAGTATTTATGGTTTAATTCCTAAGAATGATAGTTAGCCCTTAAATGGGGGCGTAGGTTGCACGTTCAACAGGCTGTTTAGAGTCATTACTCAAAGAGCACCACAGGCTGATACAAGAGGAAATGGTTTCCCTTTTCCCACGTCGGGAAACTGAGGCAAAGAAGTGAAGTAGATCAAACAGACAGACTCCACGGGAGGCAGAATTGCATTTATAATGCAAGTCTCACTCAACAACAGCGCTTCAACTAGACTGTTTCATCCATCTTTCATCAAGACTTTCATCTATCAGACTATGTTTTTGCTAGATATTGGCATACCCCAGGAACTGCCTTTTTTACATCATCAGATATCACTTGAAATGCCCTGAAGGGGTTCCTGGTCTTTCTGACAGATGGTATCAGTGCTGGATTTTTCAACAGAAGTACTGAAATACAGACAGGGACCTATGATGTATGAAAAGTATTTTAATTCAGCATCTCCCTTCCTCTAATACATTTTAGCAACAAGCTGCTCATTTTCAAGGGATGGGTAAGAGCGCTGGGGCAAATAGGTAGAACTTACGTATATTTCTATGGGAGAAAAAGGCTGTGTATTTGTTCGGAGGGTGCACTGGTGATTGTTCCTACAACTTCATACTGCTTTACTGTTTCTACTGTTAGGCTGCTCGTCAGGGGCTGGGGGGGGTGCTTAGCAGCGGTGGCTCTTCGCTATCTCGTCAGAAATCTACAGAAATTTTTTTGGCCATTTGTTGAGAAGGATACTTCCACAAGTCTGCGGGCAGTTACTCTGCTGCTAGAAACTTTAGGGATGAGGACCACGCTTAAAGCATTTTGCAGCGTTAATTTACAAAGGTCCCCGTGAATCACAGCAAAGGCATTAGTACTGTGTAAGCGTATTCAATAATTGATGCAAACAGTTAAAACGATGACACAACAGGCAGCAAAGTGGCGATTTAACCTTCCATTCCCAGTACAGGGAACACCAGCATGAGCAGATTACTACAGAAAGGGCAGGTGTTTTTGTCACGACTCTACAACAGTTCATGCCAGGTTAGGTGCATCTGCGCTTTTCCGCACCCACCCTTGCAGGCAAGGTACCGCCACAGAACTGCGTGGGGAACGAAAAGGAATCATGTCACAGGCACCAAGGCTCTGGGCATCTGCCAGCTTATGTAGCGAGGTAGAAATATTAGCAACCACGTGGGCAAAGAGTCCATTATGGAAATAAAGGGCATGGGAGAGCACAGAAACAATGAGCCATATTTTACAGTGGTTTACAGGCTGCGGAGAAAAGAAATGGGAGGGAAGAGACCGAATTCTCTTCATCCAAGGGGGAGATATTCACCACGACAAAAATCATTTGGAAAGGTGTTCAGCTCAGTTAAAAGGCAGCCCTTTCGAAGCACTTTCAGAGTTATTTTCAGCTGCGAGCAAAGCAGAGGCACATTGCCACCGGGTAGAAATTGCTGCCAAACAATGGTTGGTGAAAAGGATGCCTACTGCTGAACCCCAGCCCGGTTCAGATCACTTTCGGCCAGCTCTTTTCTTTGTTCCAAGGCCCCGTTACGGCAATAACGACTGCAAAGCCTGGGCGGCATCCCATCCTGGTCCTCCGTGGCAGGACAGCGAGAGATGGAGGCTCGCCTCTGGGGCCCGAAGGGCTGAGTACGGGCTGCGTAACAGCACGGGGAGGGCACATCCTGTCTTGCGTCACGGCATTCAGAAGGCCCTGTTTGTGCCCACAAATTAGGAGAGAGGGCAAAACAGCTGCAGTTAGGTTCATCACAGACGAGAGACGGCGCCTAACCTCAGCAGGCGTGAAGAGCAGTGAGACAGCACGCCTGCGGTCAGCATGGCAGAAGATAGACCTTGCAGAGGAGCAAGACCAGTGTGGCGAGGAGTGCAGGTAAGGTTGAACGGCTTAAAAGCTTCTCTAGAGCGAACGTAATCTGTACAATTTCAAAACTTTCCTGTGCCAAATAATCGCAGGCACAGGAACCTGCAGACCACAGACACGTTGGAGAGACCCTACTTATTCTGCAGCACACCCGTGAGACCGAGCCGTGTGTGTGTTCACCAAGAAAGGTAAAAACTGAGAAGTCTCAGCCTTTCAGCACGTTTGCTTACCTAGACCCAAGGGCAGAGCGTAAAGGCAGGGTATGATTGTGACTGTATGGTTTTGCCTTCAGAGCAATCTACCTCATGCTAATGAGGTGATTAGGAATGTGTTTTCCCTAGGTAATCACTCCTGGCAGTAGGCAGGGGGGCATTTTGTGGCCAGGCAGCCATGCTCTTATTGCTGCTGGATGGGATTCCCCTGTCCCAGAGCCACCATCCATTTTACCTGGTGCTCCGACGCGCAGCACTTCCACCTGCGCCAAACAGGGTCAAGCCGAAATGAACACTTGCATGAACAGTTCAGATCATTGGTACAAACAGATATTTGAGTTGCTGAAGCACTGCACATTTCCCTACTGCTATTTAGAGGCTAATGTGTGTAGCCTTAACAATAATTTGTTTATTCATCCGTTCCAGTAGCTTTGTTCCTGCTGACTTCTATCTAAAAGGCGACGTAATGCACATTTTATGAGCTATAGGACAGTTATGGCTTAAAATGAATCCATATGTACCAGACCTGGGGGAAAAAAAAAAAAAAGGATTTTTAAAAAACCTCACACACGTAAAAGCTCCACATCTAAATTGTTGTTAATAGTCCCCTTTGCTGATTTCCTACCTTTTCATAGCATAGTAAGAAGAATAAATTTAATACTTAATGGTGGATCTGAGCATATTTTCAGTGCAGGGAACATGGAGACAAATCAGAATATTCAGAAATCTGTGAGCTGGAGGACAGCTTTTCCCAAAGTGTTGAAAAAGCTCTTTCAAATGAGGAAAGGAATTTCACTTAAAACATTTTAAAAATATTGATGTAGCAATATGCATCTGCAATGCATCTTTTGTGCTTGAAGTAAAGTCATTGGTATCTTCCCAGATGGGTTTTTTTTTAAAGCTGACTTCCAAAGGCAGATGGTCCTGCAGTAAATAGTTCAAAACACTTGTGCTTCCATGAGGGATCTCTGTAGTACTTTAAGCCACAAGCTGGCTGCAAGCCCAGGGACAATGTGGCTGCGTCCACGTCGACCTCAGCACGCTAAGCCAAGGAATACACTCTAGCTATTTGTCTTTCCTGCCCTGGCCATCCGTATTATGGACAGTAAAGGTCCTATGGTATGGCTGCAAATGTCCAGTCTTGGCCTAGACGAGCTTGCTTTCTGCAGGGAAGAGTAGCCTAAGTGTGGGCTGTTTATCAATCCAAATCTTGCAGTGGGTAGCTTCAGGGCCCGATGAGCGGGTTGTGTTGCTACATGCTGAGATGGGACATGTGGAAGGCGACAAGCCAGTTCTTCCATGCCACAGACCTGTGCTAAGCAGTACCATCGGGCTGAACCTTCTCTCCTAGCCTTCCCTGAAGGTTGCTTCTATCCTGCCTTTGAAAACACATCCTCCCATGGTGGGCTTGAGTTTGAGTGCAATACAGACATGACCAGTCACCTGCAGATTCTCCTGTGCTGGACCTGTCATTTTTCTCTGCTAGTTTAAGCTGGGATGTAACTCAGAAACCTCTGCCCTGTACTGGTGCAGTGAAAGGTAATTACCCTTCCGAAAGGAAAACGCAACAGCACAAACCTCCATTTAGCTCTTAAAAGCTGCTCTGATAATTGTCTTAAAACCAACCTGAAAATGTGAAGCATTAGAAAGCATTACACCAGAGCTCATTCACGCTGCTTATGTAGTAAAAGTTTATTTGTACAAGCAATTGCAGTGTCTATCTCATTTAGACCCCATAGGACCTTCCTATATGGCCCTCTGACTCCATGAGAATAGAGGCAATTCTCTCTGGGCAGCTATGTATTACAAAGGAAGCCACCACCACTGTGAGTAACATTATCTTAACAAAAATATCCCTGCTGTTGCCCAAACCTTGACCTACTGTGTAGTTCTTTTTCTGTTAACATAACTCACTTGACATCTTTACCTTTGTATACCACTTTGCTGTGATTCCCTATGACCCTTTTAAAGAACTACAGTGGTGGTAGAGCTTCATTACAAAGATGAACTGCAAAGCATAGCCACATTTGGAGGGTCTGGAGGGAAAGACAAAGAGTTGTTTGTTACTATTTCGTATGTAGCCCGCCCAAAAGAAATAACAATAAAAGATGGGTGGCAGTGAAGACAGTGTATATGCTGTTCTCCGTAGGATAATTAAAGTGGGGCACTCCACACAGACCAGTCCTTTCTGAAATTTCACTAGTTATTTTTTTTATTGCATCAGGGAAAGTGAAACAGCAACGCTACAAAATGATGTTTGATGTTTCTGTCCTTCTAACATTAATAAACAGCTGCTTTTCTCTTTTTTCTGAGGGATCTGGGAAGGTCTGAAGCTCCCAAGACCAGGCCATGGTCTGACATGCATGATATCACTATTCATTTTTCTAGGATCTTATCAGGGCCCAAGAAAGATCAGAGCAGAAAAGTATGAGGTGCTACATTTCCCCTCCTTTCTCTTCCTGGTTATAGTTGTGATGGTTTGGCTTTCAGATGGTCTGATCCACCTGTGTGTCCTAGCGCCATGCATTCCTCAAGGACTACACGCTCTTATGCTCTGCATCAACACGAGGAGACACAAGAGCCGTTTCTGGGGATGCAGGAAACTAAGGGGTGGTGCACAGACAAGACCAATTTACAGGGTGTTATGCTATAGGTCTACTCAAAGGTCAAGAGATGGATTTTTTTTCTGAGGTAAAATCAGCAACATACAGAGATTCTTAGAAGTTCTCACTCTGCCGCCTCCTCAGTCAATGCTTGTGCCCTTCAAGGGTAGTGAGGAAAGTTGCATCGTCTCCTTTTGCTAGAGTAATAGAAATGCGGTTATCTGCACTGACATGCCCCTTCTGACTTTTCAGTTAACTAGCAAGCTTTATTGCATCAGATAAAGAGCGTGATTTGTTTTACCCCTCTGCTGTTCACTGGTACTTAGATATCTGGATAACTTAAAGACTTTGGAGCACAACAGGAGTTGTGATGCTGTCAGTCACTATGGAAAACCATCACATGTGTGCTGTGGTTTTGCTTCCCAAACCTATCAGGCCCTCATGTGAAAGATCTTGAGTAATGGGGTGTTTGCTGTTACCAGCTACTTCACCTGTCCTTTTATGTGAACTCCTGCGCAGTACCGAGGCAAGTACCCACACTCCTGGGGACCTGCCATACCTTTAGGACTCCTCACCCTACTGAAGAAAGGCCGAGCTTGAAAAAAGGGCACATCTCCAGATCATTGCAATGCCAAATGTGGATGCAGAGCCCTCCTCTGGGAAGTACTGTGTCAACACTGCCGGTTCTCAGAGGGCTTCCCGACTTACACGAGTAAGTAACCATATGAATTGGACAGGAAGAAGTTTCTTACATAATTTACCCCACGATGTTGAGTCAGCGAGAAGAGCTGAGGAGTTTCTGGCCTGAGGCTGAGTGCCTGATCAACCACAGAGGTTTGCAGGTTTGCACCGTGGGCTCCAACACCCTCAGGCCTCTGTGCCGTGTTCCTGCGGGCATGGGAGTGCCACCGGCTCTCCCACCCCGTGTTCTGGTCAGCCCTAGACAACCCTCTGTCACATGTCTCATCTGGTGGGACTGACCCCGTTTCCCGTGGCAGGCTGTTTCAAACAGAAAAGATGATGTGAGCTGTCAGGTTTCTCAATTGTTCTCCTAGATACACCTGTCCTTAAAGCTGTCTTGTATCAGTTATGCCTTCTTCTGCAGCACCAACCACCACTGCGCTGGTGCCACGATCTGTTCGTGTTGGTGTTGGTCACTGCTGGCCACTGCACGGTCTTGCAAGGTGCCCTTCTGATCTAAACCTACCCAGGCTGCTCTGCTAGGGGAGAAGGAACCCTCCCTCTCGTGGTCCCTGATGGCTATTTACACCAGGGGGTGTGAGGGAAGGATCCGACCCCGGTGTTCAAGGAGGCTGGTGGTGGCAGTGTGCAATGAAAGGGTTAGTGTCGATGACACTAACCTGGAGGAGGGTGCTCAGGGGGCTGGTGATCTTCTGTGGATCTCTGTGGGGGCTTAGGAGTTGAAGACTCTGTCTTGTGCCCCACAGCAGCAGATGGGTATATCACATCTATTTCCCCAAATGCATGTTCTGTTTATCTGGACTCTGCACTTTGCTGAGCACTGGAGGGGTACGACACTTTCTGTCCTTGCTGTAGGACGCGGAGCCCTCCCTCGCCGCGGTCCCTGCAATACCGCGCCTCCTCGGCTGCGAAACCCGCGACGCAGCCTAGTGCTGCGCGGTGATGAGGGCTCGGATGTCAGGGGGAGCGCTTAGCCCTCCTGCAGGCAACATTGTCCCCAGCCCATCTATCCCTAGCGCAGGCCTTTGTCTGTACCCCATGGGAGGAAAATAATCCCCTTGCCTCCGACCACACCTGGATTCAGCCTCCAATTTGGCACCTTGTAAAGTGGGCCAATTCTCTAACACTCCTGCCCGGACTAAAGCCAGGGTGAATGCAGCTAATTCTCACCACTCTAATTAGGTGGCAAGTTAGCGAGGAGAGACCTCACCTGTTAGAAAAATTAGAAAAGAGAGGGAAAAGGAAGGGAGGAAAAAAGGCAGGGAGAAAGGAAGGGAGAAAGGGAAAGAGAGAGAAAGAAAGAAAGAAAGAGAAAGATTACTCTCTGAAAAGGCAAAAAGAAATCACGGAGCACTTGGTGGCTGTATCCAGGAGGGAGCAAGCCCCTTCCTTGCAGTGCAGGGCAGAGGAGGCTGTCTCGCTCAGCTCTGGGCTCTGGAGGGGCACCCGGGGCCTGGGGCAGCCACAGAGCAGATGCCTTTCTACATTTTCTGGCTTGCTTTGGCTGTAGGTCTCTGGAGAAGCCTGTACTGGAGAAATCAGACAAAAGTGTTCCTGTTGTTACTCATGGGAATTCATTGGTTCAGAGAAATGCTCTGGAAATATGTTGAAATCCAGTTACGCAGTCTCAGACACACACGCGCAAAAAAAATCTCCACTTGCGCTCCACCAGCCCTGGCCAAAAATCGGCATTTTCCTCAGCGTATTTAATGATCAGGTGCCTTTCTCCCCATCCCCCCCAAAAAAGAAAAAATCCCATCTGCTCTAGATTACTTGAAATAAAGGGGGCCAAAACCTGTATGTATGGTTTTCTTAGCTTCTCCTACACAGAGAGCCAGGGCCATGGAAACACCAGACTAAGAGGCTTAGAGTAAATCCTGGCAGTCTCAGTGCTAGAAACTCTCCCACTGATAAACAAAGCCTAATAAATAAGTTTGAGAGAAAAACTAAATGAGAGTGCGTCATTGTTGAGCAGTTAATTAGGATCCCCCTAAGCATTTGTGCTGCAAAACCAAGAAAATTAAAGAATATAAAAACATATGTTGGCAAGAGTGAGAACATGCTAAAAGTAAACACTGCTGTTATTAGTAGTAGTAAAAATAATATTAATTAGTTGTATTACAGTAGCACCTAGTGGTGCTACTGGATCTCATCCCCAGATGAGATCAGGGTCCCCAAAACATAAAGGTCTTAAATAAAAGTTGCATATAAGTGCATTCAGGTGCATACATATAGACGCGTGTAATAGCATATAGATAGACACGCAATTCAAATGATGAAGAAACCCCAGCAAATGGAAATCAGGCTACAGAGTATTTTGTAACTTGACTTCTCTTGTTCCTGTTTTTTCATGTTGCTGCAGTGCAGCTGTTTGCAATTGTTACTTGTGATATAGAGACTACAGGACTGTAGTAGTAGTGCAGGAGTCAGAATATATATAAGTGTGTGTGTGTGCATTCATATACGCATAGATATATATGTATATATATCTGTGTATACACACACACATGCAGGCACATTCACACACGTATGAAGTCATTTTTCTCCTAACTTGGATCAGGACAGCACAGAAAGCTTGGCTGAAGATGGAGTAAACACCACCCCAAAGGCTCCATTTACTGACCGAGCACCATTTCTTCACTGCAAGTGAAACTGCCGCTGTCCGTCCTGTGCATGCACGGACACATTTTGGAGAGTGGTGTCTCTCCCCACCTTGCGCTGGAAAATTCTCCTTTAAAAAAGTCATGGTTGAATACTGCCCTCAGCGAAGTCAGTACAGCTTTGTCTCAAAGGGTACAGAACACAAGGTCCAGTTGCTGCAGGTGCTGCTGGCTTCTACTAAACCAATCCAAATAAATTAACAAAAGCTACCTTTCCTTTTCTGATGTGAATTTGCATGCCATAACAGGGGGAGAGCATAAGGACCCAGATTACATACAGGTAACCGTAACTGCGGATTCATTAACACATGGGAACTAATTTAATTGTTAATCTTTTAGTGCCTGGGTTTCCTAAGAAAATGAGCCCTTGCAGATTATCCGGGTTCCTGTTTCAAACAGAATGCTGCTGAGGGTTGTTTTTTTTTTTTTTAGGAAAAACCCTTGTTTTACTCTAAAATAGCAATGGCAGAGATTTCCAGTGCGGAATTTCCAAAGCAGTCTTGAGATTTCCAATGTGGAAATTGCACGGCAGGTCGAGGCGTCAATTTAATGTTCGGAGACATGCTTCGTTTGAATGATAATTTCATTAGATTAGTTTGTAAACTTTTAATGCAGGTTGTATTATATTCTAAGAAGAAGCAATTTGTGTGACAGACTATCCTTCATAATCCCCCTCTTCAGCCTTCTGCTAACAAAAGCCCCCTAATACTGAAGATGTTTTGTGGGAGGAGAAACATTTTCCAAACAAGTAGTTTCTCTATTCCAGCCCAGGTAACAAAGAAGCCTTAGGAATTTCTGTGGGCTCTGTCAGGACTGGCCCATTGGTCTTAAAGCCACCTGCTGCTTAAGCCATTGGTCAATAGATTAACTGCTGCTATTACTAAGTGTTTAGAAAAGTAAGTTATGTGGCAGAGCAAACAAAATCAACCTCCTTAACACATGTTAATTCAAAATTTAATAAATCTGCACTGAGAACAGTAAAGCAATCAAGAGGGTTGGGGCACGCAGGAAAGCTCTTCGTATGCGCCAGTCCTCCAAGCAAAGTATCACATAGCAGACAGAAAGTCTTCATGGCATCTTAAACAAAAGGATAATACTCTATTTGCTTTGCAAAACTCCCTTGACACTTCCCTCCACCCCTCTGGCTTCCTCCTTTTCTTCCGGTTTTCGGATGCTGTTCTGTGCTGCAGGTTTTGGGCAATTTCCAAACCTCAGTCACAGAAGATAAGTTCACAATAAACAATAATAGTGGACTAAATGCCCAATGAAAAGTTTGGAAGCGTTCAAATACCGGCAAAAGCTGTGACACTGCAGCCCTGCGTTTTGCTCTTACTGTGAAATAAAACACATGTTTTAACAGAGCACATCCCCCCAGAAAAGAGAAAGCTGAGCACCTGCCTTCACACGCAGTTGAGGACTTTGCATCGCCGTGGAGGGCCAGGAGGAATTCGACAGGGGAGCCGAGGAGTTTCGGGAGGCTGATGCAGGTACTCGGCCTCGTGTAGCTGGCCTGGGCAAAGGCCAGAAAGGTGCTACCAATTCTTCTTAAAATAAGATATTTAAATCTCTTTTGCCTACTGCCCTATGCTATTTCATGAGATAACAGAAAGACTTGGGAGAAAAAAATTGTATTTGCATGCAAAAAAGGGGACCGAGAGATACAAGGTGTTGGGCCAGGTTGGCTTAGGAGTTCTTGCTTTTCTCTCACAAGCTCCGAGCACTTGCTATTTCTCATACTGCAGGTCTAAGTAACTGGTAAAATATAGTTCTCATTATCATTTTGGAAAGATCCACAGAAGTTGTTGGAATAAATTTCCATTTCTGCAATGTCTTTTCTTAACTCTTAACTTTTACAGTCCTATGTTCCATTAATAAGCAATTTGTTTCACGTGTAAGTCGGTTGTGACTTAAAACTGAAGATCAGGATTATGCCTGGCCTTTCTCAGCTTATAATCATAGGATGGATGTCCCCGTACGGGATGACTCTGTGTTGTGTCAAAGGATGCTCGGGAGAAGAGAAAGGTCCAGAACAGCAGCAATTCACATCACAGGCAAGTTTGCCCACTGATGTTTTCCCACTGAGTGTTTGGAGGGAGTCAGAAGTGGAGAAATGCACTGTGACATGTTCCTGCTCCAGAGCATGCACGCTTCCACCCAGCGCGAGGTGTTGCAGCAGGCACTGGGCTTTTCTTCATAAATATGACCATTTGTTACTCCTGGGTTTGGGGTCTGGGTCTTTCCAGAGTTCCCACAAATCTAAGACCAGTTTTGCCAAGCACAGTCGGCTGTTCCCGAGTGTACGTGTTGGCAATCAGGTGCAGTACCTCTGTTAGGGAACCAAGGCATCTTCCAATCAAGTTTTCAGAGTGGGTTCGCCAGGGTCTATACGCCGGGTTTGATTTCTCTGCGGACATTTAGGTCTGGCTCTGGCAGAGCCTTCCTTAACCAGGCCCGTGAATAAATGCTATTGTGAGCCTCCATGCTGTTTGCAGGACCGAAGGCTCCCCCTTCACAAAGCTGCAAATCTCCTGAGAGGAGAATGCAGCAGTAACTCCAAAACGTTTTTCCGTGCAGACCTTGTCAAGCTGGTTTCTTTCCTGGTAGGGGAGCATTTAGACCTCTATGAACAAGATAAGATAAATGATTTATTGTGGCATGGTAGGTATTGCTAGGCTATCAGCTGCCATCATGGAGCCCAAGCCGATCATTGTAGCAAGATATTAAGGGCTAACTTTAAAAAGGATATTTATCTCAGATTTTTAAAATACATCAAAGCTCATTGCAAGTCTGGGAATATTTGGGGGTGAGTAAAATGCTAAGAACATTTCAGCTGGACTGCTATCCCTCCTTTTCTCCCCATGTCTAATCACCATCCCTTCCGGCAGCCTGGTAAAATTGTGATGGAAGGTTAAAATCAGAGGCCGATGCGTAATATAAGATCGCCTGCCTTGCATTCTGAATATCTTTGACTTCAGGACCTATTCTCCTGACAGGACACAGCATAAAGAAAGTCAGATCCAGCCCCATACTGAATGAGCACATACACCACTTCCATTCACAGTATCTCTTTCCAAGAAGATGGGTGAGCATCTGTCTTCGCAGCTGACACCAAAGCTGGTTTTCAGCCAGTCTGCTGGCAAGAGATACTAGTGAGCAGGGTCCCGTTTGACAGCCATAAACTCTAGGTAGTTTAATGTAATGCAGTTAAAATTCAAGCACTTTTCTGGTTTGTTGTGCAATGTCCCCGTGTTGCCTCTGCCTGGCAAGGTCAGCTGGATAATACTATAAATGGATGCTCCCTGATTCCTTTTCACTTATCTTTAATGTGACATAGCTTTTTGTACACATATTAATTGTATAAGCCAAGACAAAATGTGCAGTAAGGGAATATATTTTTAGATGTTCCTTTATTTGGAAAGCAGGAGACGCAGTCTCTTCTGGGATTTGATACTTATGAGCTGAATGTTGCTTTGCTGCTGTGATACGGTTAAATAACGTATTCCTTGCTGCCTCATAATGAAGAAACCTAAGCTCAACTATTTTTCCCCTTTGAGGCTAAGAATTCAAACTCTGTTTGAGAAAAGGCTGATTTTGGATCATTTTCTGTTCTGAGTGTGCTAGGTATTACACTGGGTGCAAAGGCAATACACAGTGTAGCATGACACTTAAACTGTTATTACACTTATATTGCATTTAGAAAAAAAAAAAAAATCTTCAATCATTCATAGTTAACCTAGGAGAGCATTTTCCCCAATGTGACACTTAAATGTTTTAAAAATAATGGGATGATTTGTTTCTTTCCCCTTGAATCTGAGGCAGTGAGGTTAGAAGGGGAAGCAGAGGGGGCATGAAAAGTGGCTTATATTGTCAAGGTCTCCTTAACTGTTAAGCAGTGGGGGAAAGAATCAGACTGCTTTCCTGGGCGAAAACAGAGAGATACTCTCCACTGATGACTGTCCTTCTAAGCCTTTCCTATCACAGGCTAGCAGTTAAAATAATACTCACCTACTGGGCATCCAGCAGAGTTGATCTACCTTTTCTGCTAGGAGGTTCACGTCCAGTCAAGCCTGATTAATCTGTTGCAAGTCCTGAATGATCCCAAATATAACACATAACAGCTACACCTGTTTATCAAGTCAGTTCATTTCCCTTCTCCTATTCCACGCTGAAAAGGAGCATTAATTAAAACAGTAAACAAACGAGCGCCTATTCTAAATCAGAGCTGCAGGCAAAGAAGAGATAACTTAGGCTCTTGAGAAGAGGGATTTTCAGTTAATTTATGGAATCTACTGTCACTCTCAGGGCAAGGGAGCTTACGTAGCTGGGAAATTGAAGCAGACAGGCTTTGTCTAAACACTTCTTTTTCAGAGAATTTTTTTTTTCTATTTCAATTTTTAATCAAGCACTTTTTTTTTTTTTTTTAAAGAAATTGCTAGATTTTTCCAGTGTTCTGGTGACTCATACAGCTCCTGTGAGATCCCCAGAAGGTAGAGGAGAGGAGTGAGGAGGAGATACAGGGAGCTGAGCTTTAAAAAAAAAAGCAATGTGAGAAGATGAAATGTTCTGCTAGCAAATTATTCCCCAGAAACTAATTGCCATGTTTCCACCTGCTTTGATTATTCATCGTTTCTCCAGCATTTTTCATCTGGGGTCTGTACCCTGGTCCCGGACTGGCATTGATGTGAGCGTAAGCTTTTGTCCATTCGGAGACCCGGTGACTGCAGGGAGCCCACCTGAATGAAATAGTTACAAAATAGTGTCAAAAATTGAAGCTCGGTTGTTGTACTGAGGAGCCGACAGTCTGAGGCCCACCTTTCAGAGCCGCTCGCTCTGTGCAGTATAGAAGCCCAGTATAGTTGCGCATACGAGCAACCTTACGGGACTGCGACACAGGGTGCCGTCCTGCCTGCAGACATCCCAGGGGATGCAGGGAGAGCGCCGGGGGAACCGGAGAGGTGAAGCGGGGGGCCCGGCTCCTGGCAGTGCTTTAGGGATGCTGTTTGTACCTGTCTCCCAGCTCAGTACCGTGCCCAGCCCCAGCCCCGCGTGAGAAGTCGGACGGGGGAATTGTGCAGACGTGGGTGCTGCAGGGTCAGGGCCCCCACTCCGGTATGGGTTTTGTTTTGCTTTGGGTTTTTTTTTAAGGGAGGCATATGGGCATTCATTTTTCTTATATAGGAGGAGAAACAGCAAATAATTGGGGGAGTGCCTCGGAGCTGCAGGAGAAACAGGGGCCAGACCACCCCTGAAAGGGAAGGGGTGCTGTGCTCTGAATTCCCCCTCACAAGCACATTGCTGAGCTAATTGAAACTGGCTCTCCCACATCCCTGGAGAGTGCCCTGACCTCCTACCTACGGGCAGCTGGGGGGAGGGCTGGGAGGCAGAGAAAAACCCCTCTCCCTCTTTCCTTTTCTCCCTCTCTCCCTCTCCCTCTTCATTTTTTAATCAGCAATCCTACCCTGAGAAACCTTCCCTGCTGTAGCTCCTGCTGTACGCTCCCAGGACAAGTTTCAGTTTCAACAAATCACCATTTTCTGTCAAAAAATTCGCAACCTGCTCTTGTTACGAGCTGCTTTTCAATTCCAGTGCATAGCTAAAAAGATTACTGCTCTGCCCAAAATAAAATACTATTGGCAGGGAGACAGTTTAAACTCCTATCAGCCAGGATTTGTCACGATGAAGGCTGCGTTTCTCAGGAATCAAACTATCATTTTGCTTCTTACAATACTGTTGGGACTCTCTCCCTGGGCTAATTAATATATTAGATGTTTTATTTTATTTCAGACTGAGATTTGGAATAATTCAGTTTGTGAAATTACGTTGAAATTGTAGTTTTCATAAAATTACAGACAGACCAAAAAAAGTTCTGTAAACCTTTGTCATTTCAGATACAAACCTCTTCTAAAGCTACAGGAATGCCTTGTACATATTTCAAGTCATCCAGCTTTTCCTGGTGGCATATCCAGTAATCATGTTGACAAATTAATGGTAGAGAATTAGTTGTACATTAAAGATTTAAATTATATTATGCGGCACATTGTCATAAAATGATATAAAACAATAGGCAAATAAATGTAAATTAATTCCAGTTACTGACATGTAAGACGCAGAGTGACATCTGTACACTTCACGACTTGCGCAGCTGCCATACTTTAGAATGTAAAGCGATGGGGGAAGCAGCATGGCGCGGTGGAGTGGGAGGCAGGGGATGGGGTCAGGCCCGGTGTTTGGGAATTGTGGTGGGCCGGGCAAACCGTACCTCCGCTTCTAAACAAACAAATCTGCATTCAGCATCGCCCCTGTGTGCCCCCGGGGGGACGCTAGAAAAGTTGCCTTTGTCAAGCGGGATGAATACCTTGTCATGACAATCCTTGGGGTTTTGTATTATCCCACCCTGACCGAAAACCCGCGAGTTCCTATCAATACCAAAGCGCAATTGCTTCCCGGGGCACAACCCCTAGACTTTCAAGGGCTCGCACACTACTGTGCCGGCTAATTATACGGATTCCGTTTCCTGGTATGAAGGAATGCATTACCTGCAGCAAAGGATGCATAAAATATCGGGTGCGGGAGGCGCTAGGAGGAAGCAGAAAGCCGCCGTGAATTCAAGCCCCAGCTCTGGGTTTATACCCACAATCCAGACCCATGCTGAGAGCCTAATCACTGGGGCCATTCTTCGGGCTGTTGTCCAATCAGTCCTTGAATAGCAAAACCCCACAATGCGGTATATGAATTAGAAGGGGGGAATAAACGTGGGCGCAGACTTTTTTTGCAACAATACCTAACCGGGCCTTTCAGCCAGGACAACTCGCGGACAAAAGCACGGCGGAAATTGAAGTAACTTTTGGAGGCCCTTGGCAGCAAGAGCTAGCTCGGCGAGGGTAGCACTGGCTTCTTTTTGTGTGGACCGGATCAATTATTTGCTGGGAGGTTGGGGGGGGTGGGGAAAAAAAAAAAAAAAAAAGTCTTAAAAATCGAACATTTGTGTCACACTGGCCTTGGAAATCATGGCTGTGTGCTGAATAAAACCAAATATTTTTGTCTCCTCCTCCTCCTCGTCTTCCTCCTCCTCCTCCCCTTGGCGGATGCTGCAGTGATTTAGGGGGTGGCTGGCGGAGTGCTTGCATTCCTCACCCTTCCCCCCCTGCACGCCCGAAGAAGAGAAAAGCTTCTTGAGCTATAGAGATGTCAGGTCCGTGTTTTAAAATTTAGCTTTGTTTACCCAACAGAATGGAATTCATTACTGCGCGAAAGCGGTTCAATTTTCTGACCTTTTTTATTCAAAATGTTGGAAGTAGCAAAAAGCTCATTTGAAGGTCACAGGTTTATGTATCTATTCTCTTAAGTGTTTTAGAAATTCATATGGAGGACACTAAAGGTGGAATATGTGAAAACATACTGTTCATTGTTTACCCTAACCTTGCCACGATTATTAGATAAATGAGGGAAGCAAAATGGCATTAAAAGCCATTGTTAACAGTGATTTTTTTTTTTCCCCTGAAGACTGTTCATTTTTGCCCCCGATCTGCAAAGGTCATTTTCTAATTCTTTTCGCTGAGTAGTTTATATAACTTCTGCATTTCAAGTCTATAAAAAGCTTTTGCAGACTTTTCATACTGTAAGTAGTAATTTGTTTCATTACCGTTTGAATTTTTATATGTAATTCCTACGGACGTTTTGATGATATTGTCAGGCTTAAAAGCTGAGAGGCTTTTCAGTTATTTCTTTTTTTTTTTTTTCTTTTTTTTTAAGCCCAGATCCATTCTATCTGGATAATTTAAAATTAGTGGAATTAATCAGTCGGCGATTTAAAAGCCAAACTTTGCGGCAAAAGAGACTCGGAGCAAAATTATTTTATTTTTCTACATCCGCAGCTGATTTGAAAGGCCTTTTCAGCCGGTTATCCGAAGCCGATATTTAACTGTTACTTATTCCCCTAATTTCTGTCCTTTGTCAGGGGAACTTTCCTCGCTAGATCTTGTTGCTCCGTTCCGCGCTAATTGCGGCTTACATTATATAAATGGCTTTGTAAAGAAAACTATAACCCCCAGCCTCGAAAGTTGCATGTTTCTATTTGCTCAAACTTGATGCACTTATTTTGAGAGGGTCATTTCGAGGAAAGCTGTGTAGGCACTGAGAATGTCCCGTATAATAAGCTTAAACAGAACCTTTTGTCCGGCCTAGTCTTCTCAGGCCCGAAAATTAGGCCTCCTTTTTCTGGCGGGGGGCTGAAGTGGTTCATTACCGCAGCCTCCTCCGGCAGGCCTTGGCCCAGCCATTCCCAGTACTCGAGCTCTGTAACTTCCTTAGAAAGGACGAAGGAAAACATGGCACACAAAGGTCTTGTTAGCACTTCCTATGTGAAATTAGCAGCTTTCTAAAAGGTACAACTCCAATTACCTCACATTGTGGGGACGCGCACAAACCCAACAATGAGCCCAGTCTTGCAAGTGACATGCTGTCTCTCCGGAGTTACTTCCCTAATTAGGGATGACGAAGCCCCATTCTGGCGAGTGCATCTATTTACAGTGGGCCACAATGCCTTAACTCGAGCATCCTCCTGAAAGGCCAGTGTTAAAAAACACAAGTGCTCTTTTGGCGGAGCCGTCCGTGGGGAAGCGCCGCATTCCTCGCGGCTACACCCTCCCGAAAAGGGTGGCCGCTTTCCCCCGCATTGTTCACACTTCAGGATTCATTTGGGACAATAAAGCTCCTGCCCCGTGAGCGCTGGGAATTACAGTGGACAATGGGCAGGCTTTCTTAGCGGGGTCTAATGATGGAAAAAAAGAAAAATATTTATTGCTTTTGACAGTTTCACAAGGGGCAAAAATCCTTGTCGTGGCTAAAGTTTCCACAGCTGTTGGAGGAAGGGTGGTCATATGGACTAAAACAGTTCGGCTCCTTTGTTAAGAGGCTGAGCACAAGGGCCAAGCTGTGAAATTAAAGATTAAGTTCATTAAGGTAAGATAATTGTGCTTGCGTCCTTGTTGATACAGGTGTATACAGGCAAGGCCTGGCTCGCTGGACCTATTTATTTACCTCCTGGCTTCTTGCGAGGCAAGAGAGGAGCTGGAAACGCTTCTTGTTTGCTCAGCCCGGGCCGGGGCCGGCGACCCGCGGCCTTTGTGCGCAACAGCCCCCTCAGGAGCGGGGGGAGGGCAGGAAATATTTGGGGGCACCACCAAACTTACCTTTGCCCAGAGGAGAAACCCCACCCCAGTTTCGGATTGGGGTACAAGGCGGCTTCTCTCTTTGGAAGCAAAATGCATTAAAACACCAGCGGTGTTGCTGTGAGGGAGGGGAAATTATTAATTCCCTCGTAGCTTATTTGGCATAAAAGTGTTACTGATTATTAGTTTGCTGCCGCTAAGTGTTTGGATTCTTCGTTATTATTGTGTTATTTGTATTGTTAACAGTTCACAAGTTCAACAGTTTCAACTAAATTGCACTCTAATATTAGGGTTCCAGTACGAAATTACCGCAGTTAATAATAAAATAAGACCTTTGTGTAGGTATATAGATAGCTTCCCAAATTCATTAAAAAAGCCCTCATGTATTAGCGTGAACATACTGCTGGGGGTTGTGCTGTTTTGGTTCAGCAGATCAATTATCTATTGTGCTATTTCAGTGATGAAGAAGGATGATAATTTTGAGTGATTAAAAACGCTGCAATACAGTTTCCATTTTATTTCATTAAAATCAACATAAAGCAGGGACTTGCACTAAGGAGCTTGGCAGTTCACTTTTGACGGTCTACTTTCTCTCACCCAGCCACCGCCCAGCCCAGCATCCCACTTGGACCGCCGCGAGCACATCACACGCAGCAAGGAGACAGCGGAGGGGCAGAATCGTTTCCAAACCTGGTGCTCGAAAACTGTGCCTTGCAGGGCATCTCCTGTGAGAGAGCACAATTTAATTCACTGTTGTTTCCCTTGCGACAACGCTGCTCCTGGGTGCAGTCTTCTGTGTGCTTTGTGGTGCAAGGTGATTTGCGATAGCGCACTGCTGTTGGGACACACATCATCTGTCTAATATATTTTGTTCCACAGGTTTTCTGCAAGGTAGTGTCAGTAAGTGGACACTAACAATTTTTTAGGGATCAGAAGTCCCACGGTCTGATGTCTGTACTTCCCAGGGTAGGCCTGTGAGCAGAATTTAATTTTCTGTCCCAGTCTACCTTGGCAATCCAAGAACTTCTATGCCCATTCAAGAAAAAAATATAGGGGAAATATGGGTGATATAGAAATTCCTCAAAGACAACATCTTTTCTGCAAAGCTGAAGAGATGTCTGTATTAACAGGCACATGAAAAATACCCAGTTTCTTCTCCTTCAAGCTAACAATACACTGGGCCTGATCCTGCTCACAATAAAGAACTAGTTCCATTATCTCTGCCTGCTCTAATCTGTTTTCCCCATATAGGTGCCTAAGGAAGCAAATAGTAGTTCAGGTTAAAAATGTGCTGAGCTATAGATATGCTAAGTACTAGAAACCCTGCTCTTTTACGCAGACATCTGTTTGTACACAAATTCTCTCTTTCTGCTCCTGGAGAATATAAACGACATATCAGTGGTTTTAGAAAGCGAGTCATTCAAGTAACATATAACCTCTTTACAACATCTTTAAAATTTAGGATCTAGGTTTACTCTTGTGGTGTAGATAATGAATTCTGTTTACTGACTTGAAAGAAAAACCTGTTACATGGCTGGAATGTATATCCTATTACAGCTAACGTAATATTTCATCATTTAAACCATTTGAAAATTACAGAGAAAGTTGCAGGCAAGTTCTCAAGTGTTCTCAGTCTCATTTTATATTTTGGTCATAGTGAGAGCAGTCATTAGAAGTATGCTTTTTAATGAGGTAAAATGTTTTTGATTTATTTTTTTTTAACCTCACTATTTTTTTATATAAAGGGCTGTTTATTACCCAAATGACTTAAACAGCTTTCAACTAAGAAAGTAATTTTTAATGTAGCCTGTGAAAAATAATTTGTGAAAAAATTCCATAAAAATACTTAAAGTATAAATCTTCAGCCTCTTCTGTTTTAATGGTTTTTCATAGACTGTTAAAAAAGACTGTAAAATATAACTGAACAGTTCATTAAATAATCTACCTAGAAATATATATTTAATAGATCACAGCCTAAAAAAAGATATTTTGTGGAGGTGGGTAAAAGTGAAGAAAATTGACACTTCAGCTGTCTTTCTCCTATGTTTGCATGTGTACAGGACAGAGGCATTACAGTATTACATTTGAAAAATAGCATCTCTCAGGTAGATTGTTTTCAAGTGGAGTTTGCTCCCTGAAATAGTTCACATCTTGCATGAGTGAGTGTGTTTCCCTCTCTAGTGTGTGTGTGCACAGCTGTATTATAGACATCGATGAATGCCTGTAATATATAAGTGTGAATATGGATGAACATAACAATGTGTGTATATGAATGCAATTTCTATATGGGTGTATGCGTATGCATATATATCAATTCAAATACTTTGGCAAATTCATACTGCTTGGTATATATTATATGACAGATGGATTGTTCATTGCAATCTTTCCTGGTCTGCATAATAATATAACAGATCCAGTAATAATAAGAAAATTACTTTACTTTGAGATAAAGGACTCTCTGTAGTGCTGTTTCCATTTCTCCTGCTTTGCCACCATCCTGCCATAAAAATAGTAGAAAATTTTCAGAAACCCTTGCCAAATCTTTTTGTTTTAGGAATCATGCACTGAATTTTCACCTGTGATTAATGATTACTACGTTCGACTTGTTCTATGATTGACCATCTCTTCTTGGAAAGTAATTCTTCCCTCGGGAATACGTGTCAAACTAAACAGTACCTGTGTTTTCCTAAACAAGCCATTGAATGAAATACAGTTCATGCAATAGTTTCTACTTTTGTTATTCTCAGAAAGATAAAACTACACAGTTCTAGTTGTGTGCTAGGCACGTCTAGGGCTTTTGAGAAGATTTCAGTGTGAACACAGAATGGTTTTTCTGGTTTATATGCCAGGTGTTTTTGACTAACCAATGGTGAATATTATTAAGAAATCTATGAGATTGCATTTCCCTGTGTCCTCTACAGTATGTCCTAAAATTGTAATCGTACTCAGCTGCTGAGTTCACCTCCTGTTCTCTGTGGATTAGTTATTTAGCTTGGGTATTAAGTATATCAGAAAAGCTTAATCTAAGCGTCATTATATGTGTTTTAATATTAAAATTTGTCATTGCCAAATCAAATTTTAATATTCTAAAATATGTTCATCCCCTTTAACAGCATGATTAGCAAATGTTTTGCAGGGAAAATAGATGGGCAGACTCAGTACATGGTTTTCACATAGCATGTTATTCTGTCCTGCTGGAAGTAAAATGCACAGAGCTTTTTTATTGTTGGGAAATATTTTTTTAAAGGATTAGGCTGACATTTCTGAAGAATCTTGCATGGGCTAGAAAGGCTGTCACTAAGCATCCATGCTTTTTTTGGCAAGAGAAATTAGCCTTCCTTGAGCTCCATACTGTGCCGCCTATGCAGCTGGTAGACAAATTAGCAAACATAGACTCCAGTGCAAGTCATTTTTCCTGCAAGTTATTTCCTGCAACGTTACTGTTACTACTTTTTTTTAATAAAGGATCAGAAATTCTCGGGCATAAAAGCTTGCAATCATCAACTGAGGGACACAGTCCGCTTGTGCACAGGAATATTTTGGCCATCCTGTGAAGTCCTCTGTGGGCTCCTGGATAAGCACAGGCAGGCAGCTGAATGGGCCACAGTCCCTTCTAGGCACCTCTTTTATAGAAGGTGAAGGAGACAGAGATTTAAATGAGCCTAGCATATTATGTGCCTAATCGATCTCAGAAGTGCGGTGAAGCTCATCTTTGCTCCATTTATTTAGCTTTGAAATTATTGTAATGATCTCTTTTGTGCAATGCATGAATAATCAAAAATGGGAAAAGTTGCTTATTTGATTTACTACCCTTGTACCCCATTACTGTTCCCTCTACCAAATCAAAAGTATTTGTCCCACTGTGGTGTATGTCTGCTCCACAGGGCTACAAACTTTAAACAAATCAGCTTAGGTACAGTACAGAATCTACGTGAGAACCACAATGATCTTGCCCACTTGGGGCAAGACTGCTTCCAGGAGTCAGGCAGGCATGTTGCTCCCCAGCACTGCAGTCTTCAGTGCAGACAAATCCTTAGACAAAGAGTCTTCATGTAGCCATAAATGAAAAAAATAAAAAAACTCCACTGTCTTGTTCTCTCTCCTTTCACCTCTTTTTTCTGCACTTCACAGCAAGCATTTCGCTTCTGTGGTTTTGGGGTCCATTCTGAGAATATTTTGGACTCTATTTCTTGGAGTCAAGGCAGTGCAGAGCATGGATGCTGCTATTCATCAAGTGGGCTGCTATTTGTTATCTCATGATGTATGTTATCAAACTGTAATTCTAAATAGACCCTGAAAAATACTGATGATTTGAGTACACTAATTAATTCTAAGTATAGACTTAATATCATTTAATTTTCTGAAGAGTCTCAGCTCTTCTGATACACTCCAGCATCATGTTGTTCCTCCTTTTTCTTGTCTTTTTATGAAGAATTGGAGTGTGGAAAATAATAATGATGGTCAAAAGGGGCTCAAAGGCTACTTGAGTGAAGGCAGAGGCCAGGGACACCTTTTCCAAAGTAGGAGAAAAAAAACCCAGATGCTACTTAAGGCCCAGAGTAGGAGAAACAAGTCAAGGGAACCATATAACGTTAGACAAGAGAGTGGATTCAGACAGAAGAAATGGAAGAAAATGAGAAATGCTGTTGAGTAGGCAGAAATTTTAAAGCACTATGGACTGGGATGATGAATTTAAAGGGCATATGGTAAGAGACAGGGGGCCAAAGGAAAGAGTAAAAAATGTCTGTGATACTTGATGGAAAGAGAAAGTAAATTGACTTACGAGTCAATTCAGAATGTTTTTAAGAATACACTTGAGTGTAGGTACCTAAATAGCTTCCAAGAAATCAAGCAGAGTACTTGTAGTGAAAGCCATGTGTGCACCCACGTACCCTGCTGAACTGGAGCTTTCAATGATAGCCTTTACACAGATTTGAGTGAGGGGGGAGTTGGACCAGAAAAGGTTACAATAAGCAAGATACATGGCCAGCAAACAGAAAAAGGCTAATGCAAACTGAGTGCTAAAGGTAACACACTTCTCTTCATGTTCCAGAGTTTCCTACCAACTTTTGTTCCACACCCTCTGTATTACTTTTACATCAGACTGACAATAGTCAGCATTAATCTAAAATTTCAGGTCTCCTAAGTTCCAGCTCTGAGGATGTGCAATGTTGTAGCTGTAATACGCAACCCTTTCACTCATCATGTGCACTAGTTCAAGTTTACTTGAAAGATTCTTGAAGATGAAGAGGTCTTTTGGCTTTGGCAGATCTGTGGGTGCAGCATAATATTCAAGTGGACAATCCAGGCACAGATCTTGGTGGAACTGTAGGTCTAGGTATTTTTTATTATTTCCAGTTGGAATGGCATCCTGCAGACAGAAAGAAAACTCATTTTAATATACTGCAGTTTCCTATTCACAGCATGTAATGAATTACCTCTCTTCCCCACCCTTCCAGTTTTGCCTTCCTACCATCGCTATATTTTTCTGTGCGCCAAACATGTGGTTGCTGCTTCACATACGAAAGTGGAGTGTGCCTAAAGGCAAAAGCTTTAAGTCCTGACACAAACACATGCCCCCGCTCCCTTAAGACGTATGTCAGTGGTGGATCTTCCAAGATTCTTTAGTGAAATTAAGCACTCAGATAAGTGTTTGAGGAATCGGGATGTGAGCAAAGACCTAGAAGAACTGGGACAAATGCCATAGTAAGACCTTGAGGTTGAGGTTGTGGAGTAAGTTGTACGGTTTTGAGTACTTTTTGTGTCATAAAGCTGCCATTATTAATGTAATGATAATACTCATATTTTCTAGTTCTAGACTTTACTATTGACTTCCTATCGTCTCCATAGCCTGATGATTCTCATGATGACATCAATTTGCTTTGTCTGTCTCTCTTTCCTTCTTTATAGGTCAGTCTGTGCCTGTGAGAGGAGTAAGAGTTCAGGAAAGATGGTCTCTAGTGATGCTGATGAAGTGTGATGTTTGTGATGGTGTTAAAAGGTGTTCCTTCTATTGTCATGGAGCCCTTCCCTTCCCAAGAAACCCTCATGGTTTATTAGCTTGGTAGACGCTGGCAGGTGTTTGATATAACTACAACTGCGGTTGTTGGATAACTTTTTTTTTTTTTTTAATTCCTTTAAAACCTTTTGCTCATGAAGCAGATATATTGGCAAAGAGATGCTATTGCTAGTGAAACTTCAGTTCCCTGAGATTCTAGCAATACTCGAGGCACAATAAAATCTATGGAAAATATCGATTGACTTCAATAAAGCCAGGACTACACTATCAGTATCCAATTTTTACTGTAGTTATGGTCCTCCTTACAAATGTGCTTTCTCTGTGGAAGAGGCTTTTTGAAAAGCTTTCAGACAAGCCTTTCCATCACCAGAGTGGCCACAGATCAAAAGCTTGTACTGCTCTGTGTCATAGATTTACACAGTAATATAATGAGAGAGCTGTGTTCTGCATCTGGAAATTCAACTAAGAGACTCAATCAGATGGTGCTGAGCTCTGTCGTTAAAGAAAATGCCAGCCCTTCCCCAAGCCCCAGGAAAGCAAATTAATACAAAAGCCAGAGCTGGTCAAAAATTGTAGAACTTTTTTTTTTTTTCCTGAAAATGTCATTAATTTAAAAAAAAAGAAGAAAAGAAAAAAAAAAAAGAAAAGAACATTTCAGCCTGATTTAGTAAGAGCACTGAGCACTACACATTCCTTAATCTCCTGAATTCCTGCATCCCAGCTCCCACCCAGCCAGGGCTCCCTTTTCACAGGGGCTTTTTTCCCAGCATGTTTTATACAGGGCTGATCCTTTCTATTTGACAGAGAAAGGTAACTGTAGCCATAAACAACCATTTTACATTTTGTAGCTGCTTTCTGAGTCGCCTTTTGTAGGGTGGGTAAGTTACTCTTGTGTTTTTCTTCCTTAAAACAAAAGAATAAGTTTCCTACAGGCCAGGAAAAATAAAAGGCAAAAGTCAGACTTCAAATTTCCGGTGTTCCCATAGTGGACCAGTGGACTCTGCTACCAAAAGACTTTTCAGATGCTATAGAAATACTCAAATTTAAAATATAAGAAACAAAGCTTTCCCTCTGCCAGAGCTGGTGTGGCATCTGTAGTCAGATGTTAAGATTACTTTTGCATTATTGGTAAATTAGTATTAAAAGTACCCACAAATTCAAAAACAGACCCTCTGACTCGACTGAGGCTCTGTATACCGAGTCCGAGCCATGCCAAAAAAAGACTAGTGACATTGGTGAGTATCCAAAAACAAAATACCATGACTGAGTGCAAAAGTGGTAGGACAATAAGTGAGATCTCATAAAAATACCTCATCCCTTTCTCTCCTTCTGATCGTCGGTCTTCATCACTGGGAAAACTGCCTGTTCTTGACATTGGTTACTAGAGCTCCAAACCTGCTGTTTCAGTGTCAATGCTAAACGTTCATAGCCTAACCTTGGTGGCAGTGCAAAGTGAAATTAATATTAGAGTTATGATCCACACAACTTCTAAGAACATTTCTCTGGAGCCTGCCCATCAAAATCAATAAGAAAAACCATCCTAGGGAACCGCTTACAGAAAATTCGATTTAAAAACTGTTATTCAGAGATAAATCTGAAACTAGGATTTTTAGTCAAACTTCTGACTTGAATTTGGCCTCTGTGTTACAGGCTTTGTGATGCTTGGATTTACTTGTTTTTCACAGGATCAAAGCTTGCTTCCATTTATGTGATACATACATGACAGAGGAAAAGATGAAGAGTAACATTGCAGAGGTAACCATAAATCTTAGTAGATCTCAGCTGCTAACATTTAATATTCCACCAAAACTAAGCCAATAATATATTATTTGTGCGTAGGCACATATCTTTCTAATTGGGTGCAACGCATTGCTCTCTTCTTCAAATTGCCAGTGTGATTTTTTTGTTATCGACCCTGGGCACTTTCCCTCTGCCTTTGTACCTGCTCATACTACCTTGGTTGTCAGTATTTGGAGTGTTTGACATTGCTGCTGCCATTGTAAATTGAAAGATGGAACCATGGGCCAGATTGCTTTTATCTGTTATCCAGTTTTGATCTTTTCATCTGCTCTTTGCCAAGTAATGTCAGCCATGATTATTTCTAACTTGCCAAAATTCTGTACAGCTTTTAAACAGGTGACATTTTCCTATAAAGAGACTCTACCACAAGCATGTTTCTTTTCCAGCCCCGAATGTCACCTTTTCTCCCATAATTACAGTGGTCTAAGTGACACATTTCTGGACTACTGACAGTTTTAAAGATTTGTTGTTTGTGGGTATTGCAATTACTGTGCATTACCTTCTCCCTTCTGAGAGGAGTGAAATTATTTCCATAGATGTTGCTGCCTTCGCAGTTTTGCCTTTGATTTTGCACAGTTGGCTCTAGACTAGATCTAGATTTGGAAGTAGCTGGGAATAACTTAGTGTCAGGCAAATAAATAACTTCAGACTTAGCGGCTGCCATCACTTAAATGAAATCATTCCTAAACTTTTTCCTTCTTGCCTGGAAGCAATCTCAAAAGGTTGTAGCCTGGGTAGAGTTTGTGGGCAAATGTTTTTGTGCCTCTGGTCACTTTTGGATGTTAATGCCACCTCTCATTACAATTATTCTCTTGCGTGGATACACCTCTTGCAAGTGTCTGCCCTGTGTAAGTGCAACCCTGTGTGATGATGTTGTATTTATCCCATGGGCCAATGGTGATACATGGGGTCAGTGTATTTCTGCTGGCATTCCAGCTCTTCATGTAGAGAAAGAGTAGGTTGAAAATGAAGTCAGTAAGCTGACTGGGCAAGTCTAAGTTTGTCATCTACTTGGTCTGTCTTCTGGCTTTTTGTTTAACACCACAAATAAGACACACTGATTAGCAAACATCTGACCTAGACTTTGTGCAATTTAAGTGACATGTACTGTAAAAAAATTACTCCTTGTCTCTAAAGGCCTGGGAAATACCAGAGGCACAAACCAGAGATCTATTTGAGGACTCTCCATCTTTTATTCCATGTATCGTAGCAAATGCTCCCAGGGCAGACTTACCCAAGTCTTGTACAAACTCTAGAAGGGAGATTCTCACAACTGTATTTGAACACTAGATACAGACTTTATTGTTTCAGATTTGAATAACAAGCCACATAAATCTGTTAGTCTGCACTGTAGATCTCTGCAACTAAAAGAAGAACTATACTATGAATTTGTAAAAAATCGACTCCTTTATTGATAATTTTTGGACAATTGTTTTTTTAATTTATGCACATTTACACAATCACATCCAAAAATTACCTACATAAATTAGGAGCCTGAAACAGGAATTTAAAGAATGGAATGAACAAGAGCAACAATAGACTTCACAGTCAGCCTCCTTTAAGTCCTTAGTATAGTCATGAAGTTAAGATACAAAAGCATTTGCAACAACAACATAGTGGGCAGAGAGTATAAAAGAGAGGCCATGCAGCCATTAAGGCAATTAAGAAAGATTAAGATTGCTTGTGGTGGAAAGACCCATTAATCAATAGGCCAGAAATCACAGCATGTTGTGGAATATACTTCACAAAAAAAAGAGAACAAACATGCTAAATATATCCCATACCAAAGGTTGCGGAGTTCTCCTTAACAAGAAATCATATTAATCCCTCAGATATTGTTGGCTCCATAGTTAGGTTTTCTGTTTTCACACATAGGAACAGCACCAATGGAATGCATCCTAACTGACGCAGAACCACTGTTTAAAAAAGTACCTGTCCACAGTTGGCACCCTGGATAGATCCAGAAATATTTCTGGAAGGAAAGCAGAGCTGACTCAAGAGGGCATGGGTGGATGCTACTCAGCATTTTGCAAGAGAGGGTCAGTTATTACAGTTATTCATTGCCAGTAACAATGACGCACAAGCCCCCATTCACAAATCTAAAGCTGCTGTACAAAGAGGACACGATGCCTGTCAGAAGGATGGGTAATTGAAAACCCTTGCATTTGCAAAATGCCCGTGGGCACCTAACGCAAGTCTTCATATGGTAATGAGGAGAGGAAACAAAGTGGGAGGGCTACTGCACATGTTAAAACTTGCACCTGAAATAATTGAAAATTGGCTTAGAGGGGCATGTAACCAGGCTGAAACCAGCTCTAGGGCACTCAGCTTCATCTTCAGCAGCAAGGTCACCGCCCAATTTCAGGCCTACACATGGTGTCTGAAGGAGCAGCTACAGGTGGGCAGAAACTGATTTGCCAAAGGGTTTTGTGGAAATAGCTACATCTGGTTGAGTAGTGTTGGGTTTTTAAGCAAACTCAAAAGCAGAGGTGGGAACAGGTGCTGCTTTCAGAAAGAGGTTGGTTGCAGTAATTTTTGAACTTGAAACTAACTTTTAGAACTGTTCCTCAGGAATTTTCTTCTTCTTGACTCAGAATGAATTTTTACTCGCTGATTTGAGCCAATAATATGGAAAAATAATTTAAAATTATCAAGACTACTGAAATGAAATATTTTAACCATCCAAACCATGCTGTTTTGTTTTACTGGTTTGCAAGCATTCTTGAGATGTGTTGATGTTTCAGAGAGGGATTTATTTCTTACTTTTAAATTTTCTGATTGCTATTCAGGTGAGGAAAATGCTTTCTTACAAAGCTGAATGTGATTTTGGAGTATATAGAAACAGTGGATGAAGCATGTGAAATGGTCTTTTGTATTCATGAGTGAAGTCATCACTTTTGGGTTTTTTTTTTATGTAGTCAGGATATGTTTCTTTGGTTAACGTTACTAGAAGAGATTGTCAGAGGCATTGTAAGAGCCAGCATGGTTTAAGAACAGAAGTCTGGTGTCATGCTTACCTCATAGTAGTTTTGCTGTTGGATGTACAATGATGAATATGGGATAAAAACCCTGTTCTGCTGCAGATATTCTAGGCAATAGAGAGCTGTTTTCCCCGATTTCCAGAGAAGTCAGATATCCACAGTGTCTCCTTAATTTCAAGCAAGGCTACAAGCATCTGGTTCTTAACTTCTATATACTTCATTTCTTTGGTTTAGTACAGACCAACTCATACAATTCCTAGAAAAGCAAGACCACTTAAATAACAAATCTTCCTGAAGCAGTTGATTTTTTTTCGGCTCCTGCATCACTGTGAAACAACACCATCTGATATAGAGCACCTCTGCTCTAGCTTCACTTGGCAAATAATTTCTTTGCACAGGTTCTTCATAGTTAACAGAATGCAGCATGGTAGCTTTTTGGCTCAACAAGCAAGCCTGAAGAGTTGGCTGTCTCCTTGACTGTAGAGAGCAATTGCCTTTTCCTATACAGCAGTCACGTTGTGCTTTTGAAGATCTTGGAGTCTATTTTGATACCAAGTATGTGTTATTGTTTTGGGAGGCAAAGGCATTCAGTATATGTCTGTTGTCTGCAATGATAGAGGAGCCTGGGGTTTCCACATTTCTTGATCTTGGTGCTATTTATATTCTAGTAAACAAATAATTTATTGTGGATGTGTGGGTGTTCAGCTGTCACAGTAGTGTCTGAGAATATTAGCCAGTTTTATCTGCTGTACGTCTGTTGTCTGCTGTTCCTGTTCTAAATACAATCACCTCACTCTTCTCCTATTGCAGCTTCTCAATTTTACTACATAAACACATCTTCTATCATATTGTTTATCCATGCATGGAGCAAGAAAATAATCTGACTGCACCATTCTGGACCTCTTGACATTTAAAGAGAGTTGGGATTTAGACAGACCATAGAAGGAATTGCACTATTCAAGATGCGAAGTGATTAAGACGTGAACAAGGATTTCAGCAGAAGCAAGGTCAAGGTAAAGATGAACTCAAGCAGAATTTCAGAGGTGGGAATAAGGAGAATGGGAAAGGTAGCTTGGTGCTACAAAAAAGCAGTTTATTGTTTTCAGTTTTGCACTGCTGGGATAGAAATATAAAGGCCTTTAATATCCTTTAATTATGTCATGCTAGTCAGGGCACAGAGATGCCAAACACTTAGTGACACATTGCTGTAGTTTCCTTTGCCTCCAATTTCTCCACGTCTCCCTCCTCCCAATGCTTTTCCCTATATTCTTTTGCTAGATGCTTGATCTGAATATTTTACATATACAAATCTCTTTGTTATAACTGGCTTTTACAATTCTAATTTACCTCTGTTCTCAGGAATTCAAGAACTCTTCCTGGTGTCGAAGAAGTCACCACAGTTCTTACTTCCAATGTCTGATACTGGGGAGAAACAACACTTCCATGGAAATAACGTACAGTTTCCAGGTCAGATTTGTTTTGCTTTTCCCATTATCTGTCCTCTCATAGTGGCTCTTCCATATGCTTGTAGGTATCAGGTCCGCTGATGGAAAAACTCTGGTCCCAGCCACTGGGAGAATCCCCAGCCCCTCCAATGTATTCAAGCTATGAGGAGGAAACTAGAAAGAGAAATAGCAATGAGGGAAAGGTGAAGTGCAAATCTTTGGAAGGGGACATCAAGGCTGATGGACCTTTCATAGTTCGACAGTGCCAGCTTTAGTAAGATTTCTTTCGCATTAGCTTTTGTTTAAAAGTCTCAGTGCAATGCTTTTTGATGCTTCTATGTTAATTTCAATGTGCACATGTACATATTAGCCAAGCTATTTGGCTTTTCACACTAGAGAAACCTGAACAGCTGTATAATAAAATAGCTAGCCCACCACTGACATTTGTCAAATGTTTTCATTCCGTCTGTTTCACCTCAAGGGTCTACTTTTTCCAGTCTCCTCCTCCCACTTTCTATGGCACACTTGCTTCCACTGAGTATGTCTGGATAACACTTTCTAATCTAGAGGTGAGCTGTACTTCTGATAATGGAATAGGTTAAAATAAGCTAACATTTTACTTGATAAGTATGCATCGTTTCATCATTCTGCCCGTTCTTTGTATTGTATTAGTGAAAATCAAAATGCTTTGTGAAATCACGACAGTTCCTTGAAACATAATTTGGGATAAAAATTTTTGTTAAAATGTCCTGGCATTGTCAAAACATCTTATTTTGATATCTTTGAGAATATAGTCTTTTCACTTTCCTATTTCCAAACTTTTTTCTTTGGAATGTCGTTAAACATAGTCTTAGGTACTGTAGCATGATGTAAAAATTAAAAGTTCATGTTTAATGAAACATCTTAAATAACTGAAAGTAAAAGTTATCTTTTTTTTTTATTTTTGGTGTCCCAAATCTTAAAAATGTTTGGGCATTTTGCTCTTAGAATTTTAAACCCCCTCATAATATGAGACCTCTAAAACCTCTGCAAAATGGAATTTTCATTTTCTTTGTGACTTTTATTGGCTCTGGGTATCTGCAGAATTTTTGAGTCCAAGTTCCTGATCTCATATCCTCCTTCAGGTTAAGCACCCTCGCTGATTACCACTGCTCCATTTAAACAGGAGGGAGGCAACCTCTTCACAAGCCGAATGCCATTTAGGGCTCTTAGGGTGGATGTAGTCATTGTGTTGATGAGAGGCAGTGCGGGCAGCACCAAGTTACCCTTTCACATGTTATCGAGCATGCGCTATCCTGAGTCTTGCAAGCAGGGGAAGAAAGGTACCTCCCACTCAACTCCTTCCCCCACTGATAAATTGCCAGCGCAGTTTTAAGTCAACAACCTTAAACGCCATCAGGAAACCGGTTGGTGGCCAGCATAGATCCCAGTCAGACAAACTGTTTTGCAAACCTGTCACACTGCAACAATTTCAGTTTCTGACTGGGTAGGCTACTTTGAATTAGAGATGATGAAGGCATACGCAATGGTAATGAAGTTCATGCTTGAGAGAAGAGCTTGCACTGCAGAGCTGAGAACAGGAAGTTGTATTTTAAAACTAGAAATGGTTACAAAGATGTCGGTCAGCTTTCCTTTGCTCTCTCCCAGTTTTCTACAAGCTTAAAACTTAACCATGTAGCCAGGCTGCCAACACAAATAATAAAGGTCTCCGCTGTTTTGACAAAGAGCAAGACAAGCCATGCTTCCGATTCCCTCCCATAACATCTAATTCTTCATCAATACATGAAGTTCAGCTGTTATGCATGTGCAATCCTCATCCAGGTGCCAGGTAAAGTATTCTGTTCCTTTGACCCAAATGGAAATGGTGCTGGGCATGAGAAGTGCTTTAAGAAATTGTGGATTCCCTGTTACCCATTAGATATCAAACATGGGACGGGTACTTTTACAATATGTGTGAGAACTGCCACAAAGAAAACTGGCTATTGCTCCAAACAGTGTATTAGTCACATTCACCAGGAATGCCTGGCGAATGGGTCTGCTCATTTTCATTATATTTTTCCAAGAAATAGACAGATTATTTTATTATTGCAATCATATCCATCTTGATTGTAAATGCCACCCATTCCTTCCAGACATTGAACCCACTAGTAGGCTTTACCTGCTGATTTGGTCAATAACAGCAGCCAACATCTGGTATCACTCTATCTTCTCTGTTATGTAAAAAGGTCATTCCCATTCTGATCATTTTTGCTACTTTATAGTGCCAGACAATATTGATAATTCTCTTTGGGAGGTTCTTTAATGGGATGACCTTAACTAGAATAAAGTAGCTGGCTATGGGCTTTTTTTAACATTCCAAACTTTGTCTTTCCAACAGTATAAAAAATACCTGTTCCGAATTGTACATTTTTGCCTGGGTTTTGTTTGTGGGTTTTCCATAAATCAGTCAAATTTGTTGACATAAACTCTATGTCTTGTATTAAGCCTCTCATGGAAGAGGTGACAGACATAGCGGACTTTCAAAATCTTAAACAGTCTCTACCTCCATCTCACGCATTTACATCCCCAGTTCAGAAGGTGCTCTATGTAAATATGAGCAGAAGAGCAGTCCTAGCTTGAAGTTAGACATGTCTTGAAACAGAGCACAGCAGATTCATTCATGTTTGAAGTTTCTGTGAAACTTCCCTCTCAAATTTACTCTAGTAAATTTCTGGCTCTCTGATGATTAAAGTATGAATAAATGATTATGCAAATACAATTCAGTAAATAAAATTACTATACTGATGTAAGCATGCATTATAAAAGTTAAGATACATGGGAAATGAAAACAAACCTAAAAAGACAGTTCACTCTTGGTTATACAATGAAAAATGTCTAGTTATTCATTGTTCATTGACCAATATTTTTATAGCAAATGAGGCATAAAGAAATTGTGCAAAAGAACAGTGCTGGTAAGAAAAAAAATCAAAAGAATCCCTCACTAGATGTGACATTGTGAAATACTGTAGCTTTTTGAGCTCCACATGTATATTTATCTGACTACTGTTTGTATAACTTAAAACATCAAAGAATAAAAGCTTGATATGCACAGCAGAGGTAGCTTTTCTGAGGTGTTTTACCTCTTGATGCACAGGCAATCTAAATATTAATATTCATCATGTTTTAATTTCCTTATTCCTATGCCAAGCTCAGAACCACTTAGAATTAAGACTCTTCTGTTTTGCTGCTATTACATATTGTTTTGTCTGATTTCACTTCAGCTTGTACAGTTCCACCTAAATAAGCAACTGTGCATGATTGCTTTCCAGCCTCAAACTGTGATGTGTGGAGGAAATAAAATACCTCATGCGTTTCTTGTAAAAGATGACGTCTGCATGGCCATTTTAACATATGATTGGAAACTTATGACCCAAAAATCCCAGTCCTAAAATTAGATCTGTGTAGTGCCTGTTGCTCTTTTTCCGTATCTTTTAAAAACCTTCTTTAAGGCATCCTAACCCCTTGATTCAAGTTATTATTGCCTTCAAGTATCCCAATTTTTATTTGCAGTGTTTATGTACACCCTTTCTTTTTTTTGTTGGTTTGGGGTTTTTTGGGGTTTTTTTGTTTTTTCTGTTCAGCATCTTGGCTTGCAGAGGTACATCCATTCTTATCTTTCCCTGTAGAATCTGTGGAACAGAATTTGTTGTAGTTAGTGAGAAAATCAAACTTGATAATCACTGAGAGATTCAAAGTATTTCCATAACTCATAATGCTTTTCCAAAGGATTTCACTGATGAAGGGAGCTGAAGCTCCATCTGGACAGACAGCGTTAAAATCATGTCATTATAAAATGGCATAATTCAAAGAAATATTATAAACCAGCAGTACTGCTCTAAGAATTGCAACAAAACTGCCAATGTCTGGATGAGCCCAGAGTCTGGATCTAAAGATCTTAGAAACCGTACATATTCTGGTGAAGGTTGCAGGGCCGTGAACAGAACTATTCTGCCTAAAATCTCTCGCAACTTCAGACTCAGGAAGTCTTGCTATTGAATCTTTTTTGGGGGGGACAACGCAGAGACCTGTTTCAAATGCCTTCTGGTGTATTTCACCAGTAGCACAGGTTGGCTAACATGGTTTTCAGGATGAAAAAAATCCTTATTCATATAGATAAAAATTTCTGCAAAGTTCTTAATGATAGCAAAATCAATCTGCTATGTCTGATGCCAGCACAAGTTCCTAAATGGGTGCTCACAATTTTCTTTTTTTTTCTTTTTTTGTAATTAATTTTCCAAATCTGAAACAGTAAAGAGAAAAGGAATTTTGCCGCTGAATTCAAGCACAACCGGGTGTTATCCAGAGGCGAAATTCTTTTCCTGCTTAACATAAGACCATAATAAGAACATAAGAGGCATACTGGTTCAGAACAAAGGTCAGTGTAGCCCAATATCCTGGCTCCAACAATAGCCATAAGTGGGTAGGCAGGGAAGAGCAGAGAACCGGCCTCGCATATCTGATGCCTCCCCCTAAGTATTCTCCTGGCTCTCAGCTACTCACGGCTGAAGAATTTCCTGAAATGGGTGTAGTTCCAAAGTATTTTAAAACCCTCTATACATTTCAGTTCTGTGGTCTTGCCCAGTCTCCCCCTGAGGCTGTGTAAACTTACAGTGTCTACTAACTGATGCTGAATGGGAGTTGGGCACCTGGATTTTGTGGCAAAAAGTGATTAATGTCATTAGGGACTCAAGGATAATACTTTCTCTGTATCTTCATTAATACACTACTTCTAGAACAAATCTGATGATTTACAGGTATATGATAAGAAGTGAGGATATGTTCAAAATATTACCATGTTTTCTTTAAAATATTTATGCAGGCATTGTGATCTGAGACAAAAAAAAGAGAGCGGGTTTTGGCAGGGTAGGATACTAATAAACTGTTGATAAAAGAGTAGCCTGTAGGCTGAATGAGGAGATACTCAAACTGTTCAGGCAGGGTGCTAGAGGCAAAGAAATAGGTGATTGCCTTTGAATTATGCAGTTCTGAATAAGAGTAGAATAAGTGACAGAAGCCCATGGACATTTTTCAACCTTGTCGAGGAGTAGGTGGACGTGAAATGATATACCCATTCAGTGGCAAATTCCTGTTAGATTGGTCTCAGACCAGATTACAATAGATTCCTGCATCTGTCTGTCTGTTTTTCAAATATTTCCTTTTCCTTCTTTTTTTTCAGTGAAATTTATCTGTTGTTTATAATTACATAGATCAACTTTCTGAGATCCCGCCACTCATTTACATTTCCCCATATTTGGTGAACATGCAAAATGAACCAAATGCAAAGATATATACAACAAATCTTCCTGGCTGTAAGTGTTTGCAGACAACAAAGGCACTTGAATATTCTGATGACAGGACTTGTACAAGGACCTACGTGGCTAGACAGAGTGAATCTTTTATTTTCTGTGCCTACTGTAACCAGCCGTATCTCCTGCTGTTCTGAATCAGTAGGCTCAAATCATTGGCTTCCAAGAATCCTGTAGCTGGAAATGTTGAAGACAGGAAAACTCTAATGGGTCATTTTGGACAGCCTCCTGCCAGGACATGATTATTCTCTCCAGAGCTATGTTAGTGCTTGATGAACAGCAACACTATCCACAAATGAGGCAATGTTGTCCACAAACATAGACAAGCAGAAAGAAGACACAAGTGAATATGGTCAACAGATACCTTCTTCTGTAGCCTGTGGTTTTCTTCTGTGTTGTCTTTAATTTTATTCCTTGCATTGGAAAGATACAAAAAGGAAGACTTGTTTGAAAAACTCCAGGAGAAACCAAACTGCTGAATTTAGGAATTAGTGTTGGTTTCATTGTGTTTGAGTAGTGAGGAGTACTTTAAGGTAACTGTAATCAAATGCTTCTCAGACATCTGCACGTTTCCTCTAAAGTGTTGTGGGTTTTTCTCCTATTAACGTATGTGTGGATTTTGTAGGGTGGGAGACATTCTGTTACCCATTAGTAGGTTTGGTGTGTCCCTCAAAGGATGTCTTATTTGAACAACAGATTGCCCCTGGTGCCTGATAACTTGTGAATTGTCACTGGCATCATCTGATCACACAGCTGGCTATTTTTCCAATGAGAAGTTTTAACAAGACTGTTTCAGTCAGGGTGAGGTCTATAATCTTAATTTCTGAGGGCAGCGGAGTAATTTTTTGGAGTGATGGTAAACATCTTTGTTACCTAAACAAAGTGTCAAATGTGCTGGAGAAATTTTTCAACCAACCTGTAAGAGGGTGCTGGACCCCTTCCACAGTTGGTAAAATCTTCTGATGGAGTGAGACCCACATGAGGGACGGGGATTGTCAATGCTAGTCTTTAGTGTTCACTTTTAATGAAATTTTCCAAGCTTTTAGTATCGACATTCTCGATCTGCAAGTCCTTTAGAGTCCTTAATGGTTTCTGCCTATGCCCACGGCAGTAGCTATGAATGTTTTTATCTAATCTACTTGGTGATGAAGCTGTATTCAATTTCATCTCATGATTAGATCTCTGCAATTCACCTACATCCAGTTACACCATAAGACCAGAGCCAAACCTCAGCTGGGGTTTATTTGTGAAGGGGTGTTTTATGAGCAGCCTGCAATGGCTCCCCTCTATGACTTGAAAATAATTTTTTACTGTGGTTTTCCCCTTAAATAGTTATGATCCTTGCTATAGAAGCCATCTCCCTTTTTGTGTGATTCTGTGGCAACGAAGATGAGCTGATGTGCCTTGAGGGATCAGGAATGTGTCAACCTTGACTCTGATAGATGGCTCCTTGGCCTGTAGAGCTATGCATCTTACAGTCTGCAGAGCTGTAGGGTCTCAGGTGACACTGTAAAGCTCAGCTTTACCCAAGTTTTGGGAAGAGGGGGCAGATACCAATAGTGTATGATGACAACAAGGCATTTCTATGCTTTGAACTGAAATTTGAGAGTATCTTTCCTCTGATCACAGTCAGTGATGACTGAACGTGAGTCTAGATAGGTGTATTTTTATATACTGAAATGATAAGTGAGAGACACTCTCTGCCCAATCACAAATTCTTCTTGAAAACCAATTTCTCCATTCTACCTGTCTTACACCTAACGTGCTTGGGGTTATACTTTCATGTTTGTAAATAAATTATTCTTAAAGAAAATCAAAATGTGTGTGTGTGAGACACAATGTTTTCTGTTGTTAGCTAGCAAGGTTTTGTAGTTCTTCCATTCCAGTTTCAAACATATTTATTTTAGTAGGCAATATTTAAGATTGAGTAGTCTATTTTCTACATCTTTTCTGTGTTCCTTGTTCTGCATCCCTGGCAAAGCATGACAGAGAGATACATGGTCCATATCCTCTAGGGGCTCATGGCCAAGGAAAAGTTGTTTCTCTATAAAAAACTTCTTCCTCTGTGGCAGTTTCAGAAGGAATCAGGTTTTCTATGGCTGGTTAAAGAGCTACACATCTCACTTTAAAACTATCAGCCCTTTAATTTAGGAAAACATCTCCATTCAGGACGTTCTGCTTTCCCTTCCTGAACTGAACTTAGATATGAATGGGACTTAGGTGCTTGGTGTCCTGAAATGAAATACTTTCCTCAGTTGGAGCCCAGGTGGGGTGGGGTATACAGGACGGATGGGGCAAAGGCTTAAAGTGCTGGTGACTCGTGAGGTGTGCAGAGAGGACAGCCTGGATAATTTTACTGGAGCTCCAAGAGAACCTACAGAGCCTATCCAGAGCTCGCTGCCATCAGCGGCAGAAGTCCCTCTCATTCGGCAGGAGCAGGCTCAGGCCCAGTGTTTGTAAAATGTAGGCTCATTATCCCCAGGTTTCTTACACAAAGATGATTACTGTAATATTTTATATGACTTTTCTCTGAACCGACTATTCTTCTTATTTGTTGAGCAGAATTGCCCATTTTTCTCCTTGATGCATTTACACAAAGTACCTTTTCTTTTTCTTGTCTTTTTAGGTAGGATTTTCTGTCAGCATGTTTTATTTGGGAACTAGCATGTGACACTGATGGATCTTCCCCTTTCCTTTCTTTTTCTGATGAAAAACACCTGCAGCATAGAACAGCCTTGGTAAAGTCAAGTAGGAGCCTGTGTGCTGAGATGTGCTGCGGTACTAAATTTATTCTAGTGTACACCAAGCAGCATAAATATGTAAATATTTTACATGTGTACTTACATATCCTACCTTTTTTTTTTTTTCCTTGCAGAGCATACACTTAAAATACACACATCAAGTTATATACGTCTGGTATTGTGGCACAGCAGTCTGCTCTGTTAATAATAATACTGAATATGTAAATCCTCCCACTTTTTATAGCAGTGCTTTAGGTTGCATTTACTGTAAACAAAGATGTATTTTGGGGGGCAGTTGGTTTGAGTTTATTGTTTATGTAAATCTCTTAGAATGTGACATAGCCAGATAGCTTCCTATGTTGTGCTGATCCACATTTTAGGCCAGCAGCCAAAGTATTTTATCTTTTACTTCATTATAGTGATCTTCCAATTAGCTGTGGTCTGTAATACCCTGATTTTGGTGGCAGTGGTTTGGGGAGGATTGTTTGATAGTTCTGCTCGAGAGGCAAAATGAGGGGCCTTATTATAGAAAGTGCAGAGGTTGTGCAGTAGCTGAGTTCTGTTGCAAAGTTTGCCGATAAGGGAAAACTGGCCCTTGAGCATCCATTCTATTCTGTATATTAACACTTCTAATCTGCACTGCTGATAAAACTGCAAGCCATTTGCCTTTGGAGGAATTAGTTCTGCCTCACTTGTGTAACCAGGCGATGGTGATTAACCTTTAAACTGTCCAATATTCTCAGCAGACTCCTGCTCCAGATTAGAAACTATTTAGTTATGACCAACTAAATTAACAACATTCCCTCCTCTGAAGAATAAGATTTGGAAGGTATGCATTTTAAGGTGGAATGTGGTTAATGTCCTTATTTACTGAGCACTTTTGCTACATAAAATGTATTTATCATTTCAGAGGAAAAAGAAAGGCGAGAGGGAGATTGATTTCAGATTGAAACATTCTACAATTAGTTATGTAGAGGCGGCTCTTTGGTTGAATTTGGCTTGGGGTGCTGCCTTAGATGGCTGAGACCTGTTTCTGACTTTTCATTCTTAAATAAAAGTTACGGTGCAGGGGATAAAACGGCAGGATGGTGCTCTGGTATGGGCAACAGTTTAGGAAAAAGATTTCCTTCCTTTGAAAGGAAAGGCAATTATCTCAATTCTTTGGGAGAGTAATTTTTGGAAGTTTACTAACCTTCCTGTCACAATCAGGCAAAACAAAAGGTTTTGTACGTGGTGGTTACAGACCGACATATCCAATGGACTTTAGCTGCTGTGATAACCTAGTACTGTACCATTGTATCTACATATTTTAAATGTGTAATTTATCAATTGAAACATACCCTTCAATACATGTGCCATAAAAGAAAAGAGCAAGGGCAATTATGTAATAGTATAGTGTTTGTCTGACGTGTCTTAAATCCCCATATTGTTATTCCTCACTGAATAACAAATACAAAATCCCTGTTAGCAATGTTTTCCATTTTACCAGTTTTATATTAGCTGCCTCCTTAAAAATTGCTAATCTAGATACTACATTAGTAGGATGTCAGTCAAACTGCAATCCACAGTGAAGCCTTCTTCATATACCAATTTAAATCATTCATGGTCCTTTCTTTGGCATTATTCAAAAGATCATAATAATTTTCTTGTGCCCACAGCACAAAAAAATCAATTATTTCCCCACAAAGACTTGAAAGTACTTAGCGAGTGCTGTAAGAAAAGCTGAGGGTTATATCAAATTGAAATTGCACTCATTACACACAACACAATTAGTTGCCACTAGTCTGGCCGGTGCTTTAATTCTGAATGGCATATCTTTATTATTACAGAAACAAGCATGCAAATGGCATTGTTCAGGATTTGCAGAAATCAATAGGATATAGTGCTGTGTGTTTGGTGGCCACTGTCACTCAGTCTGCTGTGGATTTGAGATAATGTGTGTATTTGAATTAATGAAGGGAACGTGAGACATCATAAGTGACACCCAAATAAAAGAAATGGGTACATGATATTTGTAATTATTCTACTTGTGTTTTTGTTGTAAATACTTGTGCTTTTTGTTTTTTAATCAAAGGATTAATTGCATTTTAATAAGGCATTATGATTTTCAGAGCTTTAGTTAATTAAAACTTGTAGTATATAATTATGAAGTGATGCTGAGATTTGTCTAAAGATCACCCATACGTTTAGAATATGTATATTTTTCCTTATTAAGCAGTTGCTACATTTTGGGGGGGAGAATGAATTATATTCAATCTTTGAAAGATGATGGCAGTTCCAAATGGATTTCTATAAATGGCAGCTAGGAATGTAGATTATGTTGTTGGACAAATTAAAGTGGAGGAACTACTGGGGCTGGAAACACTTTTTGGCTGTAGTGCTGGAACATTCATTTGCACAAATGTTAGCTTTCAGCCGCAGGAGTAAGAACAGATGTATTTGTTCAATGTATCATATCATTCCGCCCATTAGGTCCCAGTGAAATTGCTGCAGTTTGAAATTCTGAGTACAGGCCATAAATAGTCACTGGCGGTGCGTGGTAAAGATTATTTTCCATGTGACAAAAGGGGTTTAAAAGGAGGGAGAAGGTAGGTGGGCATGTGTGTGTGTGTGGATGTGCAGACAACTTTATGTATCGACTTGTTTCCTGAATTGATGAATATTCCTGGTACAAAGCTTTAATCACTCACAATCTAACCTGGAAGGTAGAGCAAGAGAGATATATGTATATATATATAAAGACTGTTTCCTGTGGGAGTATATTATGTACGGATTGATAGACTAATTGCTAGATAGGTAAAACAGAGTTAGAGTAAAACAGTATTACAAAGTTAAAATCTTAATGTTGCAAATGAAGCTTTCCTCTGGCAGAATTAAAAAAAATATCTCCCAAAGTTAAAATCGTAATGTTACAAATGAAGCTTTCCTTTGGCAGTATTAAATTATATTATATATGTTATATATATAATATATATTTATTCCATTCTTTTGTAAGTGTACATCGGAAATAAAAATTAATTTTGCTTATTTAAAAAGAAAAAATAAAGAGGGGAAAATATTGCTTTGCTGTTGAACAGTGAGGTGTGGGGTTTTTTATGTCCTGCTAAATGTAAAATGAAATACACGTTTATGCAGAATAGTCCAGCGTGGTCATATATTCCTATCACATAGCCCCATGAACTAGAAAGGGTTTCTAACATTCTCTCTTGAAGGAAGGGTCTTAAATTAGATCTCAGCATTTCCTCCTTGGAAGCTTGGTTCTTGCGATGCATGAATATTTATTTATTTATTACTCCCTGGCTTGCAGACACTTTTTGAGACAAACCCACTCAAGAGCTTAAAATGTTCCAAGCGAGGTGGGGAGACGAAGCCTGCAGAGAGGGCAAAAGAAAGAACAAGAATTCTCAAAAATTTACGTTGACTTCAGCACTCAAAACAGGATTTTATTAGGTATCTATAAATGGATTTTAAGTAGGATTTTCCCATGTTCTCTCCCAAAGCTGATTTAAAATCTAATATTATTAGATTGGTCACAGCCTTCATATTTTAACTGTCAAACCCAAAGCCTGAAAGGTGATTCATTCAAAGCTTGCTAAAATATTTGCTCAGCAGCACAATAGTGTGTGATGGAAAATAAACTCCTCTAGAGCATCTCACCCTATCAGCCATGGCCTGCAGCAGGAAAAGAATGAGGGAAGGTCAGTCAATTATGTGTGGTAATCACCGTAAGCATATTATCTGAGACACAGATGTCTTCCCTGACCCCACACGACATAGCTATTAACCCCACAGTAGTATAAAAATGGGGAGGAGGAGGAGCCGGTCCCCTAGGTAAACCAGACCTTTTCAGTCAAGGCTTGTCCAGCAGCTCGGCGGAGTTGCGGCGGCGAGGGCGCTGTTGTGGGGAGCTGGCCCCGCGCACGGCGGGCGGCGCGGCCGCCTCTCCTCTTCGGGGACCTTTCTATAGACCTAGTCATGTGAGATAAATAGTTGCATCATCGGAAAAATGAGACTGGCAAATTGACTCGTGAGATATTTCGGGAGCGTAAACAGCCCTGGAATGCCGGGCGCTGCCCGTGTTTTTACAGGAACAACTTTTGTGTTCCTGAGTACACTTATGCAGTTGATGTATTAGTGCTGATAAAGTGTAATGCCACTATCATGCAATCGGCTAATGCTTCTAGAAAACAGAGATGATTTTCTCATTACACCGAGTAATGTGCTGATTACCACATATGGCTCCTTTTGAGTTCGAGTTCCTGCTATATTTACTTCAGAAAAGTGATCGGCTGCTTATGCAAGTGAAAGGGGTTTTTTTCAGTGCAATTGTTCAAACACATCAAGTAAGCAAAGCAGATTTTTAAGCTGGCTATTTAAAGTGTTGAAGTCAAAGGCTCATTTAAAAGTTCGCATGTAAAATTCAGTTGCTGTGTAGGAAACATGCATTAGTAAGAGGTGTGGTATCCCTCACCAGCTCTCAGCTTTCTGACACCAAGGATTAACCTTGAAAGTAGGTCTGTTTATTTCTTGTAGCCTTTGGAAAATCTTTTCTTTAGGTGATGCTTTGTTACCTTCTGGGAGGCCATTTTGTATTTTTCTACCAAAAAGATGAATGACCATTAAGCAGTGTAAGCTATTGCAGTGCTGAACAACATATGGTGCAAAAGAGTCCATGACCGATGAGATTTGTGTTTTTTTCTCTTTTTTTTCAATAATTGATTGTAATGGCATTCTAGTTTCGTGACATCCCTGTAACTGAGATCACACTGGGTCTGGTGAATACCAGAGCATGAAGCGAGTGCTTTGCTCATCAGATTTGCCACAGAATAGAGCAGAGGAATCCCCGGGTTTCTTTTCTGATGAAAGGAATTATTAAAAGATACTGTCTCCTTTCCCAGGGTTAATCACCGTGTGAGTGAACATTTGCATGCATTGCTGAGCTACAGGTTACAGATGAGGAAAGTGGTGGGTTGAGCACTTGGATAAGCCTAACCACCAGACTCTCAGGAAAGGAAAATCTATTAGAGATATGGGATTTTGACGTGGTGAAGGGTGAACACAGGTTGCCTCTGCCACTGACCCCAGGGATGACCTGAAAGTGGATGAAAAGGGTGGTGGGGATGACTCATTACGCTAGCTGGGCTGAAGGGAGTGTTGCAGGTTCCCATCACAGACACTGCTGACCAAATTCAGCTGGAGTCCAAAGAAGAGATTTGGGCTATCCTCCCAATGAGAAAATCCCCTGTGGGAGTCTCAGCTATGTGGAAAGATATCATTTGCACTTCCTCCTATGATCATGGTCAGTCTTGAATTTTGGTCCTCTTGTAGTCCCTTATTAAACTTCCACCCTATTGTCATTTCAGCCCTATGTCTAAATGTTGCTAAGTAACCTCCTGTGTCAAATACTTTTTCTGCCGGGAGAGAATCTTGCATCAGTCACCTATTGTGACTGCCAGATTAGATACCGTAATGTGCTCGACATGGGACTGCGCTTTACTTCTATCTGGAAACTGCAGCTGATACAGGATTTGGCAGACTACTCGTTAAGCAGCATCTTCTCCTTGAGCATATTAAAGCAGCCCTGAACAACTTGTACAGTTCATTTACTGGGCCCTGGGCTGATTTTTAAGTTTGGAGATTTAGATATTTTTTTTTATGTTAACTTTTAGCTCTAAATCCTACCTTGTTTGAGTGAGCAATTCTGCTGAAGAACACATTGCTCTGTTTGCAAACAGGGAAGGCTGTAAGTTAGGACCTTACCTCTGAAAGACATCAAGCAGTGCATACCTGGACCTTTAGCAAGCCGTGGTTTCCACAAGGCTCTTTTATTATGTTTTCTGTGGGGCCAAATAAAAGCCAAATTCTGATGATCACTTGCGTAAGTAGAAATCAGGAGTCATGCTATTTAAATAATATGTAATTAGGCTAGAGTGAATGAGAATGGAACTTGGTCCCAATTGATTATATATTTCAGGTCAGTTGAAATAATGGAACAGCCTTTTCTGTCTCAGCTTAATGCAGTGGTTCTGAAGAGTTCATCACCTGCTCTTGGCTCGCTTTCCTATTTCCAGCTGATAAATCATCTTTAATGTGTTTCCTAATATTACTTTTCCATGTAAGCACCGGTGATAGTTCTATATGACAGCAATGGGAAGGGGGGCAGGCAATAATTTCACTGACACAGAAATTACTCTAAAAATGCATTCATGTGCCTTAAGTATAATTGACATACTTTGAAATTTATATACCTACAGGCAAAATTAAATTTTGCTAACCAAAATCAGAGGTAGGCAGAACTTCCACAGCATCATTCCTGGATATGTATTAAATAGTAGTGATGGTTTCCATCAATGTATTTATAAAATATTATCAAATTTCACATGTAGAAATCACATCTAAATCAGTCATGTTTTGTCAGTTAACCTTTTCTTATGTGATAGTTTATTTTTCTAGAGGAAATATTTGATAAAACCCATTGTAATTTTAAGTACACGACTTACCATGTTAATACTTGTCACTTATCACATGCTCATCAGTTCCTCGTTGTTGATATTCTGTTAACCTTATATGTCACAGCACAAGCAAAGCATTTTCCATAAAGCTGTAGGAAGTCAGAATTTAAATGGACTTTTCTAAATTTTGTCCTAATTATAAATAATCATGGCTGGCAAAATAATTTTTTAAAAGCCCATCTTGCACTATGGTTGTATCATTTGCCTAAAACCCTCTCCTGAATTATGAGAACAATCTGAGAATTGTTGAGTTTTATTCATCCTAGTAAACCTATAGTAGTTCTAGATGCCAAGGAGCCCAGAAGTACCGATTTCTGCATGGTACAGAAGGAAAATAGATCTCTATATACTTGATAAGCATACTGGTTGCAGGGAAACTAATCACTCACATGCCATGACTTAAGCGTGAGAAACTGCACGTATGAATTGCATTTGGTACACATGTTTGGTACGCATGTTTGACCACTTCACCTGCACGCTGCAAAGCCCTCCACCTGCAGCACTGCTAGCCTTGCTGAGAACCTTCAAATAGCTGCAGCTGAAAATACAGTGTGAAACATAGTAGTGTCCTGCCACTCTCACCCACTGCACTGGTTCGAAGGGCAACATAAAGACAGGTCAAGTCTGGCTCAGTGCCAGGCAAGCTGCGTCTTCACCTGCCTTTTTTTAAATGTAGTTTGGGCTTCCAAATCATCTAGTTGTTTTTAAAAAGGCTGATGTAGCTCTATATGTCAAGAGATGCAAAACAAGATATTTTCTGTAAATGCTACAGTACGGTGATGGAATAGTTTTATGCAGATTACAGTGGTGTTAGCATAACGTTTCCAAGCACCAGAGAGGAGGGAACTTTTGTATGTAGTTTTTTGTATTGGATCCTGCAGGAGATACAAAGCATTTTATAGGTGAGATCTCCCAAACCAAACCCAAAGTTGTGTTGGCTATACCTACCGTGTAAGCAGGAGTTGGTTTCTGCAAACTGATGTTTACAATTTTATGAAAGGACTGGGAACCTTTGGGAAATGCATGAATAATTACTAAACACAGAGGTCTGTATTTAGACAAGGTTAAATATAGGTATAAACTCAAAAATACGTCTTTGCACCAACCCAAATTTTCTCTGTATTAAACATTTCTGCCTACATCTGTCAAATTATTTGAGTCAAAATGTATTTTGAGTATGCCTTTAAGTTAAAGGGTAAAAGGGTTAAGTTGCTGTCGTACTCGCTATGTGCTGCCCCTTCCATTTTTTATGAGAACATCTCACCTGCGTTCTCGTCTGCGAACATCTGTCTTAGGAAGAAAAGTATTGCTTGGGTATAAGAACTAGGAGTAATTTTTTCTCTCCTACTGATCTGTAATCAAGCACAGTAAATACAAACACTTGGTTTGACCCTCCTGTGACATTTAATAAGATTTTGATTGTGAGTCAGACTCAAAGTACCCAAATTTTTCCTGCGAAAGTATTGTTCCACTGTTAGCCAACAGAGCATTTCAAATGAAGTGGATACAAAGTGTACTTCACTCTAAAAAGAGTCAGGGTTTTGATGTGGTTCATTTGGATTTTAAGGAACATATTGACAGAAGAAATTGTATTGTTCTGTCTGGTAAAAAGTAGGGTCTGGAGTACCTGCAGTTAATAACTGACCTCAGAGATTTCAGATAATTTTCTTCTTTGCCTGCTAAAAGTTAGGCAGAAAAAATGAACTGGGAAAACTGCAAGTTCTAACACAGTATGAGACAAGATAAGCACAATACTCACTTCCAGAACTGTTCAGTGCCCAGTGATGGCAGAGGCTGTTTACTGCTTTTGAAGAGGTCGTCAATATTAGCTACATAAGTAATGATCCCACAGAGAGTACAAACCTGCAGAAAGAAAATTCTGGGAGAGAAAGTTTAGAAAGAGGAATTGTGGGTTTGCTCCACTGTTTCCCATCTGATGCTGTCCAGGTAAAAGTGAATTGGATGCCAGGCCTGCAGACTCCTGAGCAGAGCTGAGAGGTGTACAAAGAGACCGGCTTTGGACTTTGATTAGGGTCTGAAGTGTCAAAGTAGCAAGCATTTTGTGGAAGATCCCCAGTAGTTTTTACTGACCTCTGTTGCACTCAAAGTCTTAGACAATACGGCTCCCAGAGCTCTGGGTGACTAAATTCTCTTTGTCACAAATGTTGTTTGTTGCTGTCATCTAGGTCTGTTTAAATCCCTCCTGCCGTGTTTTTTTCACACTAGTGTTGCACATATGCTGGGCTTAATATACTGTAGGGTACGGGTGCCAACGCTGTGCTCCTGCAAGCTAGTGTATCGGTCGTCTTGTCCTGTCGTGGAGTCTCACCTCATTCTGCTCAATCACTGCATCCCTTGGCTGTTACTTTACCTCCCCGCTACCTTCTGCTCTCACTCTCCTTCCTTGCCCCCACATGCATCAGCTCTTCCTCTCCACCAGGCATTCAGTTTTTCCACATTTCTCTTCCAGGTCCTTTGCGCATGCTAAAGACACAACTTAGAAGAGTGTCACTGATGCTCGCAACTTCTGTGCGTATCTTTTCCTGATATTTTTCTTGCACATCCAGTCACCTACCCAGATGCAACTTGTGCGACTGCTCCCCCCACTATGGATGCCTTTCCTTCTCCATCGCTTTAGCCTGACTCAGCTGCAAAGGCATGCAGCAAAACAGCTGGTTGGCTTTTTCTCCTCTGCCTTTAGCAAACCCTGGATCAACTCTCCTAATCCCTACAAAGGTTACATCCTTTACCCTTTTCCCACAAAGCACTGCTCCTTCCTGACCTCTCACTTTCTACATTCCCTTCTATGACAAGCACCTCATCTTGTTAACAGCTTTAAGCAAAAATAGTCTTTTTGCCTTGAGGGAAAAAATAATCAAGCAAACCCGGAGAAAAAATTGAAGACAGCTCTGTTTGAAATATTTTTATGCTAGCAAATTGCAAATTTACTTTTCCATTCCTAGCATATTTCCTTCAATCATTGCTATATTTCATCTTATCTGCCTGTCATCTCTTCCGAGGATGCTTTATCTTCTGTACTCAGCATGGTCAAAACTGAGCTCTTCTATTTCTTTTCTGTACTCTGACTCTACTTTGACTCCTGGTCTTGGTTACACTGACCAACATCATTACCATTCCTGTAATCTTAGACCTCCTAACCTGCCATTTTGTCTGTCCAAGACAGTGGCCAAATCCATCTTTCTTTTGGTAGTAAAACAAAGAAATCTCTCATCTAAATCTTCGTATTCTCTTTGTACCTCTTTGTGGTCTGTCTTGCTCTTAGATTTACATCGTCTCTCTTTGATACGCACAGAAAACCAGCCCTAGTAATGCCCGTTACTCCAGGTACCCAGTCCTGCTCATTCCTCCTCAATTGATTCCTGCTCAATCTTCCCATTGTTCTCACCTTCAGCAGCTGCCTTGCCTCCTAGCTGTCACCAGCCTGCATCCTATTCCTGGTTATTAGCTTGTATGGACATCTCCATTTCTTTTTGACACAAATAACACCCAATGGGTTCATCTGTAAGGCACTCTCATTCTTCAGCCATTTCTTCTAAAGCCACATCTGCTGCAGCAGTGACTGGTGAAAAACACCCTGGGGTCACAGTTGGCACATAAGGTTTTGATACTATTAAAAGAAAGGAGAGGGGCAGGAAGGTATGCAGATGCCTACAATGACAGTGGGCACACATATTTGTGATTTTATAATTTTTTTGTTTTCCAGCTTCTGTGTATTGCCTGAATTCTTTGACTATAAGCTCTCTGGGGCAGGGATGCTCTGCCTTGAGCTGTGTGCAGCACCACCTCTGTGGGCTCCTAATCCCAGCCTAAGTCTCTGTGTGTCACTGCAGCAGCCACACTGGCTTGAACCCCCATTCACAGGGGTATGCATTCTGGAAATCCTCTGTGTTTGCATCTGTACTCCTTGCCCTCTTTCCCAAACTTAATGACATGTCTTTCTCAAGCAAGCACAAGATGAGGGGCTCCATTAAATACATCAACCTACAAAAGGCTTGTGTTTAAGATGTGTATGTCACACATGTTTTGTGGAACTTTGACAGTCGTGATGTTTATCTTAATTTTAGTAATATATTTTTCCTCAGGAAAACAGGAGCTCCTGGGCAGAGACGGACTCTGGCAGCTGTAAGGAATTATTACTTTCCAGTTTGGCTAATGACATAATCCACTGTGGTTGCAAGTCTTGCTTTCCTCTTTAGATGATGTCAACAATTCCATGAGCTACATGCGTTGTATTCATAAGTGGTACTTAGAAATATGTGTTCTGTAATCTCCTCCTTATGCCTGACACTTTACACATGTGTTTATCTACAAGGAGTGGTGACATTAGCTTGCTAATTTTGCCAGTGTACTGTACCAGTGAGGGTGTGAGACACTCAGAAGGATATTTAAACTGGCAAAGAGAGAATTATTGACATTAGCTATGAGTACTTTGTAAGACTCTGTTTTGGAATGTCATTTGTTAGAAAATCTTTGCTGCTGAAAGTCATCCATCATTCCCAGATGGACCTGCAAGCCTTACAGAAACCTCTCTTCCCAAATCCCACTCATTATTAGTGGCCAAAAGTACTCGCCTATTGACATTTGCAAAATAGATATACAGATATTATTCCCCGAGAAGAAATGGAGTGTGCAAATGGCATGATAAAATATGGTTTTCTTGGCTGCTGAATGGACTTCAGTGGTGATGAAAATGCTCATTTGCGAGAACTCCACCTACATGTCCCTGTGTATCCATGGAACTCAGGTTTTCTTTATTAACTAGACTGTATGCACAATATTCACATGGTGAAGATCCTCAGCAAGAGCTCATACTGCCCATGTAAGTGTTTTTTTAAAGAATCAAGCTCTTACCTCTCAAAATTACATTCATATGGCATTGTTAAATATGTATGGCTGACGACTATAGAAAGCAGCAACAATGGGGTACAATGCACTAATTTTATCCCACTTTGACTTTGAAAATATAATCGGTACTTATAAAAATTGTAAATACTACAGAATCATGCTAGTAGGATTATTCTAAAATGGAAGTGCTAATACATCAAGCAAAATAGCTTTGCTAGTCCTAACTGGCTCCTATTATCACCATTATCAGAGAAGATATACCTCTAGCAACAAAAATGTGCTGGAGCGCAAATGAATATATGCAAGAGAGCCAAGGTTTAAGGAGGTGTTTCTTTTTATCTTACAGCGAACTTTGTTCTTTTGAGTGCCACAGTTAGAGCAGTAAGTGCAAGCTCTTACGTCCAGTGGCCAAGTCTCGTCTAGCTAATGAAATGGTAGCCCGATAAAATACACATAACTACCCATTTTGGTAGTACACTATTTCTCTCTGCATAAGGCAACAAAATACAATCACTCTTGATGCATTATGTATTTATAATATTACCTATAAGTGCCTATTGTAAACAAGTTGTTAGATTAACAAGCACAGCATATAAAGTATCATTATAAAGTAATCATTCAATCAATCACTCAATCAGAATCATCACAGGGTTGGTTTTTTCCATATGAAAGACAATGCCTGAACCGAGGGTTTTTTCCCTCAGGTTATGCTATAGAATCTATTTTTGTATGTCACTGTTCTGAATGTTAAATTGCCTATCGTGAAAAACTGCAAGAACAGCATAGTGATTTGGACATGTTTTGGGGGAGAAAGGGGCACACAGCAGTAGTTGATTTCGACTGAGTTGAAGATGGCATAAGCACCATTGCCCAGTCACCAGTGACACTCTTGATCATTTCTATCGTGTCCTTTTTCATGAGGTTTCATGGGTATGTTTCAGACTGCTGCAGCCTGCTCCTGCTGTCCTGAAAGTGGTGCACCCTCCATGTGCTGAAGGTGTTGTGTCAGCACCATGTCAGAGCATCCGAAGCCAGAACCTCGCCTCAGGAGTCCCATCAAACGTAATTGCACACAGCCAAACTTCCTGGACTCTGCAGGGATTCATCTCATCCTCATCAAGATGACACTGTGTCGACTTTGGGACTGTCACAGCACCGCTTGTAGGAGCATGGCAGCCACACAAGGATAACAAAGGAAAAAGATAACTTATGCCCTCTACCTACCTTGAGGAGGATATCTTTGCAAATGAAAGCAAGTGAACACAGAGGTCACTTCGCTTTCATAGCCCGGCAACATCAGGTCAGCAAGACGGTGGCGGCTAGCCTCTCACTGCCAGCGGAAATAATGCTCTGCTTAAGCCTGACACCTTAGCACAGCAGTAACGGATCTTAATGTCTCTTCATTCCTAATGAACAAAAGGGCTAAATCTGGACATTACCCCTTCTTATAAATACCTTCTGAAGTGCAATTTAGTTAGTTTCTAAGTAGTCTGGGTTGACAGACTTGCTTAGTTAAATACAGATAGGGTTTGTGAAATGTGCCCTAGTCCTGTCAAGATCTTCTTCATACTCATGGAAATAATAGTAGCAGTGGAAGTGGTGATAGGAGAATGTAAGAACTCATTCATTAGCAAGGTGGGTAATATGAGACAACTGAAATGGTTGTATAGAGAAATGCAGACAGCTTCAGAGCTTTTTATCTTCTGACATACAAGTTAGAGAATCAAGTAAGAATGAAAGTTCTCAATTCATGTAGTTGAGTTCAAGATCTTTGGTTACTGATGGAAAATGATCTAGCATTTGTTATGGAACAAGGTTGAAACTGCATAGCTGAGACATGTTTAGGTGAGATGGAAGGATTTGGTTTGGTCTAATTAATACAATGTAAAAGTGCAGTGTGCATGAGAGGGTTCTACTGGCATTGATGGGTGGATTAAGCTTTTGGCCTTCATCTCATTTAAAATAGAGCTGGTTACCAGCTCAAAAAAACAGTCTGCTAGAAGATGCTGATTAAGTAGGTAAGTCCTGGAACAGTGCTAGGGTGAGACATATCTGCCAGACAGCATCTGTTTTGATGGTTCATGCTCAGTATTTAATAGAACATCGAGTCTTCCAAAACGCCTTGAGGTAAAATAAATTGTTGCCAGCAGCCTGCTCTCTCGCTGGTTTAGTACATCTTAATAGCAATCTTTTGTCCTCAGCTGCAAGGTGATTCCTAAACATGTCTTCCGAGGTTTTGTTTGCAAAATGACAATCAGTAATTTATACAATAAGTGTTTACATTATTTACAACAATAGAGAGCCCTGGCAATAGAATTACTGTGTGGAAACTAACTAGTTGTATCATAAAGGCACAGTTTGTCAAATAGGGAAATTAAAGTGTCTATGCCCTCTGCAAAATCCTGATGAGTGGATTTATTTGGGTTGGTGGACATCTGGTTAATCCTAGCTGTCTTCACTTGGCCACTGATGTGAATTCCTCACATTGTAAGGAAATTTCTTGTTAGCTGTTAGCTAAAACCAATGAGATTTGACTGAGCTCTCCATATGCATGGAAGGCAGCCAGGATGTTGTTTGGACAACACATGGGAGGTGCTTCCTGAGCACTTCTCAGCTGTTGTCTGTACCTGATGCTCTGGGTACAGGCAAAAACTCTATGTCATAACTGATAGGGTAGATTCATGCCTTTCTGGGTGGAGAAGACCACTGCATCTTTTCACTTTGATACAAGCTCTTCACATAGCTGTCTGCTGCTGGCTTTAAAGAGAGATATTTGGTGCCTATTCTAGTAGTGTCACTAGTACTACAAATATCTGTCTACTTCGGGGCTGGACTGTGAAAGGAGAAGTGTTGAAAGTGAGCAGAACATCTCAAACACTTTGATTCGTCAGTAGTCCCTGAACTTTTTCTTTCAGGACAATGACCCAGATGTAGCCTAAGCAGTACGTTGTTTCCCTGCACATCCATCTCCCCTCTACTGATGAAGATCCACCAGAATACAGTTAGATCTCACAGCCGTTTTCATGACTGAGGGACATGAGGGATTGCTGAGTGGAGGTGCATGGAACTGCATTTCTTTCTTTTCAACATCTAACAAAAGGTAATCTTGGATAAATAACTTCCCTTTCTTGAGATATTTTACATGTGTGGGATAGCAAAGGTTCTGCGTTTGTTCAAAATCTATGTAAGCCTATTAGAAAAAGAAAACTGGAGTGAAAAGCTTTCAATGTGCTGATCAATCTTTATCATATGACTTTACTTCAGGTATCCAAAGAATGTAGCTGAAGATCTCTTCACAGCCTAAAAAATCTGGATTAGAGATGAGTCATTCTGATAAATCTGTTGTAACAACCATACATCGGGGGAAGATACTGGAAGGGCTGACTGCTGTTATATCATTCCACTTGACTGAGTGCATTTGTTTGTTTATTACTCACATTTGCAAGATGCAAGGACCCCACCAGGTTGAAAATGTGAAATATTTTTCTGTCATTCAATAAAAATCCCTAGCAAGGTTTGCTTTAAAATGTTACTGATAGCAGGTTTTGGAGTTTAAAAATTTACTGGTGCAACTATATCCTAAGCAATATTACCAGAGATCTCTGCAAAATATGGAGTCGAGATTGACAGTATGATGGAATCAATCCTATTTATTATCTTAACGATCACAAAGACTTGCTAAACCTGTACTTGCTACTTATTATCTTGGTTAATGTTAGTGAAGCACTAGTATTTATGACATGCTTCAGGAAGGTAGCATGCTGTAAATATACTCTGGTTATATTTGATAACCAGGAGTTCTCAGGCACAAAATTTGCACAGAAATCCTAAAATTCAAAGCAGGATTTGAGATTTTGTTGTTCCAATTCACTTATGACCTTTAAATAAGTGCTCTCCAGGCCATGTGTAATAGCCATTAGCCCATAAATGATTAAATGTTTAAAACCTATAAGGATTTGAAAACACTCAACACCTTTTAGAGTGTGCTCGGCTCTTAGCTGAATCGGATTATTGAAGTAGGAAAAGACATGTCTTCTTTATTTCATGGTTCTTTGGGAATATCGCTTTCCCCAGAAATCTCATTGCAGTTTACCAAAACTGAGGATGGAGGCAGGTAATTCAATAACTTAAATTAAGAATTATTTGATCTATTCTGTCCTTTCAAGACACACATTTTTCTCTGGTGTAAAAGAAAAAGCTGTATAGTCAACCTAGATAAATGTTGAGTCTTTAAGGTTTTTCTGAGCACCCTCTGTCAAGAACTGACTGTCAGAGGTGCTCAGCACACACCAAGATCACATCTCATATTTATAGGAAAAAAAAGATGGTACTTAAAAAAATACATACATGTACATGAAATGTTACAAGTTGCCAATTTGCAATGTAGTTCATTTGCACATAAATACATAAAACAACAGACAAAAAAACTTGACAGATTTATAATTTTTGTAGAGTAAAATAAATAATTTTATGCACAGCAGAATGTGTTAATATAAGCAATTATATCTCACTTACTGGTTTTGTAAATACATATATATATGTGTGTGTGTGTATATATATATATCTATATAGATATATAGATATATATCTGTGTGTGAGGAAAAGTCCTTGTAAATATCCATTGTACTATCTTGGAATTATTGGCCAGGTAGAAGGTTACAGTAGAACGCAAAATCATCTTCTTGTCTGAATTACTGTCACCATGGAACAAATTGGAAAAAAAATTATTTTGTGTCAACCAGTCGCACCCCACTGCACACATGGATGTCTCCTAAAGCCATCAAGATAGTATCTGAGCATGTAATCATAGCTGGAACAGTAAGGAATCCTCTTTTTCTGCAACAACCAAACAGCACATTGAGCCCACAAAGACACGACCAACATTGTCACTCTCAGCCAAAGTTAGAAACAAGATTTCTGCCTTATGGCCTTTGAGATATCTTTTTTTTTTTTTTTTTTTTTCTC
>VXBL01004267.1:2334979-2382071 GCA_013400195.1 Aramus guarauna | reverse complement strand
CGCGCGGAGCGAGGGGGAGAGGGGGGGGGGGGGGGGGGGGGGGGGGGGGGGGGGGGGGGGGGGGGGTTGAGAAAGAAGTTTTCTCCCTGAAATTTCGTAGGTCATATGGATTCTGCTTGTCCTTGTCCTGAAGAGGCGCTGGTGTCCTGGCAGGATATTTGTTCATATGCAGCTTGTTAACATTTATTGTAGAAAGCTCTGTAAAGAAATACTGTAACATGAAATGGCAAGAAGGATTTGCCTAAGGAATATTTATTTATTTACCCTTCCATCAGCAGTTTTCCATTACCCCAAAGCACCAAAGCTACTATACATTTTGGGTTTGGAATATTTTTTAAAATTTGCATAAATTTGTCATTTTGGTCAATTTTGTTTAAAAAAAAGCAAACAGAGCTCAGAGATATAAATATGCCTTTGATTTTACCATGTTTTCTTGCTTATGGATCTAACTTTAATGTGAAGTGTTGTGGTTTAGTTCTTCTGCTTTTAAAGGTAAGCTGAACGTATTCTACATTGCAAGAAGTCTATGGGTACTTACTTCTGACCATGGAGCAAACAAATGCATTTGTTTTCTAAATGGTCATTTTCCAGAAAGCACTTTAAAATGCAGTTTATCTGGTTTACAAAAACACTGTATCATTTCTCTGTTCAGCATTATGTTCCTGGATGGATGACTCTTCTACAACAGAATACAGTATTTGCTGTACAGGCAATGGATTTTCTACACTGGCTGGCTACCAGTAACTAAGAAAGATGAACTGTGAACAATTCTAATGGATTGTAGTCTATTAGTACACTGCAGTTTTATTTCAGAATAAACTGGCTGGAAGCACAGGGAGAAGAGCATTACTTTGTTGAGTGACCTCTTGCAGCCCAGAACCTGAGCCTTATCTATTCTGGACATTTATGAAGCTGAATGAATTATTTGCCACTTCTGTTTAAATACGATTCTTGCTAAACTGATTCAAGGCCAGATTTTCAAAACCTCATTGCTAGGAACACTGCTCTCTAGCCAGCGGAAGAGGGGAAAGTAGCTGCACTGGCTCCAGGACAAGACAGGAATCAGGGAGCGGTTTGACTGTTTGGTGCACGGGTTGTATTTCCATTAACAAAATTGGCCACTAACGAAAGCAGTCGCCTGCAGTGGTCCACTACAGCCTACCACTAGTGTTGGAATTATTTTGCCATTAATGTAGACAGAAACAAGTGTGAGATAACACTTATACCAAGACATAGACTAGATTGACATTGCCCTTAATATGCTGAATATAGCATCATAGCAAGGGAAAAGTCAATTGTGTGATTTGATATATTTTTGGGATCTCTTCCCAGAAATATTGAGAAATAGAACATTGTAGATGAAAAAAAGGAAGCCACAGGATTATGCAAGATCCTTAGTGGTGCCCGTCCTCAGCTTTCCTAGCAACTTATTTCTGAGATGCTAGATACTTTGATTTGTGCACTGGAAGGGCCCCACACACATGTAGAGAAAAAGGTACCTTAGAAAGCTGGTGAATTATGCATAGTTTTTAGGACTGTATCTGCATTGTGTCCTCATGAAAAATACTTTGATTTTGCACAAGATTTTTTCTGATACGATTGTTACTTCAATAATATCTCATCATATTTTTCACCACAGTTGCAAGGAATTGGACCAGGCTGGTTGGGCAAGATTGTGCAACCTTGTACAAGCAGCAAGACTGAAGGTCATACGAAGTGGTGCTACCAAAAGCGACTCACTGAGCAGTAGAGAGTCAGTAGTAATTTAATTAGCTGCTTACAGCAGTCATAGCATCAAAAGCCAGCTGTGTAACAGCAGTCTTCACAATTTCCTGCAGAAGTGTAACACCAAAATACACCCAAATATATTCTTCATGATTGTGAAGTCTAGGGGCATTTATTTGCCTTTAGTAACACGAATAGTAAACTGCACAGGGGATGGGCTAATGACGGCATACATTTGTTAGGTTACATGTGCTTGTGATGCTAGATTTAAAAAAAAAAAAAGAGATGTGAACATAATGTGGGATTTTTGCTGTTGTGGAAATGGAAATCACAAAATAACTTTGGACTTTCAAGGCATGGAAGTGTTTTTGCAAGGTTTTTCAACACAGACATATGTTCCCCATAGTGAGGGGATGGGAAGGCAAGTGGTCTGCACCGTGAGAGCCGAAGCAGGGCAGTGGTATTGCTCGTAGCAGGGGTGTAAATGGAGGCACGGAGGGGACACGCACTGTGGCAGCGCCTCACGGCAGTTCCTGGGCAGCCTGAGGTTCCTGCCCGTCCCTGCTTCTTAACAGCGCAACTTTAACAGCCAAAGAGGATTGTTGCGGGGTATGCTGCTGTTGTGAGACATATAACAATAACAAACAGCTTCAAGAAGAGAGGAAGTTTGGGGTTTGTTTTTTTTTAAAAAAAAAAAAAAACAAAACCAAACCTACCAGCTTGGTTTCCAGTTATTGACAACAGCAGTTTCATGCGAGCTCCTACCCAGGCCCAAACTGGCCTCATGCTAAACATAAACTGACATGGTTTGCTCTTCTCCTTCAGGTACTTCCCAGTGGTAAAAATAATATTGCCCCTCACAGCCCCATTGCATAGTGGGGAGCTGGAACTGTCTCCGTCAACCGTGAGTGCTTCATGAGTGTGCAGCTCATTTTTGGAACTAATTAATTATGTCACAGAAAGGAGATTTATTCTTCCCCCCTTCCAGCCCCCACCTTCCCCAATCCTTGCTAATCTTGCTTTCTGGATAACAGGGGGAAAATGAGGAAGGTGTTTAGCAGTCTCAGTTGTCTCTGTGATTCAAATCACAGAATGAAGCCAGACAGCAAAACAAGTGCAGATCAGGCAAAGACTGCCTGTTCCGCTTGTGCTTTCTCTGCAAGAATCAGTTTCAAATATTAGGTGGGTTTTATTTTTTTTTTTCTGTTGCAATTAACTGAGAAAAATATTTCAAAGCTGTATAATTAAAGGCCAGCATTTTATTAGGGTTTAAAATAGTCTTTATGAAATCTACTCCTGCCACTGGTAATTACAATGTACATCTTAATATACCTCTGCTAGGCCTGAGCTGGAGATAACAGTCCTGTGTGTATTGCATTTGGCTTGTGCATAGAAGGTAAAATCCTTTATCTTATCTCAATCTCCACACAACAACCAGCCTCTCTTCCAATTCAGCCCTAATCTTCTTAGTAAATAATACTGATATTTTTCACCATAACAAAAATGGAGCTGCCAGATTCAGACTGATAACACCTCTCATTTACACACCATTCTCTGTCAAAATCTGCCTGATTTTTCTTAATCTCTTTAACTCATCAAAAAATACTTTTTTACATTCAGCCATGGTAAGTTCCTTGCTACCAAATAATATTATTATAAATAAATCCGTTGACTACAGCTGTCTCTGGATAGATATTGGAACTTCTCTCTTTCCTGGCTTGTTTCCTCGAATGATGACAAATTATTGTTGTCCAATTTAATTTTGCTGTAAAGTTTGGTATTCTAACAAAACGACCTAAAAGGAGTGTTTAACTAAAAGCATGAAAAAAAGGCTTTTTTTTTTTTTTTTTTCCTACAGGATGTCATCTCAGTTCACTTCTCTTGAGAATGCTGTCTTTGCACTCCCATCCTTTCCTTTGCCATGGCTTATCTTTAAAACAAGGGAAACGATAACCTAAGTCCTTGGATTTTTTTATAGCCTATTAATTATCTCTGTATGATTTCTTAAATTGCAAAAAAATACTGCCAAGAGAATGACAGGGAAAAAAGCTGGATAGCAGGATTTCTGCTTACAGTGATTGAATGGAAATAGCATAGTTAACTGTGACTAGTTTGTTTATACTAGTTTATTAATAGGCAGCAACCTACCCTCTGAGTGACACAGACATTGGGGGTACCTGTCCTAAAATGGCAAACCTTCCATGTACGTAAACACTAGGCTCAGTTATTTTACACCAAACCTGCTTTCATCCACTGCCGTGCGACAGACTGAGGGATATATCACACCAGCAATTTTTATGTTGAACTTCCCATATCAGACAAAACAATCTGAAAATCTATAGCAGATTATGGCCCAGAATTGCCGGGTGTTACAGCTGGAAGGAATAGGTGTTTGTCTTCTGTAGAGCCTGTGGACCCGAAACGCTCGTTCTATCCCCTGGTAGAATTTTGTGGGATATCTTTAAAAGCATGGCAAAAGGGAGTTTCTTCCACTAACTTTATGGAGAGTTTTTCAGGGTCATTTTTACCCCACTCTTTTTTGCTTACTAAAGTTTGCAGAACTGTTTTTCAGAAGCAAGGCTACGCATGTTCATTACAAAGTAGTAAGATCATATTCTGAGGCTTGAAACCTTGCTGACATGCTTCCAAAGTGCTAATTGGGCTCTTTTAATAGCAAATCACCTACACCATCGCTATCCATGTCAGGATTGTGGAAAAGGTGAACCATATTGTTTAGATAATCTGTCATCTTTGTACTGCTCTGAGAGAGGTAAGAGCTTGTAATATCAGTGAGTAGAAAACTGCTGTCTCATAAGGCTTGTACACTGTATTTAGCCCACACATGAGGACTTTTCCTCCATCTAGTGCTGTCCTGGCCTTCTTTCACTGCTCGTCACAAGGAAGAGAGAGCACAGCTGAGAAACAGGGCAAATACATTGGGAACCAAAGGCAGGACACGATTGCTGATGCTGTTATTACTACTACAGCTACAACTACCACTACTCTTAGTGTTGTTTCTGCTACTCGTTCAATCACAAACAGGTGCTGCAGTGCCAGGGTTCCTTACTAGGAGGCATTATACGAAACGGGGACAAACAGAAGATCTCTGCCTGATGGGCTAACATTTAAGCCAAAATATCATATACACTATATAATGGGACAAGTTCCCTGAAAGGTGTACGTAGTTCCCTGTGGTCTGACTAATTGTCAGCACTGACTACTGACCATACCCATCACTCAAGAGACCAGAATCTTCCTATAGACTTGAAGAAGAAAGCATCTGTCCTGAATATGAGTTACGGTAAATGTTTGGGGTTTTTTTTTCTAATGACAGCCTCGGTATTTATACGTATCCCTGACAGCACACTTGTTGGTTTACTCTCTATTTTCCTTTTCATTTTGGTTAGTCCTCCTCTGCACCTGGGCCAGTTTTAATTTTTCTTGCCTAAGACTGTGTAACAGGACCGTATCAGCACTAATGGTGAGGTCTCACCAGAGACTTTCATAATGGAGCTAGTCCTCCTCTATTCACCTAAAATACACCTCCCGATGCATCCCTCGTGTGCCCTTTTCTACTGCAGTATCTCACTGGTCGCTCTCAGCCGTACTGTGACTGACAACTAACCTGGAGTCCCCCTCTAGCTCCGTCTTTTCTGAGTGATTCCTAATTTTTGTTATTAGTTTCCAAATGCATTATCTTCATTTGGGGATAAGTTACTACCTTCATTATCTTCAAAATACCGCTTCTCATCCCATTCCTATTACACCTGCCCTTACTGTCATCCAGCCTTTTTCTGCATGATATCCTTCTCTGCTGTGTATTGATAGTGCCAACCTATGTAGTATCACCACATTCCTAATATTTGTGTCATGGTCTTAATTGAAATAAGAAGATCAGACCCAAGATTGATCCATAAAGAATTCCACTGCTAACTGGTAACCCTCCCGATACTTTTCCTTTCAACACTATCTTTTGCTGTCGTTCCTTGAGACAGTCTTTTACCTATCTTTCAATTCCTCTACTAATCCCTATCTTCTCCAGCTTAACAAATAATTTCCCATGTGGCACCATGCCATACGCTCTACTGAAGTCTAGATAGATGAGATAGATTCCATTTCCTTTGTCTAGAAAATCGGCTATCTTATCAAAGGAAGCTATTAAGTTAGTCTGCCTAGATCTCCCTTCTTTTATGATATTTCCTACTGCACTGTATTCAATATTCCTTCACCTCCATGTCTTTATTTATCTGCTCCTTCAAACCCTGTTCTAAAATTCTGTGCACTTTAGCAGTTAGGTTAATACACCAATATTTGCCCAATTTTTTTTTTTTTTTCATTTAGTATACTTTCTGTTCTCCAGTCATACGGCACTATCTTTGCCTTTATTAATTTAAGTTTTGTTCCTTCTTTTGGCTTGAAAGACAAACTTTCTCAAGTTTTTAGCCCCTTTGACCTCAAGAAATTCAAGGTCTAATTCTTATTCAAGTCCCTGAGTTCATCGTTCCACATGATTTTAGTAATCAATTGCATTAGTTCATTAAGGTTTGTTCTTTAGTCATATGTAAAATACTAGCTGCAACCTTTTCCAAAGGTCTGTCATTTAACTGAAACTGAATAACCCTTTACCCACTTTTATCTTTCACAACCAGATTTTCCATTAGTCCGTAACAGTTTTGATGATGGGGGCTGGCGTCTTGCATTGAGATGGAGAGGTATTTTTTTGCTTTATCCTTCATAAGTGATATCAAGTGGATCCACATAACTTCAGTCGAGAAATACAAGAGCAGTGGGGATCTGACTGTGAAAGAAAGGGAGCCTAGGATTAAGATGGGATGTTTTGCCAGGAAAACTGAAGAAAAACTGAAGTTGAGGAGAACATTTTCAAGTTGATACTTACTTCATGCAATTGTTTAAGATTTTATCCAAAGCAAGGCAGGAATGTAATTTGTTGAACATTCACTCTAGCGGATGTTCATCTTTACAACAGGCAAAAAGGAAGATACTATGAAAAAGATGACAGAAAATCAGGACTAACCCTGAGGTCTCAAGTCATCTTACTTCTTTTTCTGACTTGAAAATTCCACATAAACTATCCTGGTTCGAATATATGTGTGACTGTGTGCTCTTATCTCACTCAGTGTTCACACAGTTTCTTTCTATTCAAATGTTTGTGGAAGGTTAGCAAAAGGAGAGAACAGAATCACAGACTCAATAGAATGGTTTGGGTTGGAAGGGACCTTAAATATCATCTAGTTCCAACCCCCCTGCCATGGGCAGGGACACCCTCCACTAGACCAGACTTCACTCCTTGTAAAAGTATACGCTTACAAATATTTCCGGTTTTAACTTCTTCTGGTTTTTTGTTTGTTTTGGGTTTTTTTTCCCCAGCTACTCTGTTTGCCTCGTGTTGATCTCCTTCCCCTCAGTAAGCTGTTAATCAAAAACTATGAATCCTGCTTCCCATCAGATGGTGAACTGGTTTCCAGCCAGGGAGATACACTGCAAAAGCAAAATTATTGCAACACAGTGCATTCTATGCTTTTTTAAACTTCTCAGTATTGCCAAAATTAACTGGCCCATATCAGACATACGCCAGTTTCAATTGTGCCTGTGTGTGTAAGTATTCCCCCTTGCACAGCTAGAGACCTGATTTATGGAATAGTTTTAGCGATTTGTATTTAACCCCTAAGTTAAAACCATCAGAGCACGTTCACAGGACTCACAGAAATGTGGGTGTTGAAAAGTTCATTTCCTGACCAATATTTAAGGACCAAATGCAGTTCCTGATTACACTGGCCCCGTATTTTTACAAGGACTTTGCCAGATGTCAAAGAAGACATTTACAAGTGAGCACGCAGCTTTTGCATACACTTTCTGAACTTTGAAGTTTCTGCTGCCTTCCCGCTGAGCGGAACACATTCAAGTTCAAGTGGGATATAGAATTGTTATTTAAATCTTACAGTCAAATTAGACCCTAGAGACATGATTGTATACCGTTATTGTCTCAGTCCCCATGAAGTTAAGTGTTCTCATATCAAATATGATGTGTTTCAGCGTACCACCTACCGCACAAGTATTCACATCGTTGTTAAAAGATATCAGGCAAAGTGGCGTTTTATTTATTTTTACATGTGTCAGTTATTTTTAGTGATAATGCTAATGTGACACTACCGCTACCTTTTCCTGCGAGTCACGGGAACGTGAAGCTGCTACCTAAAGTTCTCAGCCGTGTTAATGAAAAAAAAAGCCTCCAGGCTTGTCTTAAAGATCACGATTGCATTTTTCGTTGTGTTTTGCTTTTGAAGAAGGGTATTTTCTCTGTGAAGCACTGCTCTCAGGGGAGGTGGGCTTTCTGAACGCAAGTTTCAGTGGTGGCCCAAAGGCGCAAGCGTCGATGAGACAGCAGAGCCGCATCGCTGTGAGCTCAGTGGTCGGGGAGCACCGGCCCCGCGCTGGGAGGGCTGCTGCCGTCCAGAGGGGTCCGGGCAGAGGGACGTCGGCGAGCCAAGAGGGACAGGACTCCATGTCACAAATGGGCCAGAAGGATTTTTAAGGAACTACCTCTTTGAGAAGTCGTGGTTCCGCTGAAACCAAATTGCACAGCAAACATTAAACTTGATTTCACCTGAATTTTCTTTTGAAAGAAAACCAAGGAGAAAATGTCAAAATAATCCATTTCAACATTGTTGGGGTTTAATTTTTCACTTGAAATAGTTTTTCACTTTTGTATTTTATTTTCTCTAATACAATAGAGTATATATTACAGCAGAAAATAAAATATTAACATCAAAATGGGATCTTATGAATGACCTTGAGTGGTTTTTAAATAGTTTTTTTGAGAAATTTTGAAATATTCGTGTTTTATTCCTAGCACAGAAGGAAACTCCTGTCACCAAAGCTCCTTCTGCATAGCCTCGGAGTAAGTCTGCAGCCAATTGGGGAAGTAAAGATTGAATTTGCCTACTTGTCTCTCTGGCTAACTCAGAAACACATTTCTGAAAAGGGTTTCTTACATATTCTGTGATTTCTAAAGACTTGATCTATAGTCCTCTAAAGTCACCAGAAACCTTTTCCCTGGCTGGAGTTTGGGCTGTAAACGCAAACTTTTTGTACACTTCAGTAGTGTTACTATCAGTATTTGTCCCTTTCTTTAGTAGGGTGGTAGGTGACACGTCAGGGACTCTGGAAGACATTTGTAGGCGACGTTACTGGAAGGTGAGGTGAGAAGAGGGCCTTTCTGATCTTAACATTAATTACAAATAAAATCCAGGCTTTTTAGTCTCCTTGAGCTGTTAAAGCAGTATACAGTTGTGACTGAAGAACTCCTTTTCCTTAAGTTTTTGCAGTGATTTAGCAAAGATGTTATTTTACATTAGCACTTTATTGTACATCTGTATAAATTATGCTGTTGGGTAGCCAATGTTTTTTAAAGTAGCATAGCTGTCAATTGCTTGTGTAACGGCACATTTTGCGATACTATCAGATGACATATAACTTGTTAAATTACATTGAAAAAATATTTGAGAGAATCTCACGATAATTAAATGACAATAATAATGAGAACAATATTAGCTGCTGTCATCAATTATGTAAGACTGAGCATTTATTATATATTTGTCAAAAAAACCTTGCCTATGGTTGAAAGGACATTTCATTCAAAAACCTGCTGGTGCTTTTAACATTTGAAAAGATGTTTACCTCTGAATTCACATTCAGCTATTTATGCCATGCCCAGAGGAGAACAGCTGTGTGCAAGCAGTTCGGTAAAACTCTGCGAGGTTCTTTTAAAGACATTTTATTAATCACTTAAATATTGTGCATTTTTGTTCAATCTTTTTGTTTGTTTTATATCTAGGTGACATAAATTGGACCCGTGTATGCACTGCACACGTGGCCAAGAAGCCGGCCTTTGCAAATCTGTTCAAGACCTTTGGAGGAGCCATTGAGTATGTGCACAGAGGAGATCAGCTGATGAAGTTTGGATTTCCATTTTCAAGAGGGACCCTCAACAGAGGGTCTTAAGGAATTAAGCTGGTATGAAATAAGAGGTAGAAAAAGAGTTTTATCCTCTTATGATTAAAAGGTAGGAAACAAAGTGTGGCAATGACTGGTAAATTTTCTAAATAGAAGAATATTTCTAGGGAAGTCTCGCAGAAACTTATTTGTAAGTTATTGCATACTTGTAAATTGTTTAGAAAAGCGGTGGATACTAAAGTGGCAAAGCATGTTGTTGGTTTGAGTTTTTCAGGAATGTAAAAAAACCTGCATGTAAGGAGCTTCAGGAGGAGTTCATGATACCAAATGTTTGAGCAATAAAATGCTAAAGGAAAGTTGGTATTAAAAAATGTAAAGTGATGCTCATGGACTTCAAAACCAGTCCTGATTTCACATATAACATGATGATCATTCAGCTGCTCAGTAAACCCATGTGTACAAGCATCCTGAATAATGTGCGCAGTTTTGATCCCCCAGCTCACCCATCCCCAGNAGGGAAGGGAAGGGAAGGGATACTCTTAGTCCTCTCAGTTCGTAAACTTCTCCTACTCATTGCTGCAGCATAATGTGTATTCAAAGATATTTGGACAAATTCATGACAAACAGTCCATGAAAAGCTATTAAAACACAAAGGTGTCACCTCCATCTCAGAAGTCACTGTGTTGTGACTTGCTCTAAGGTGAGAAAGCCCATCAGAAAGCAATGCCACCAGCTTGCACTGTGTGAACTGGGAGGTATCCAAGCAGCTTCAGGGAAAGCACCAAGGGAACATCAGTCAGTTTGACCTCCATTAAACCTATTGATGAGCTTTGGACATACTCTTGTTAGCGTCCTCTTGCTGGAGTGGGTAGGAGAGAATAGGTAATTTCTGAATCAGACCTCAGAAAATTAGCACAGTGTTTGATCTTACATATTTTCTGGTTTGAAGAAGGTGAAATTGTACTGATCACAAAAACATCAATGAGCACAGCAGCTGCAGAGCGTCTCTGTTGTCCTTGTTCCGCACTGTCCCCATTGCACAACTTACCGAGGCTGGTTTCTATGTCAGTGAGAGCAGCAGGACAGGAAGGTTGGATATATCCTAAGTCAGGTTGTCTGAAATGTAAGATGCCATAAAATTTCAATGAGAATAAAGAGAGGAAAAACTAATTCTAAAGCTTAAAAAAAAAAAAAAAAAAGGCTAATTGGAAAAATAGGATAAAATATTTTGAGCAAAATTCTTCCATAATTGTGTTATGCTTGAGCTTGTACTATGATGATAGTGTGAGGGGAAGGATTTAACTGATAGACTTGCAGAATACATTTTCAGAGGAATAAACGATAAGGTAAAGGTTAGGTACTCCTTCTTTAGAGCTGTGGAAGTGGCAATAAAATGGCAGATGAAACTCAGTGTTGATCAGTGTACAGTAATACACATGAGAAGAAACAATCCTAACTTTATATATGCAATAAGGTAACTAGCACTGAACAGGCAGCTATTAAAAGGGGGAAAATGCTCTTTCGAATGGTAATGCTTTTCTCAGATAAGAAATGTCCTTAGGTAGCATTGTAAATGGAAATAAATTAAAACCTGACTATCCAAACGTTTTGCACTAGTAAAGAGAGAAAAAACAAATAATTGCATGTCAGGATGTTCACTCACCAGGTTACAGAAGGAGCATGAGCCTATTTCGGAGCCAGCCTGCTCTCTGCCTATTATCTCCATCAGACATTACAAATACGCAAAATACTCCAGTCAGTGTTGTTTTTGAAGGATGGTTAAAGCAGATGGATGAACTGGTTTAGGTGAAAATAGAAACTGGCTGCTAATCTTGTCTTTTTTTTTTTCTTTTTTTAAGTGCTATCTCTCTGAACCTTTTTTCTGAAGTTTAGTAAAACCTGAGATGCACATGCTTCTGCATTTCCTGTTTTTGACCAATAGAGGAAACAGAAACACTGAAATACTGTAAGATGTTATTTTTAAAATATTTCCACTCAGCCAACCAGGAAGTTCTGGAAATCTTGCAAGAAGTCTAATCCTGTAGACTATGTAATTCAAAAATGGTTGTACAAGCTTGTCCAGTCTTTCAGGTATTTATAGTCTTATCTGACGAGGATCAAAATTATAGAGAGAGCGCTCTATTAGCGTGAAAAATATTTTGCATGTGCAATTGCAGTTGCCTCTGAAGAGCTTAATTCCCTGATGGGAAATATGCAGTAACCTGAGCTGCAGCTGTGTGCCAAACGCCAAGGGGCCATGGGAGGAGGTGGGGGCCGAGTTGCCACACAGAGTAGGAAGGCTGGGTGGAGGGAACTGTCCCTGTAGCTGAGGGCACCCACTGCTTTCGGTAGGGTGGCAGGGAAAGTGGGGTATCGCCATGGGATAGTTGGACAGATGGATGATATGTGGAGCTTCAGTAGGAGGGCTGAGAAACAGGCAGGTACGAACTAGAGAAACCAACAGCAACAGTCCAGAGGTTGAGATGGTGTGGTAAGCAGAGTGCAACGCGGTATATGCACGGGACAGCAAGTCCATACATGTTGTTTAGAAGAAAGCAGAAGACACACGAAGAGCTGAGGAAGGTGAGATATGGAGAAAAGAGGATTAGACCAAGAGTTTTTAATGGCAATGTTGCAACATTTTCAAGGAGTGTCACTGTAGAAAGGCGTGCCATGAGGTGGGCGATAGTCAGGCAACGAGCCTACAGTGAATGAATTGTCAACAGTAAATGCAAGAGACAAACAATTGAGAACAGAGATATCCATCCTATAGAAAGAAAGCAATGGACCAAAAAAAGCAAGACCCAAGTTTATCTTGTAATATTCCACTTTTACTTCTTGCTTCTCAAGCATGTTCTGCTCCTCTCCTTCCTGGAACTGGCTGTTAAGAGTTATCCAGGGAGGGGCAAACAGCCAAAGACATGCCTATTACAGAAAAGCCAGTGCATCACTCAGTGAAGTAGCTGGTATGTGAAGGCGTATATTAATTTACAGCATGGAACTTAACTGCCTGGGTATTTTGTGATTTACACTTTAATTAAAACTTCATCATATCTTGATTCCGGATGGTATGAATGTTAGTCTAAAGCAAGATAAGGAACTGTTGAGATATGTTTAACATTTTAAAGATGGGTTTGGTCCATGATATTGATAAAGCAAGGGTTTTCCATGTTGTGAAACATCATGATATGTTTTAGACAACTTTTTATGGGACTCTATATGGAAATATTTTCTGAAATAGCCTTCATGCTGCTTTTTTGTGATGACATTAGCAAGACATGAGAAACTGAAAACGCTCTAAAACCCAGAACATTTCATGTCATTCACCAAATGAAATTTTTAAGCCTTCTTAGCATGTTCTAGAACAAAGACATACCTTCCATCAGCTCTAATTATCATGGATTTTGCAAGAAATCCATTTTAAGATGAATGTATATAAGCACACTAGACTGTCCCTCAGTCAGATATATAATGAACAAGAAGCAGAATAAGGAAGAATTGTTTCTTTGTTAGTTGTGTTTAAATAACAATAAGAGAACTTGAAAGTCCTGTGGGCTCCCTAAAACGTGAGTAGTAATACAGCTAGCAGCAGGAACTCATCAAACCCCTTACAAAAAGTCGCCTTCCCCTGCCATTGTTCTGGGAAGCACATCCTTGGCCGCCTCCACAGCCCTGCCTAAGAGGCAGAGACCTTTCCCTCTTGAATACAGATCTGAGATCTTTTCTCTTTAGAGCCACTTCCTTTATTTTCTGCTGCATATGAACTGCCTTTCATTTCCAGGAAGACTTCGCAGATATCTTGAGTCTGTCAGATTATCACAGAGCTCATCATTGTTAGTTCTTCATCAGATGATATCTTCCCCTATACATAGATATCAGGCCTTAATCGTCTGCGTATTTTGCCATCAGCACAGCGGCACACTCTTTATGAACGGCATTGTAAAAACAAGCCATTTCTTAGTTGGGGTGTGACAGATTGTTTGAATCCTGAAAAATTATCTAGCAGTGATAAACTGTTAGATCTAGATATTGTCCCTCCCACTGCCCACTTCATTGCTCATACTAACTACTTCCAAACTATTTGAATTGGTGGGACAACCACAAATATGGCCTGTGTTAAAACTGCAGGCTTGACACGTGGAACAGCAGTTGCCTTCAGAGACGTCCCTGTTAAACAGTGTGGCCATGCTCAATGGAGATCTCTAAACAATGTTAAATGTGAATTAAACACTGTACAGTTGCTTTGAACAGTAAAGTGAGTTAGGGTTTCATTGAAAACTGAGACAAGTTTCTCTCCAGTGTTTGTTAGATTTTATGTTAGTACAAAAGCTTTTCTACATTTTTTTAATGAGCTGTGCTCTCTGCAAAAGAAAAATTCCATATTTATGCTATTAATAATGAAATTAAGTACTACATACAAATGAGAGTAATAACTGTAATTCCTGTAATAATAAGGCTATAGATCTCTAATAAGTATAAACACAAACATTTTTAGTCTACTATTTTGTTTGCTTAAAATAAAGATTTTAAACAAGGAAGTCATTTTTTAAGGCAAAATACTTTGGGACAACTTTTGGAAGGGATAACAAATGTAGGAAGATATTAAGGGTATGACAATTTATGAGTCGTATTTATGTTTTTATTACCTAATAATATTATGTTAATAAATTCCTTCAAATTTACAAAATGGTCTCTGAAGTTACAGGGTTTACAGAGGCCCTGTCACAAGGAAGAAATATTTTGAGCAGGTGAAACGGAGAGAGATATGATAAGGCAAAACAGAACTATTACCAGTAAGTATTAAAGCAATTAGCCATCTATCCGTATGTAAATAGACTATCCCTATGTATCAAATAACCGTGCCACAAATTGTTATTTGCTTTTGTGCTCAAACTAGAAGTGGGTAATGACTCTGAACAGCATTTCAGGCACCCGCTGCATGCACGGAGGTCGTACTAGAAAGAGGGGAGGCAATGGCAGCGGGCAGTTGATCGGGTACAGCATGGGCAATGTGAAGAAATTAGGAGAGAAAATTAAGAAGGGATTGATTGGGCTCTGACAACAAGGACTGGAACGACTGGAATTTGATACGAGGGAGGAGGACTTTGATGAAGAAGTTTAAAACAAAGACTCCAGCCTGCGAGAAGGATTTGGCCTGTGAGAATTGTCTTGTGTGATGCAGAAGCAGTGATTTGAATGTCAGGGGGACCAAAGAGGAGGAGGCTGCAGTGGGTGGCAAAGCAGGAGATGGTTCAGAGTTTTGGTGTGAGGTTTGGGCCGAAATAGAGAGATTTTAGATATGGTCTGGAGACAGAGGTGGCAGAATTGTAATGCAGTTTGGATGTGTGATTGGGGAGGAAGTCAAAGATGATCCTCAAACTCTAAGTCTCAGTATCAATGAAAACAGTGGCACAGATAATGTGGAAGAGGCAAAAAATGCTTAAGCAAAGATGAGGGGCTTGGGTTTTGTTGGAGAACGGCAAAGATACAGGATTGTATGGATGGAGATAAGACAGGGTGGCACCTAGCAGAGATAAATTTCTGACCCATTGCCACTGAAGTGGGGTTTACTACACAGGTGGCCCAGGGGAAAAGATCATGCTAAGGAGAGACATAAGGAAAGAACTAATGAATGATAACACTATAAAAGCACAGGGAGACATGACTTTGTGGTGGGGAGAATGTCTGAAGTTCGCCAAGGATATATGGAGGGCAGTGATGAGAAAATATCAGCAGAGGTTATTGAAAACAGTTCTGTGAGATTAAACAGATCATAAATAGCTGAGTACTGGATCACAGGGGGTGACTTCAAGCAGAAGTTGATGCAGTAGTTTAATGCTGTTTGATAAAGTTTTGTTGAGCAGTGGGAACATGAACTGTATAGTTGGAGACTAATTAAGAGATGGGTCTGTGGACAATAAGCACATAATGGGAAGTCAACAGAAAGCTGCGGGAAGGAGAGAGGCAGCAAGCATGGCTGAAAAGTGGCAGGAGACAACATGAGCAGAAGACATTCAGAGGTAGAAAGGAAGAAAGGAAAAAAAGTACAAAACCGGAGTTGCATTGTGAGGAATTACCCAAGATTTTAGCTATCGGTTTCGCTCTATACCAGAGTAAAACCCTCTATCTGTGGAAATCCCTGGGATGGGGAAGACGTGGCCTTCCTTCTGAATCAGCAGAACCTTTCCTGATTCAGAAGATAACAACGGTGGTTTATGTAAGTGGATATATTTCACTGTGGCCTTCACTGTTACCACAAGCAAGGTTTCCTGACAGCATTTTCTCCAGAAATCAATGTGTTCCCATAAAAAGTTTCTTTTTTTCTTTTTCTCTAAAGGAAAGAAAAAAAAAAAAAGCAGCCAGTGTTAAAAGTAGAAGAAACATTCTCATCGGAAATGGACACACATGCTAAATGCAAAAGCTGGGATGTTTCTAAAACCTCACATCTTCTAAAAATCCATTGAACTACAAGGCACAAAATCTGGAATCCACAGATTTTTTTCATCCTTGCTTCACATATTCAGAAAGGAAGCACTATTTCACTGGCTGTCAGATGCAACTGAGAAGCACCACATTTTTAATGCCACTGCCTGCCAGCCAAGGCATTAAGAGAGTAAGTGGAGAAGAATAGCATATCCAGCTGAAGTTGCAGGAAGGACTACAGGCAAAATGTAATAAGATGATCAGTGAATGCAAATGAACCCTCTCACTGGAGAAGGTGATAGAATGACTTCTTTGAATAGTACAAAAATTTCACATAGGTTTTTAGGCCAGTAGATAAGAGCTCATTGTTAATTTTAAAAGACAAATTACTTGAATAATTATCCTCCTCTTTAAACATTTTCTTAATTATTCTCAGGCATATCTTCAGTTTTAAAGCAGAAAGTAAAGTGTAAGACTGACAAGCTAGAACATTTTAAAACTTTGCAGGTATCCAAATCAGAGTTGCTGATAATTGGACTTAATCTGCGGGACTGGTATCTAGGAAAACTCCCATTAACTTTCCAGATAGAAAAATGAAGACTGAAGAATCAGGCCTTACATATTAATTATTCAAAGGTTACAGTTTTGTAGTGAGGAATCAGCTAATTGAGAGTGTGCATCTATGTATAAATACACAGGTAGATAGACAGACAGACAGATAGAATTAAAAGGCTATTTTTACTATCCTAACTATAGCCATTTCTGTCAGTGATTTCTGGTAGGTTTGCTTTTTCTCGTACATCACCGATACCAGTTGTTAGCTGTCTTTGACAGTGGGTTGGAATGCACCAACATGGCATATATACTGGGGATGGGTGGCATTGAGCAGAATAGCTTCGCCACACAGTGATACGCTTGAGCTTTGACAGAATACTAGCCCGGTGTCAATCATCCTGTCTTTGCCAATCAAATGCACATCCTTCTGGAGGCGCCTGCAGTTGACACTGGCACCCCAAACACAGCGAAAGGTTAATGCAATGACATTTCAAAGATGACACGTTGTCAAGGGCCCAGCAAAAATAGCAGGACTAGACTGTGTTTAGGAAAAACTAGTATGTTTTACAGGACATACGCACGACGATGACATTCCTGGAGGGGATGGGTTTGGTGCAAACACCCTTGAAAGACCTTGTTCAAGAAAATCAGGAGTCAGGAATGGATAACAGCATAATAGCATCTGGCCAGGACCCTGAGGTTCTTTCTTTTCCCATCTGTAAAAAACAAATGTCCTTTTGCCAGAGAAAAGAGCAGGAGCTAGAATGACAAAGCCTTTGGAGTCTGCAAAGCCCTCTATTTAATTACAGGGATTTGCAGGGCAGCTTATGACTATAAAATGTATAACTTATTTTTCTTCTTAGGTGAAGATATGTGGCACCCCCACCCATTTTCAAAAGGGATCATTGACTATTAAAATAATTCAGGTAAAGGGAAAGCTGCATGTTTAGAAAGTCATATTCCAGTATGTGTCCATGACACAAATAGATGCTATGTATATATTTCAGAATTCCATTTCAATTGCTCCTTCCCTATCTCAATAAACTTTCCATTTGTTTCCATTCTTCCTCCAGCTTATTTACTTTTCACCTGTCTTATGTAGAAGGCCCCCTCTCCTGGCACCTTCTTCTAATCTCACCTCAGTGAAATATAATGCAAACATTCATATTTGACTCATTACTATGAAGAGCAAATGTGTTGGATATGAGGTCAAATTATTTTCTTTGTCCCTGACCAGTTGGAACAGGGACTCTTTTTTATCCTGATACTTCCTATTGACCACAATTAAGCTCTGCTGCCTTACTCCAGTTAGAGATCAAGCTTGATATGTCCTGTTTATTTATTTGTTATTTATATGTTCTTATGCTTGTTTATTTGTTGGAACTTGAACGCTATTTGAAGGCATAGTAAAGTGCATAAACAATCACTGGGCCTCATGGTAGAGGAAGCAGCTATTTCAGAATAATCTGGGGGGGGATTAGAAAACAAAATGTTTGATAATAAAGGCAAAAAAACTTTAAAAAGACAGCAAGGTCAGAAGTGCTGCAAGGCAATTGTCTCTTCCCTTGAGACAATGACAAGGACTCGGTGGCTACTGTATCTGGGCCTGAGCTTCTTTTCATTGACGTCAGTAGTAAAACTTTCGTTGACCTCAATAAGAGTACGACTAGGGTCTATATAAGCTCTTAATGTTGTCTCCTGTAAAGCTAAGTGCCACAGACTGGCCTTGCGTTATGCACTGATCATCAGCTACTTCCCTATCCCATAAATGTACTTTTAAAAATGAAAATATTAAGACATACCATTTCCATTCTAATGAGTGGTTTTGATTTAAAAACTAGATAAGCCCAAGCCAGATGTTTGGATACAAAAATTTCCCTCGAAATCTTAGAGCAAGAAATCAGAAGGTAATAGCTTGTCGTGACACCTTTAAACATGCTCCATTGTCGAAGGAGAGAAATAGTCATCCCTGGGTCAGAATCCCTTCCTCTGGTCTTGGATAATTCTCATTCTAGGAGCTGCTTTGCCCTTTGAGGGTGCCTATCTTGCTTGCTTGACTATGGAGGCAGCCTCGGCAATGCACAGGCTTGACATCAAATGTTTAGGCACTAACCTTTTGGTGAACTGAACCTTATCCTGAACTAAAGTTCCACTACCTTGAACTTTCAGCTCCCATATTCACCACCTTCCACCTCTTAATCACTGTCCTATAATATCAGTTTTACTTTCTCATGATGTGTTGGGTTTGCATGGCAAGGTTTTTGTAGCAGGAGAGGCTACAGGGGTGGCTTCTGCAAGAAGCTGCTAGATGCTTCCCCTGTGTCTGATAGAGACAATGCCAGCCAAGGCCAAGGCCATCAGTGCCTCTATGATAACATATTTAAGAAGGAAAAAACCCAGTTAGAGAGAGCTTTGCAGCCGGAGAGAGAACTGAGAAGATGTAAGAAACTCTGCAGACACCAAGGTCAGTGCAGAAGGAGGGGGTGAAGACTCCTTCACCACCNTCCCCCTGTGCCACTGCAGGGGGAATGGTTGAAGCCAGGAGTGAAGATGAGCCTGGGAAGATGGGAGGGGTGGAGGGAGGTGTTTTAAGATTTGATTTTATTTCTTATTCCTCTACTCTGTTCTGTCTGGGAATAATTAGATTAATTTCCTCTCTAAGTTCAGTCTGGTTTGCTTGTGACGACAATAAGTGAGTGGTCTCTCCCTGTCCTTATCTCGACCCACAAAGCTTTTCATTATACTTTTTCTCCCCTGTCTAGTGAACAAGGGGAGTGATAGAGCAGTTCTGGTGGACATCTGGCCCCCAGCCAGGATCATCCCACCACACATGAACAACCTCTTTCTCTTCCCACACTCTTGCCTTCACCCTCTGTGGAACAATTTCAGCAAGAGAGGTCTCCATCATTTACCAGCCAATCATCCATTGGTTTAATTACTTTATTAGACATGAAAACCTGGAATTTATGTCCACACAACACATATCTATAACTGGGCAATGCATATTCTTACCAGAAGGTTATTTTGAAATGGTGACTGGTTTTGAGACATGTGTGGGATAGTGTCCCTTGACAACTGTAGATGGCATAAGCATGCTTAGAGTCCTACTGGTAAAGCAAGTGAGGAAACTCTTATTTCCCAGTCTTGCTCCAGGGCCTGTGGGACTGCAAGGTATTGGCAGTTAGTGGTCCTGTGCACATCCATTTCTTTGACAGAAATAGTGGTGGTGTAGGTGACAAGGAACTGTAGAGGCAGGTTGCAGCTGAGTAGCACCTTCAAGGATAATATTAGCACACAAATACCCAACACCTAAAAAGGTAGATGTCTATCCCCCAAAAAAGCAGGGTGTTTCAGCTAAAATCAACCCAGCTGTCAGATCCAGGCATGGGAGATTTGGTGGTATTCTTGGACCTATTTAGCGTAAAGAATTTGGAAATGATGCTCTAGTCTAAAGCATAAATCAATTGCTCTCTTCTGATGCTTGCTTATAGACTGAGACTTCTACACAATTAAATTATTGTTCCACAGGATAAGACTTCCAGAAGACGATTAATAATCTTTATAGTCAATTAGATAAATTTTACATAATTTCAGATTGAATGCTGTACATAGGCAGTAAATATATTCTCTCTGAATCACTGAATGTTTCTATTAACTCAGCTTGACATAAGTGAGATGTTAAGTCATGTCTTCTTTTATGTTTGTCTTTGTCTACTCTGAAATAGTCATGAGAGTTAGGTGAAGAAGAGGTTGTCCAGCTTTGTGTTATGCACAAAAAGATCTACAACTTACCATTTATTTCTTGGAGATAAATTATTCTGGATGCTGGATTGTTCTTCAAGGCAAGGACAGGACACAAGTCTTGAACTTCATGAGTTTAGCTTCCTGAACATGCAGGTCACAGATGCTCTTGCTTTAGAATTTCATTGTCATGAGAAAAGTGGCGGAGTTAAAGGTCTAAGTCATTTGCTCTGTACAAAGTGTTCCCACTGTTTCTTCCTGTTTGTGTCTTATTAAGATTAGACAAGAAATGCATTTAAATTTAGAAGCAAGAATTCAGGGGAGACATCCTCAGACATCACAAACTGGTTCTGGAAGAGCAAAAAGCCCTTGTAGGACTATTCAACCAAACAGTGATTTTTATTTATTTATTTATTTTTTGTGTGAAAGGTGAAATCACCAAAATAAATAAGACAAGCTGTGAAAAGAAGTTTATTTCTGCTCTACTCAGAAACAGAAAGAGCAAAGGTTATCACATAATTATAGCTTTATGTTCCTTTTAACAGGGCTCTTGCAGCCAGTTGCAGTCTCCTGTATCTGTTCTCAGATATGTTTACAAGGTCTACATGCCTTATGCACCTGCATCGCGAGCACCAGGATCATCTCTGTCTGAAGGAGTCATGAATGTTTGTGCCACGTAGAATTATTTTTCCCGGGACTGCTTATTCAATACGGATATATTTTTAATTATTAACTGTAAAAACTGTTATTGAAGGAATGTGTACCTTATGTGTCAGGACCTGGAACTGTGTAAGCTCCTCTTTCAGGGCTGTGAAGCAGTTTGTACACCGCCTGAGAAGACTCTTTGGAGCTTACCAGGCCCTGAAATACTTGGAAGAATAACTTGGCAATGGCTGAAAACCTGGGTACTTATGCATGTTCAGTCTTCCAGATGGTAGTCTATAGACAGACACTTTAGTGTGTCTTGTTTATGCAGTGTTTTGCTCTGCAGCATATAAGGAATCTTTTCGGCTTAGCAATGAATTTTAACTTTGAGCCCCACTGCAAGGAAGAGAGTGCAACTGCTTTTATTAAAACAAATTGTGCAGTTGGACAAATGTAATGGCATAAAAATAGCATGCTGCTAACTTGCTTTTGAAAAGAAACTTGAAAGAGTCTGTATACAGTGTGAATATTACATTGTGCAAGCTTTTCCTTTGAAGAGATGAAAAAATATTGTTATGCTTAGTATTTTCATCTGTCTATTAACCATTCCAAATATAGTCCTTGTTAAATATATGGGATTGCAAGCTTTTTACACAAGGAGTTTCTTTTAAAATTGCTCAGGCACATAAAAGGTTGCCTTATTCTACAGACTAGAAGTCAGCTAACTCAGAACATGCCTTTGCATTAGTATTAATGAATATTATTTTTCCACAGCCTGCATGACAATTATTTTCCGTGTATACAAGGAAAATTTATGCATATTAAACACACTAACTTAGAGGGTTGTAGCATGCAAAAAGCATTGCAAGGTCAAATCCAGCCCAAACTTCATTTTTCCTTTTCGTTAATGTTTTAGAAGGAGTCTTCAAACTTGTAGGTGGTGACTCAATGGGATTTGATATGAAGATGTGACACCTCATCTTAAATTCCTTAACCATATTTCTTAAGTTGACAGGAATGTCAGGAAGTGTGCCTGATAAGGCTTGCTGTCCTCTCCGAGCTGACTAATCATACATGAAGTCTTGGCAAGAGATAACCAGGTTACAGTAGAGCCAAAATGACATCACATCAACTCAATTTCATATCCTGTAGACACCAGTGCCTATCACCACTCCAGGTTGCTAACATCCTTGACACACAAATGGTATTTTCAGTCTCCGATGTCCCCCTTTTACCCTGTGTCTGTCACTCTGGGGTAAATCAGGAACAAATTTGTCACTAAATGTAAAGAACCATTAACTCACAGGCACTTTGTCATCTGAAGCATAATTTTCTGTGCATGGCTCGCCAATCCCTGAACTCTGGCTATTTGCATAACAGTTTGCTATACGAATTTATGACGGAGGATAGTGCTGAACTTGTTAAAATTCCATGTGAATCTCAGCACAGAAAATGGACTGGTGCTTTAAATCTTGGAGAGTTGTTCACATCAATAATGAATTTCAAATAATTTATTCACTTCAAGTGTAAGTGGTTGGCATACAGTCCTTACAGCTGGTTTGTTGAGATAATTGATTTCCATATAGTTTAAAGATGGGGAAAAGAAACATATGACAACTACAGCGGGTTTCGAGGCAATTGTGAATGCCATATCAGTTTAATTATAGCTCCATCTTTAGCTGACATGGGTTCTGTCCTATTGGAATTAAAATATCCCAGCAACTTGAAATGTAACAGTGATGAATTTTTTATGTTCTTCTACCTACCTTGTATGCTAGCTTAGGGCACTGTTACAAGTACACTTCTAGCTTTTTTCAGTGGATAGTTAACATGACATGCAAGACTGGTCTGCATGACACAGATAACTCAAGGGAATAGCAACAAAGTAAATGAGATGCATTAGTATCTGGATGTGAACTGGGGGATATAAGTTCTCAGAACTTCTTGTTTAATTTATAGAATTGGTTTTTTTCCCCCGTGCATAAGATTTCAAAATGGTAATCATATTCAGGAAATGAGATGTTCCCACTTCAGGTACTAATATCAATATGCAAAAGATAATCATTAACCAGATGTACTACTCAGCAGTGCCTATTATATGTAAACAAGCTAACTGAGGTGATAAAAGAAGCTTTTACTTAAAATTTAGCTAAATTGACCACAAAGACACCAGGAAAACCGGGAGGTTGTTTGTTTTGGTTTGTTGTGTTGTGTTGTGTTGTGTTGTGTTTGTTTGTTTGTTTAAATTGACCACTGTACGCACAAAGCAAGGGCTTAGTGAAACAAACAGGGTGATAAAAATGTGCATTGCCGCTAACACCACAGTGTATGAAACCCCCTCCGTTGCATGAGGTCCAAGCTGGCTGCTCCTGCATGTGACCATTTAAAAGGAGACAGGCTGCACCTCCACATTTAGCGTATAAGACATACAGAATGAGCAGAGAACCAGTACTAGAAACTCCAAACTTCTTTTTTTTTTTTTCCTTCCCACTAAGAATTGCAACGTATAAACTGTAGAAGAGCTTTATTTCATTCTTATTCCATTCTTACTCCATTCCTAAGTTTCACAGTGTAGAAAAAGAAGTAACAGATGGGCTATCTAGTAAACTTTCATGCAGTCAGGGGCCTCATTCCCTACTGTGTTTTTCTGCTTCAGTTGATGTAACTTCCCTGATTCCAATCAAGGTCCTACACTTAAGTTTCAGTATTAAATTAAAGTAATTCCTGTGGAATGAGGCTACAGTTTTGTTTCAGGTTAAAAGAAAATTTCTGAATATACCTCAAATATCCTTCCAGCATCTGAATAAACTGGAATATATGAGACTGGACCCTTCTCTGAAATAAATTATGAACTGTAATGCTAAAATAAAGGCTTCAGTGGTCTGGCCTGACATAGATGGCACAACATTCCTTGCTACTAACTCCTTTTTTATAGATATATACAGTTTTCTTTTGACATTGCTCAAGAGCAGAAGGTTCCCCAGCATTGTGACTCCTAGTTTGAAGACTTCTTAGAGAGTAACTGTTGATGATCTGCCATCTTGAGGTAAAAATACTTGGTAAAAATATTCACTAGACTCCACAACGGTCAACATTTCACAAAAGAGAGGCAGAGAAAGGATAGGGTAGAGGCTTGATCTTAGCAGTGAGTATAGCTGGTTAGAGCTGATGGTACCAGTAACAAGATCATCAAAAAAAGGATCCTAAATTCCTAATAACTATTTTAGCCATAATAGGTCATAATCATGCTTTGTGCAAGTTTAGTTTGGGGAAAACACTGAGTAAAACATTACTTAGAAGGCACCAAAGCCTAAGGCTTCTGGTGTTGTCTTCCAGCTCCAATTCCAGAATGCAAGCTTTCACTTAAAATGAAGCGCAACAGTAAGGTGCTGGAAAGAATTAGTTGCAGGTCCCTGACAGTCACCACACAATTATTCTGGGATGCATAATCCCGTCATGACTTTGCTTCCTGTTTGTGGCTCAGATATGTAGCTTTGATTCTGAGTTTGTGTGCGTGCATTATGAACACATATTCATCGTTTGAGGTTGGAGCTCAGACAGAATCTTGTATCAAGAAGTGCCTGTGTGGAGTCACACCAAAATTGTCTTAGCTGTCTTAATTTAAAAACAGCACCAAGAGGTACTGGAATGGCTACCAAGAGGTACTGGAATGGCTACCAAGAGCTCTGGAGAATTAAAAAGCCTTACTGTCATACAGATACATTAGTACTTGAAAGGGTTGAGATGAGTAAAGAAACTACAACGAGGGCTTTATGCAGAAGGAACACTCTGTAGCATCTGTTTCTAAAGCACAAAGGAAAACTTAAATTGCACAAGAAATGACAGTGGTTGATTTTGTTTGCTAGTGGCTCCTGAAATGCATCAAGGAGTTGAAGTCAGCTGGAAACTGTGATAGAGAAATCACCATGCAAAGTACTACCTAGACTTCCTATGTGAGAACAAAGTTGCAAAAATGCTCTTTCACTGTTAAATATAGGCTCCAGTCTTGTTGATATGCCTGGGATGGTTTGTTATGGGCAAGCAGGAATTCTACCAATGGAGATAAGGTAGCCAAGTGTGAAATCTGCTATAGGTAAAGGAAGCGGTCTGCAAAAGCACTGTGCCGTGGGATTTAACCTTCTGTAACTCTGAATCCAGTCAGGTGAGCAGGGCAAGCTAGTAAATAGATGCCAACAATATTTTGTGTGTCACACTTTTATTATACATTCCAGGTTGCATCGTTGCCTCCCAAACTGGTGAGTTAACTTGAATCCTAAATAGATACCTGTGGAATTATACTTTTCTTTTTACTCAGTGACAGTCATTTGTAACACCCTGCTTCCTCCCCTCAGCCTGCCTGGGGAGGGAAGAGGAGAGCTGGAGGATGGAGTCGCTCAATCTCCAGTGACAGATGCTCACAAAAATTATCTTTGACTTAGAGGGGATGTGATCCTTCCAAGCATCTAGTATCTTTAGTAGCTTTTGGGACCAATGTTTGTTAGGTCTCAGAGTGTTTGGTTTTACTTTTCATCCTCAGCCACTGAAGAGCCATACTCACTTTTGAAGGAAAAGACTAAAAATCCTAGAGCTATATAATACATTTTCAAATATCTTAACACAACATTTCCTGTGTGCCATTTTTGTGTAAACGTTCCAATAGCTAAGAAAAAATAGACTATTAACTTTATTTTAAAGCCTACATAGAATACGAGGAATTGCACATCAATTTTCTACTACTTCTAGGATACAACAAAAAGTGAGTCATTGACAGGATTTTGTCCCACTTGGAGTTAGTGGAAAAACTTTAATTGACTGTTGTTATTCAGACTCCAATCTTCCAGCTCTTATTTGTGGTGATGAATAGTTATTTCTGGACCTCCCAGACCTGCAACTATGTGGCAGAACATGTCTTTTCATTTCTTAGAATGTACTATATACCGTGGCAAGTGGTTAATCATGCAACAGGGTTGGTCTATTGGGAAGTCATTGCATAGTTGTATCTGTAACTATGAAAACTGTATTAAATAAAGAAAACAACTTGGGCACATTTGTTGTTTCATTGCTGAAGGCTGCCCTGGTGCTGTGTGCCTCGGGAAGAGCTGCAATAGCAGCAGAGCTGCTGGCAACAAGAGTGGCAAAAGGGGTTGGTTGAAAGGCATGGACGTTGACAAGAGAATGACCTTTTGGGCACTGGAACCTCACCCTGCATTGCCCTTAGTGTTGGCTGAAGCTTTTTTACCTCAACGTTCAACCGGAGCACTTGGTTCAGACCCATTGTCCTAGCCAGGTGACATCTTGCTGCCAACTGTCTTTCATCCAAGTGCTTCTCTACACAGATGGATGTCATCTAGTGGCCCAAAATCTGACTATTTTCTTTCAGTTTCTGGCCAAAAAGTGGTATTTAACTTTGCTAACTTGCTGAGAGAGTAGGCATGTTGGACTCAGTGTGTCGCACAAAGAATGCTGAGACAAATTCACACAAATGAAAATTTATTAGCAGGGTCCATAGCATATCAACAATGACAGAGATAAAAAAAAAAAAAAAAGGGGGAGAAAGGGAAAACTCTGCCCAGTGGCAAGCTGGGAGGAGAAGCTGTAGCAGGCATCCTGAGACGAGCACCTTCCCCAGGCATCCTATCCAGGGCACCAGGCGGTTCCAACACAACACTTTCCCTACAACAGCTATGTAGTTTTGACGAGGACTCACTCAAACTCCCTACTGATTGTTCCCATTTACAGTGCAAGCTTTGAGCAGGTGCAGGTGCTGCATGGCTGGTTGGTTGGTGAGCTCTGTGCAGGCATAATGTTGATTCCCTTGATGTAAACCAAAAGCTACAACCAAAGGGTTGGAAACAGAGAGGAAAGGAGGGTGTGATTCTTGCTCTGCCATGGAACCTGCCATGCCAACACTATCAGGGGTCTGCAGGCAATGGCCCACCTACCTCCAGGAGGGCCCTGTGGTGCCAGGGAGCCCTGGTGCCATTGCACAATCTCCACAGTGTCAAGATCGTCGTCCGTCCCTTTCAGTGCCATGCAGCAGATCAGGAATCCTGTGTGTGTCCCCTCGTGACAAAAACCATCCAACCTTCCAACCATACCCTGAGCGGGACACACCAGTCACTGGCCCCGGGGAGGACAGCCTGCTGTAGGGCGTTTTGTTCACCAAAACCGAGGTGGCTCTTGGAAGAAGGCAGAAACTATTGCTTGTGTGCATTTGCACAGTTGTGCGTTCTCATTAAAAATGACAGTAAATTGATCAACAAATGCTTCAGTACTCCTGAAGTGCTCGATTAGCTGGTGTGAAAAACACATTAATAAATCCTGCGCATTATGTAATTGGATGTTGCCTAATGTTTACAATTAAAGCACAAAACTGGAAAGCCGCGTCTCACATTAAACCTTCGCCCAGATTGTGTGCAAGAATTCCCTAAAGCTTCTTCTCTGCACCAAGGTGTAAAACACTGTGTGGAGAGTCTCCCCTGTAGAGTAGAGGACACAGTGGTACTGCTTCTACGCTAAATTGTTTGTGTTTGACTCATACTGCACACATACTGATATTTGTGGGGATGTAAAGAGCCTCAAGATGCAAAAGGACAGTATTGCCTTTAAATATAAACTGGACAGCCAACTTGAGTGGTTTATATTACAGAAATTCCTGGAAATAAAGAATTATGAAATAAGTTCATTTCACTTATCCATATACTGAAATAAGCATTTCACAACTAGTCTGTTAGCACAGAACCAGTAGTAATGGTGGACAGGAGAACACAAGGAAGCAGGCACTTGACATGCAGTCCCTGAATTTCCTCTTTTCATATGAAATTCTACTTACACAAACAATCACACAGACTAACAATGCACGTAATACTTGTCTTCTCCTTTTTAATGCATCAAACATAACAATATCAATTTAAAAGAATGTCTTTTACCCACACATTTGATTTTATATAGAATAAAACATTGAATTCCCATGAGCAAAAATATAAATGAACATAGACCTCTTCACTTTACTCTTGAATCTCCTTTACTTCCAGCAGCGTACGCTAGTAACCACACATGATCTTCTGTCTGGACTACGCTGCTGCTTTACGCCGGGCGCAGAAGTGGGTGGATGAAGTCTGCGCAGCAGTGTATGAATGCCAGATGCAACCTGCCTGCCCCTGGCGACCGTGAGTACCGCGTCTCTGACGCAGGGTTTGATCTGCTTTGTGATTTTCCTCCAAAACACTTCTCACTAACTTAAAATTGTTTGGTTGATTAAATTTGTGTCCGCTGTCTCCTATTTAAACAAACAAACAAAGAAAAGAAATAACAACATGGGGAAGTGCTGTGTTTGGTATCTATGCATGAGCAGGAGGCCTTGATTTATTTGCTCTCTTGTTTGCATAGCTCTAACTATGGTTATTTATCTAGAGTATTTATTATTCATAGACCTCTGTACACACTGGCCACACACGCCAGCAGCATGTTTGCAGTTCTGCATTTGCAGTGACGGATTCTAACCAGCCTTTTAGAAACATTTCATAGTCACTTCAGTCTAGAAACAGCACCTTGCTGATTAAGGAATAAATCTGAGATCTTGACCCTGTAGTCAGTCAGTCCTTTCTATCAACTGACTTCAGAGTAATAATTAGGAATTTTAATCTCCACATAGGTTTACAGCTTTTAACAATGAGTTTTATGAAGAATTAGCTATTTTCAGCTGAATGTGTGACACTCACACTGAGTGTAGTGTACAAACACAAAAATATATAGACAGAAATAGAATGTTTCTTTATGTCTTCTTTTTACTTGTTTTGATCACAAAATATCAAGACCTTGCTGCAGTTTTCATTCAATATGAAATGCATTTTGTTTATAACTGAATATTCTGGCTTGCTGCATTGGTTTATAATGAACAAATAGCAGCAGGTAAGTACAGAAAGATGAATTTTCACTTTTATCATTCACTTGCAAGAAGTTATTCTCCAATTACTTATTACCTGTGGAATAATACTGAAATTAAAATGAGAAACGCAGTCAATATTGCATGCATCAGAAATGATGAAATTCTTCACTTACTGAGAACTGTGAAATGTTTATTGGTTTTTAGACACAGAGTCCTCCAGGGAGTGCTACAAATCCACACAAACTCACTGCATCTTCGATGTTGCATTTGGAGCGTTGATTTAGACGAAATATGTGTAAAAACTGTAGGCAGACAGGTCTCTAGTGACTATACATCTGCAAAGGCTCAAGAACATAAATTATTCCAGTATGAGTCTGGAATAAATTAGGCTCACTTCACAAACTCTAGATCTGCTTGATCCACACAGTAGTGAAAGAAAAAATGTTGTGTTTCCGAGTTAAGAGAACAAGAGTTTATTTAACCATCCTGTATATGCGTGCGTAATTTTACACTGATTTTTTTTTTTTCTAAGTAGCATAGCGTTAATGAAACCAACGAAGGAAAGAGGACTTGTGAAAGGAGGACATGAAGTGATGTGAGACTGGCCTGGTACAGCAGGTTCCCCGAGCTACATCGGAGCTGCAGGTAAAGCAGCTGCCTTTGCCTTCTCTTCAGGAAAAAAAATGAATCAAGCTTTTTCCCTCACAGCACCCTACCTAGCTGAGATCCCTTAAAGATACTCTATCCCCTGCAAAGCTAAAAGCACTGTACTTTCTCTTCAAGTTTGCATCTCATAGACTATCAAAAAGACTATTCAGCTTGGATCAAACAAAAACAAACAAAAAACACCCCCCACCCACATTTCCCAATATTCTGTCTCCAGAAAAACAGAGCAACTGTGCAGTGCTTCATCACTTGCTGCTGCTAGAGACCCAGCTACTGCACCTGAACGGTGCATTCAATTGCTGTGGCAGGGCTTGCCTTCCGTTAATTTACTGAGTCTTTTCTGAGTTCACTTTTTTACCTTTGCAACACTTTGTGGCAATGAGTCTCGCAGTTCAGCTACTCAGTCTGCAAAAAAATATTCTCTTTCATTAGGTTTGTTCCCCGGTAATTTCTTGTGTAGCACTTGTGCCTGTGTTGTGAGAAATAGTTAATAATCTTTCATATTTACCTTCTCTGTGTCTTCTGAAGAAATAACACCCCGTGTTAGCTCTCAGTCATTTCTTGTCCACACAGAAGTCTTATTCTATTTAAACAGTCCTCATTCAGAAGCTATTTAATGCAGCTGACTGTTCTTTCTATCTTTCAGTGTATTTTCCTAGGTTTACCTATACGGTTTTTGAGATGAGGCAACTGTACACCACAGGCTATATATCAGCAGAATAGTTTCTGATTTGTTCTCTAGTATTTTCCTAATAATTCCTAATTGTTTTTGTTGCTGCTGAGCACTGGGCTGACATCTTTATCAGGCTTTCCAAGATGTGTTTCCTGAGATGAAATAGCTAATGTAGTACTCATCACCATGTAGATGTATTTGTTTTCCCTACATGCATTGTCATTATTGAACTAGAATTTATTGACTTCTATTTTATTACCCAGACACTCAGTATCAAGAGGTTTGGGTTTTTTTTAATTCTTCACATAACTTTTAGTTTTTCTACCTTGAGTAATTCTGTGTTAATATAGATCTCAGTCCAGATTCCTGTGGGTCTCCAGCAGTAACCTCCTTTCTTTGAGAAAGCTGACCATATAGTCTTCCTCCCTTGTTTGTTTCCCTCATGCTTTTCCCCATGGTGAACATGCCGTGTTTCTCTATGAAATCAAGCCTGATTTGTACTGTCATATTGCAGCTACAAACACTGTTCCAGGCAATGAAATATGCAATTAGTCTTCCTTGCCACTTGCCTTTTATTTCCACATTATTTCTTTATATAGCTCTTACGTCTTTTTTGCTTCTCTTTTCTCTTTCTATCACTTTCCCTCTCTGTGTCCTATTCACTTTCTCATCCATCCACTTTCCTTTTCAGCTTTTCCTGCAGGGTCTCAACCCTTTCCTCACAACTCACATCTCTTTATGCAGACTTACTAGAGCTAGAATAACTGCCTATGTGTCTGTACCATTTCTCTCCTTACCCTATCCATCCTTCTTTCACTAAACACGCAGGCAACCAGATGCAATCTGTGCGTGAGCCAAAGTCACTGAACCTAGTGGAAGTCTCTCCACTGGAGTAAGTGGAGTAAGTCAAGTTTTCTGTGAAAGCAGGCTCACTTATGTGTGACGCTGGTTTACGGACAGACACTGCACTGCTATTCCCAGCAGAGTTAGGCGGTAGGGAACACACCACGTCTCCTCTGGGGCTGTTCAACCAGGTGATTTGGACTTCATGATAAGATGGGGAGATTTGCCCAAATGGGTTGGGGTGCACCAGGCTGAATCATACTCCTCCCAGCTCATCTGCCTCTCTGGTGAATCACATGCAAGGGCTGAATAGCTCTAGGAGGAAAACTCTAAAAGCTCAGCTATCTATGCTTTTCCTAATATTTGGCAACTAGGGGACAACAGAGCTGCCAGCTCATATAGAGAAGAATGAACAAACCAGTGCACCAAGCAGGAAGTTGATTAACTCACCTAGGCTTGCAGCAGATGTCTGTAAGGCAACAACAGCAAAACACAGGACACCGAGCATTGCAGTCACTAGCTCGGAGAGCTGTGTTGAATTTTGCTTTTCGGTCCCATGACCCCAGCAAAGAGGGAGCAACCATAGTACTTAGATGAGTTAGTATGATCATAGCAGAGGTGGAGCAGCCATCCTATCTCTCATCTGTCATCGATGACACCTGTGGAGTGACACACATTGGGACACCATAGTGGAACTTCTTTCCCACATGATGGAACCTTCCCACATGATGGGACTTCTTTCCCCATACCTCCAGTCTTGATTCTCTTAATTGCCCTTTTTGATGCCAGCAATTCCTTTTCTTCCTCATATATCCAACATCCTTTGCTGACTCAGTCATCACCAGGATGCTCTGTGGGATTCAAGATTCCCAGTATATGGAAAATTTCGTGAGATGGGAATATGTGGTAATGGGTGAGAAAGTGGAAAAGATCATTTCTGTCATGTGGCTTGTTACTTTTACCATTCTCAAAGCCATTTGTCAAGCACTGAGTCAAATAACTGATAACAGGACATTGTTCTTTAACCTTCACAGCAAAGTATCCTTATTTTTTCAGCTATCTCCACTGGACTTTGTTCTTACATTCACAAATATCTTACTCCCTCCATGGCACTGAAACCAGTAAGGATACTTTGTAAAGTGAGATATTCTTTAACTAAATAAATACTCTCCATGAGAAAGACCGATGGACTGAACATATTTGGCATGGTGAGGCAATCTGCAGAATTGGGGACAGCATGGGGGAGTGAAGGTGCCACAATCAACTGGTTCAGTGAACATAACTGAATGAGTCAGCTGTTATGTGTTAGAAGTGGTAATGGTGATAATGACCACACCTTGTGGCCACACTGCTCTCCTTTTGCCAAGGATTGTTTTCTACTGGGTGACCTCTTCTTCAGGGTAGTCAGGATACTTCTGCTGTTGCAATGCTTTTGCACAAAGGTTCTTTGTGCCAGATAACATCATATTTTTGCTGGAGGGTGTTCATGGTTATTGTTTCTTCAATGCGTTTCTAATTAATTTTGCCAAAGCCACCCACCTTCTGCCATCTGTCAGGTGGCAAGAAGAAAGAATGTGGCTCCAGACAGCTAGACATTTTGAAGGACAGAAGACCATGTGGTGAGGTGAGAAGGATACGGAAGACAAATTCAGATCATCACCTCACAATAGCTTCTTTTATATGATAGCTTACGAATCATAATGGCCTATTATATCTATAGTATATAAACTAGGCAATTAAAAACCCACAGATTAAGAAATTACAGCAATGTTATGAAGCAAGAGATGCTAGAGCCCTTTCTGGTCTAATGTATCAATGACAACGATAATACAGTTATTGTAATGATTCTTTTTAGCCAGTAAGCTGAGTCCTTATAGACAATGCCCATAGTTTATACTTCCCATAAGAACAAATGTGTATTATCTTTCACCTTAATTGTTTCCACATTTCCATATGCTTCCAGTTATTTATCTTAATTGCGGAAACAAAAACAAATACACAACATGTAAAGAAAGGGCTTGACCTTCCTTCCATAGGCCATATCCTACATTCTTTGCAAGCTCCAAAGCTACCTTGCACTCTGATTAACTTGAGTTGTGTCTGTGTATATACCCGCTCAAAATATGTATATAACTTGGCCTCACATGGCTCCACAGCACTGAACTGAAATCCCGGTAGAACTTCAGCTTTGGTATTAATCATGTATTCATGACTGAATGTGGGTTGCAAGAAAATACGTACGAGTCCATAGAAACTTTTCTCTAAAGTATGTGATCCCTAAATATTTGGGTTTACATTACGGTCCTTTAGTTAGGATTTATTACTCTATTTCATATTTGCCTTTCTGTTTATTTTGTAAAAGTATACTTGTCTAGCACACATTTTTATGCCAGCCTTGCTTTGCATTTTTACAGTCTGCTAATTAGACCATTTTAACTAATTTGTTTGCATTTTGTATGAGCAAGTTGGGCTTTTGGATTGACTAATGTAATTGCAGCCAGTTTCTGCCAAATACAAATTACTCTTTCTAGTGTGAGCTAGAGAGAAAAGTAAATATTTAATAGCCATCAATACCCTTGCAGCATTTTAGAGTGTGCTTTTTTCCTATGGAAACTTTAAATAATTTCTTCAGTGCTTGATTGCACTTTAATGTTAAGAAATTATTTTTTAATCTTTTTTGAAATAATAATGAATTAGACATTTTAGCATCTCCGTAAGGGTTTTATTTCTGTGCACTTTGCAGTTTTAAATTCCAAGCTTTAAGATCTGGTACTTTCACGTTTGAAGTTTACTTGTGTAGTTTTTTATGTATTGAGTACTATCTCCTAAAAACATTTTCCTGGAATGTACTTGGCTTCTAATGTTTCTACATGGATGAATTCAAGTCTTATGGCAATGTTAAATTGTGGGACTTTTGCCTGCTTTCCCTTTTTTAATTCTTTTTCAGAGGAGCACAGAAGACAGGAACTGGTTACCAAACCTCAGCGTCATTGGTTATCTGTCTTTTGAACAGCAAATCTTACGTTCTTCATCTCTGCAGGAGTGGACATAAAGGCGCAGGGGCACCAGTGACTTAAGAAGGTTAAAGCTCCTGAACTTCAGTTTCCCGGGGTACTCGCTGTGGTGCAGATCGAGACCACCTGCTTGCCAGGGCAGGGCAGCTCTCTTCCTTCCCCTCTCCCTTCCTCACGCCTCCCTCCCGCCGTGACGCACGCAGAGGACGGGGCTACATCTGCCTCACCCAAGGGGCTGCCTCCAAAACATTATACGCAGACCACACTTCTCAGGTCAGGGCTGAATAAAAGTGCTGAAAGGTGTTGCTTTCTCACAAAATTTGCTGATGGTGCTCTTCACCCCGGTGTACCCACCTGCACGGTGCCAGTGTATTTTCCCTGGGATATGAGTGCTTTGGGCAATAATTTCTTTTCCCACATGAAGTTTTCAAATGCATGGATCCCATAAGTGTCTTAACCAATGGCCTGAGGAGTGGGGCTGCTGTTTGTCTCTGTCCCCCAGTGGCTGTGGGAATAATCCACGGCAAGCAGAAGGGTTTGAGCAGGAGTGGTGGGTCATGGTTAGCTGGTGCTGGGGTTGCCTTAGTGCATTTCAAACCTTACCCTACCTCTTGTCAGTCAGCTTGTGCAGATGGTACCAGTCCTGGGATGCTGTGGGAAGGAGAACCTGCCTTTGGCCATCTTACTGTTTCATCTGATGAAGCTAAAATGGTAACAGATCAACAGTGAGATCCAGCAGTAAGGAGAGACAAATCAAAACAACTTTTAGCTGAGTCCTTGACATGTCCATACTTATTTTCAGATAGGGTGCAACTCCATGTAATATTAACCCATCTATAATTATTCATTAAGAGAGTGAGTACATAATCACTGCCAACTGACAACAGAGGTCCATGTCATCATCAGGCTGTATAACCAGGTTCTGAATTTCATAACTACAACAACCAAATTCCTTCTCTCTGTCCCATTCCTGTTACATCAAATGTGTCACAGAGCATGAAACAACACGTGTTTGGTGGATGCTCCATCACTATCCCTCACCATCTTTGCAATCCTCCCATCATGCACTAAGAACAGGTGTGTTGCAAAAGGAAATAATATTTTTTTGGTTTTGGTATTTGCCTGACCTAGATGGATGGGCAGGTGATTTGATCAGTCAACTAACCATACTGAGAAAGTTACTATTAACAGGCAGTCTTACCTGCCCTCCTAGATAAGTTTAAGTGCAGCATGTTGTCAGTAAACCCAACAATGCCATTCTCAGATATCTGCAAGTCTCACAAACATCAGTATCAAATTTGAGCATAACTCAGTGGTAGGATTTGTCTACTTGGATTAAAACCTTTTTTTTTTTTAATTTAACACTACATTTAATACTAAAATATAATACTGAAAAGCTGTAATTAACAACAAATACAATAAAAGTAGATTTAATACTAAATTTCTGGTGTATATTTTCCATTATGGACATGGTTGCTCCTTGGAAACAGTGATCTGTGGTTCTAATTTATAGTGAGTTTCTTGAATAAGTAGGTTTTGGTCCTTGACACAGAGAAAAGTAACTTCCTGTGTATCCTTATATTTGTTATTTTGGTACCAGTATTTTGGAAACAAAGGGGACAGATAATCAAATGGATTTGAGCATGTATTTCTGAGTGTGCCTATCTGAACACATATTGAAAAGCTGGCGTGATTTTGGTACCCATGAGAGGAGGTAAAAGGATGGAGGCTATGATGATGCTGGTACCATCACACAAGAGGTCTGTCTAAAATAGCTGCACAGATAGTCTTTAGAAATGAGAAGGAAGCTAGGTTATTTTCTCACTTCTGACCATTCTACAATTTATCCATGCCTATATTCTCTTGCTGCTAATAGGATTACTCACACAAGTAACACAATAGCACTTTAGCCTTAAGCAGTTGGCCTCCACACTGATACACAAGTGAGCATGTCAGCTGGTGCCTACTGTGATGCAGAGAACAAATCAACCAAGAACTGGACTGGCTCTGTTTAAGTCATAGATAACTGAAATCTATTTTAATCATTTCAGTCACAGGGAAGTATTTTCTAAATGTGTTATGTCAAAACATCCCAAAAAGTGACATGTAATCCAAGTCACATCTTTTACTCTTGATTACATTTGCAAATTCAATCTCAGTCCTTTCAAGGCATTTTGAATTTAAAGTAATATTGTTAAACACTTGTGTTCTGGATACTTAACTAAAGCAGTGCCACAGGAATATTCAAGAAAGGACTTCAGCACAATAATTCATTTATTTACTGAATAGCCTGTCTTAACAACTGACATTTTTTACAGATCTCACCCCTGTCCAGAGATTCAGTTATTCTCCAAAATCTAACAGCAAGAGATGAGATGTCAAAAAAAATGTATAGTGCTTTCCAAATTGTTCAATAAATAAGTGTCCAACATAAAATACAGATGCTTTTCACCAGCTACATCACAAGACCTTTCAGTGTCTGCTCTCTGCTAATGAACGCTCTATTTCTTTAAAAGCCTGTAAGAATCAGTGTCTTTACAATGTCAGGTCCTGGTAAAACTATGCAGGGAAACAAATTCCAGACATTTAGTTTTCTAAAGCTACACTGGTATTTCTCACACTGACTCAGCCTGAGTGCTTCTGCTATGCTAGGCTGTGTGAGTAATTTTCAGAATTGCATATTTCAAAATATTTCAAATTATTCATTTGAAATTTTGGCTTTTTCTAAGGCCAGTATTTCTGTCCCTGAAAAGTCGCTTGAAGGTCAGGTGCGTGAGTGCCTCTGTTGCTGTAACGTTCCAACAGGAAAATGCTTGATCTGAATGATGAACATAGGGTATGGTATATCAGTTAGTTCTTAAACATATACATCCTCTCATAAATTTGTGCTCTGCCCATGACATTTTTTCACTAAGGACAGGCATACTTAGAAGGAAAATTTCCATGTGAATGGCAAGACATTTTGCAATCCTTGTGTGAACTAAAGGGGAAATGCCAATCGTCCATTTTAGACTATTTTAGCTATACCAAGCAGTAGATGTTTCTAGTGTTAATTGAACTCTTTTGAGTATGACAGCAGTGATATGTTGTCCAAGAGAAATGGCTGGTTCATTTTATGTCATTTGCACCTGTATTTTGGGCTTAACAGACCAAAGTAAAGATATGTATGGCAGGGTATGCGAGGGAAAAGTGCATGCAAAGCAGTGAGGTAAATAGTGCAAAAAAGAGAGAGAGAGAGAGAGAGAGAGAGAGAGAGAGAGGAAGAGAGAGAGAGAGAAAGAGAGAAAGAAAGAAAGAAAGAAAGAAAGAAAGAAAGAAAGAAAGAAAGAAAGAAAGAAAGAAAGAAAGAGAAAAGCTGAAGAAGAAAAAATAATGGTCTGATTAGGTGTTGGTCAAGATTTTCTACTCACCTGTACTGGAAAGTGTATTAAAATATCCAGTCCTCATAGAGCTGTACATTAATGCAGGACTTCTGCAAAATTTAGTGTCTTGGTCAATGCCTGGGTTTGCACCTCCAAGAGTTTAGATCTACATCTGGCCATCACCTAAGTAATACACTTGGACACAAAGCATTGCTTGTGCTCTTGCTAACTATACAGATTTGTTTGCAAAGATGAACATCACTTAAAAAGGTAATAAAGACACAAAGGACAGGAGCCAAACTGTTGAATTGTTAACCCATTCTATAATGTATGTGAGATATACTTAAAAAAACCAGGAATACCAGTTATATTTGCAAGTGGCTTCAGATTAGTGAGGGCAGATATAATCTGAAGTACTGTTTAAAGGTCAGTGAAAAGTTTAAAGGTTAAACCCTGCTACTTTTTTTCCAGTTTGGACTCCAAAGGGTTCAAAAAGAAAGGCCCATTTCTACTCTTAGCTACACTAGAGTAGAATTTAGTGAATTTAGTATTCACAAGTATTTGGTCTTAGTTGAATTGATGTGGATTTACAGCACAAGGACCTACCAGCTCTGGCCCTATACTGTTGCTTTGCTGCTTGGTTGAAAGAACAGGGTATATCCTGCTGCCACTTTCCCCTGGAAAAAACAAAACAAAACAAAACAAAAAAACGTAAATTTTGCCCATGCAGTTTTCAGAGCAGAGAAGCTACACAAAATACTCTGAATATCCTGTAGAGGTTGAAAACAAATATGTTGGGAAAGGAGAATTTCCATATTAAATAAGCTTATTTGATGCTCATTATCTCGTAGCAACAGTAACATTCTTCCATCAGCAGTTCTACAGCATTTTTAAATATGGTGCAAATGTTGGATTACATTTTACAACGGAGGCTTGTTAACAATAAAATCATCATATCCTTTTTTCTGTAATAACCTAACAGGAGCCACACCACTGAAGAGAAGAATGTCTTATCTCAAATGAGATTTCCAACTAAGATAATCTGAGAACATACATAACAACGCGGTGACCGGTGACTCTTGGGTGACTTCATGTTTTCTTTTCTACTTGTTTTTCTACTATTAGCAATTAAAAAAACATACTACTTAGCAAAAACTTCAAAAAAATGTCAGCCAATAAATAAGAGTATACACATTTGCATCTTTCCTTCCTGGAGAAATCCTTCAAGTCTCCCTCTTGGACTCCAGTCTTATTCACATTCCCTGACGATAGAAAATCTTCCAAGGGGTGGAAAAGTTCAGGGTCACTCATGATACGAATTGCAAACATGATGCACTTGAACTCTGGGGCACTGCCTTCACCTCCTCTCTGCCAGCCATGCTACCCACCAAGAGCCCATCTGCAACTGGTTCTGTCCTGGCCAGGTCCCTGAGCAGTGCTGGAGAAAGCCGCTTAACGAAAACGTACAGAGTTTAGTGATAAACATATAGAAAGATGACAAAACACGTTCTGCAAATTCCCTTTGGGCATCTTCCCAGAACGTAATCCAGAGAGGCAGCTGGCTTAAGAGCAGCAAGGAGCCTCGCAGGATCCCTCAGCTCCCCCTTGGTCTTATAGGCTCTTTGCAATCGCCCGTTCTGCTCCTGTGTCCTCCCGATGGTTCTTCCTCAGCTCCTTTCATTTCATATCCCACCTCCAGGTTGGCTCTTCCAGTGTCCCCTCAGCATCTCCACTGCTCGCCAAAGCTCCTGCTCCCGTTCATGTCACGCTGTCCTGCTGCTTTCCCACACCTGCGCAATGCCAGTCCACGGGCAGTTCTCTCCTCACTCTCTGGTGTTCAAACCACACAGCACTTTGGAGAGGCTTTTTATAAATTACTTTTGTTCGTTTGTTTGTTTTTTAGCTTTTATATTTTTTCCTTTCAAAACTCTCTGAGGGAACTAGACAAGCTTTAAGTCATGGTCTCATGCAAAAGGAAGGATGAAATGTTGCATAAGGGGACAAAATGAGACATTGGCAGCCTTTTTATAATACATCCAAATACTCCTGAAAAAATGCTATATGGTTCTGGAAATGACAGCTGGTCTTATGACCCACCTTACAACTCGTGGCTTGAAAAGCTGCAAGACTTTTCCTTCCCTTGATCAGATATCCGTCAAAGCACTTCCAGCAAGAAGAGTTGCCCATGCAGCCTTGTGGGTTCTGTTGGGGTTTTTTGTTGGGGTTTTTTTTTTTCCTTTTCAACCTTTGTAAACATTCATACAAAGAAATCCAATTGCTTGGATATGGATAGAAAATGGATCCACAAGAATGAGAACTTGAAATATTCATTTCAAAAGTCAAGGAAATATTGATGGAAAACACTTCCGCATCTTCCACTAGAATTACTGAATAGATTTGATTAAATATATAAACTTCACTTTGCTATTCAAGTTTGCCAAGCATGTTTGGAATAACAATTATTTTATTAACATACTGACATGATCTCGTCAAACAAAATTAAATGTGTTTTGGGGTAATAAAATGTAAAGCCTTATTTAAGTATCTTTGCTTTTTTAAAACAATGGAGAGACAGATATTTCTGCAGAAGAAAAATTATATTCCCACAAAAACTGTAAATTAAAATCATTAACCTCAGCCTTGCCATAAGCATCTTTTTCCTCAGGGGCATGGACCAGCTGTCCTCAAAGAGAAATTTTAGTTTCAGAAAGCTCTTGGGAAAAATATACAAAATACACTGTTACGCTATTTATAAAATACAACAAGTTGTCTCTAATCTGTTCCTACTAATCAGTGTAAGACCAGAAGGAAAAAAAAAATTGCTCTTAGAATAAAAATTCTCGAAGAGTCTTAGGGACGTAGGGAAGTTTCTGAAGGGAAAAGTGAAATTTAAGTAAGGCATCACATTCTAACCATGACATTGGCTTAACAACCTGTACAGGCTCAGATGCACCAATTTATGCCGGATCTCCTGAACTGTGAAACATGAGTGATATTCCTTCCCTCGCTCAGAGCAGCTGACACACTTTAGTCTGAACAATACTTGATTTTCGTTGTCCCCTTGCCTGCTCTGGTGCACTAGAGTCTGCCTTTTTAGCATCTTACCGTGACATCCTTGTTATCTGTTACCTCAAAGTTTTTGATGGTGCCATGTATGTACATGATGCCTCATAAGCAGTAAGGTTCAAAACTGCTGAACTTGTGCACCCATGCGTTAATCCACATGCAAGAATAATCTAGTTAATGAAAAGATGGCCGGGGGAAAACATAGCCGGTCTGTAAGCTGGGGATGTGAGAGGTAGCATGGGCTGTGGTTGGCACTAGGAAGACCCAAAACTGCCACTGACCCATTGCGTGATTCTGAGGAAGCCGTTTCACCTTTCTATTGTGCTTTTCTTCTCAGCATTCATCTCTCCAACGCGTCAGCCCTTCACAGCAAGATCTGTCTCTTACGATATGTGTCTCTCAGTGGGAGCTCAGCTGGGGCTTCCAAATTAGAGCTGATTGGGAATTTTTCAACTAAATGAATTTTCATTAGAAAGTGCAGCTCGGTTTCAGTGCAGTTCTGCAGCGCAGTTATGGGGATGCTCACCCAATATGTGAGGATGCAAATTCAGATAATGACTCTGAAGAATACGTTGTTATAGGAAGTAGATCATCTCTAGCAGGAGCTGTGGAGTGCACCTTGCTCCAGGATAGTATCAGGCTGTGGGTGAATTGGCAGAGTCATCTGTAGGTAGAGAGACAGCGGGTCAGGAATTTGAACCTGAGTATGCTAGGGGAGATCACATGCTGTACATCTCTTTTGTTGATGTTCTTGTGTTTGTTGTTTGTTTGTATTAAAAAAAAAAAAAAAAAAAAAGAGTTCTAAAAGCAGTTCAGTTTGCTACAGGAAAGAATTGGAGCATCAGTGAAATCACGGGATGTTTCATGGGTGGGTTTACTTGGTCTCTCTCCGTTCTGCTCTGAACCCTGCAAACTTAACAGAGAGATCAGACATATTTTATCCTGTAAAATACTTACAGTCGAAAGGAGGAGACATACAACTTCAGAATAAATCATGACCAAATATTTGAGGACAGTTAATGATGAAAAGAAAGAGAAAAAATTTAAAAAATAATTCCAACGAGAAATAGAAAGGTCATCTGGTGGTTAGTGAAAACAAGTTGTCCCCAGCATGAGGAAGGAGATAGCAGTAGGCAGGTATGGGCAAAGGAAATAGTCATACCAGTAAACCAAAGGGAATAGTAACAATGTTCAGCTGAGGCAACAGGAAATTAAAGCACGGAATTGGGGGAAAGTGGTATGGGGCTTTACTAAGTTTTGGTGTGTCATAACGAGAGAAAGAAAATAACCAGGAATTTCCAAAAGTTACACCATTATAGCTTTTAGAACATTTCCTGAGTAGCTTCTGAGTATTAATTCTGGTGGAACACTCTGAAGAGAGAAAGGCTTTAGAAAGAGTTTGTTTTTATAAAAAAAGATTTGCTGTTACGAAGCAGATCTCCGCTACAGACCAGCATAAATTGCGAACTGCGTAGAACGCCGCAGCAATACCAAAATGGCAGTGCTGACGGAAGGGGTATTTCCTCCTCTTCCCAGCCCCACTTCAGCTTCTCTTACTGGCTGCCAGTCTCAACCAGCCTGAGTTTCTGACCCAGAGAGCAGCTGAGTCTCATTCGATTCACACGGTCACTTTCCAGCCGAGTATGATTGCACTACCTATGTGGCATCTCCAAAGAATATGCAAAATATCATTTGCTGAAATGGCAACTCTGTAAACGTGTCTCCAGGGGGCATTTTGTGCAAAAGTTAAGACTATCGGGAATATCGTATCGCCTAGGCTAAAGATTTGTACTGGATCGCGCACTTCTCTCTCTCCAGCCTCTGTCTACCAAATTCTGTGCACACAGCTGTGAACCTGGGGGGAGTGTTCAGGCTCCGGCGAAACCGAAATCAGGACACAGTCTGCTGCCTGGCATCGGCACGGCCGCTGCGCTCACCTGGCAGGAAAACCAAGGCCTCTTTCTCTGGGAGCTAATTTTGCCTCAGCTCACTCCATGAGTTTCCATTCTCTAATTGTTCACTTTCCACTCAGCCAGAACAAGTCATTTTTCCAGCTTGCGGAACAATATTCTGGGAAAATACATGGAGAAATGAGTCAAACTCTGGAAGAAATCTCAACAAAAATATTGCATCGACAGTACATCTTACTAACAAAACCACTAGATTAGGCTCCTTCTCGATGAGGACAGTAACTTTTCCAGTGCAGGATGATGACCTGTATTACTTCCTCAGAAACAAAAAAATTGTCTCCTTTTAAATGATACGGCTAGTACAAAACCAATGAGCTACGCAGTCATTTGTGGGGAAAAGGTTTGCCCATGAACCTTCAGCTACATAAATTGAGATTAAAAAGAGAAAAATTTGAGCCAAACAAGCACTGGCCTGTGAGTGAGAGTTAAGCAAACAAGTAGATGAATTCAGAGATGCAGCCCTGTGATGGGGAAATACCCCGGGTAAGAAATGTTTACAGAGGAAAGTTCTGTGGATTTTCAGACAGAGGAATAGCGGTGGTTACCTCCTGCTGAAATATCATAGCCGCAATGAAGTGGCAAAGACGACAACTGACATGTCAGAGACTCATAAATCTATCCTTACAGGGCTGACAACTTGGTATGATTGCACTCCAAAGATAACTTTATAACTTGCTGAAGTGTGATTTAAGGATGCCCTGGAGCAGCACTAACCTGTGTACCTTTCTTGTGGGTAACTTTTTATAAGCTATAGCTTTAGTTAATAGCTTATGCAATTTTTCATTTGACCTACGGGTGTCCCATGTGGGTGGGATTTTCGAAAACACTCAGGTCCAGATCCACAAAGGGATTTACACAGAGATGATTTCACCTGTAATGTGTGTAGGGAGCAGAGCAGAGACCTGGCCACAATTTAGCCTGTAAACCAGCAAGGACGCAGGAGAGGGGCTGCAACACCCTTAAATGTTCACCAGGAAATCTACCCATGCTTATGTGTGAAATTGCTCTGAACTGTGGTGATGCCCTAGCTCTGTTCCCACCAAAATGGAGCAAAAATAGGCACAAGCCAAGTCCTCTTGAAAAGGTCAGACTGCATCTTTCTTTTCCTACTGTAACTTTGACCCTTTCAAAAATATCTTTGAGAAAGAGTACTTGAATTTTATTATCAGGTAGACCACTTGATCAGGAAAAAAAATGTGTGCTGCTTTTATTTCAGTGTTTTGTTTTTCAAGTGAACTACTGTATATACATGCAAGAACAAAAAGGATGATACAAAGGGTAATACTACAATATCCAGTTTGGTCCCAGTGATGTTAGAAGTGCTTAATCTGAAGCAGTTGATAGTCTCTGCGTGCAACTTGGGCTGTAGATCTTTGAGTACATCTTCCCTTTTGATGCTGGCAAAAAGCAAGGGTTGTATCTTCATACGTATCAAATACTGGGATAAATTATGTCCTCCATGGGAAGCAAGCCACAAGCAGCAGTGTATCTTACAAATAAACCTTTAGGGAAGCTGCTTTGTTTCCATTTTTTCCCTGGTTTTTCCCAAAGCCAAACCATCTCCTGTGGCATCTGGGCACTCAGAAGACAGTTGTATCTGAAAGGCCATAAACAGTCAAACTAAATAAATAGTTGTGAAACCCTTGCAGTGCCACGCTACAAAATAGATGCCAGACTGGCACCTTCTGCATGAAGGCCTGATGCTTATTTGCTTCCTCAGACCCAGAGACCTTTCGGCGTGTGTCTCTGAAGAAGAGCAAAGTGCAGGTTGCGCTGGCCTCGTGCCTGTGGAGCAGACAGCTACCTTTCTGAAGGCCGGTGCAGCACCAGGACATTGCAAGCTAAACCCTCAGAGCCACGTTCTGACCCCAGAGAGCGGCTGAATTTACACTCCTCGTAGTGGGGAGAAACTGTCTCGAAAGCAGTAGAGGACCCCGAGGATCTTTAGAGCTCCTCAAGTGCTCATGTGTAGTTGTAGCAGAACGTGCTCATCTGGCTTTCACTAAGAAAAACCCAGTAAACTTAACTCAGGGCAAACTTCTGAGGGCTGCAGAGTGAACTGGAGAGAAGCGTTTGTTTGTCCTCTAGGGACAGTGTAATGGGAAAGCCTGTAAAGTTGCAGGTCCAAGAACAGAGCCTCTGCTGACTTCCAGGGGAGCACCAACTGCAGATAAACAGTGCAAAGGCCTAATGCATGGTGACAATTCATTTCAAAAGCATTATAAGGTGTTTTTTTTCTCACACCTACAGGACAGACAAAATATGGTAATACTACTACTGTTGTAGTAGTATCATCTAAGGATAAAATAAGAACTGCAGGAAGAGGAAGTATTTTCTCTTAGACCAACAGTTTTAACTAGGGGGGGAAAAGCTTGCAGGCACAAGTCCTCTTCAGTATCCAAAAACCTTCCTCCTGCTATTGGTATCAGCTGTTCTAGTAGAAGAGGTTTCTTATCCCTGTAACTTTGCCTGGCAACAAAGTGAGATCTGAACTATGCTCCAATGGAAAGTACTGGGTGATCTATGCCTACACAGTAAATAAACATTGAAAATGTTTCTTGGGAAAGCTGATGAACTCACAACACACTTTTTTCCTAAGACTGACATGATTTTAAGGTTAGTCAGAAAAGGGTTTTTTTTTTCCCCCAATGGGTATATTTTGTTGGCATAGTGATTTAAAGTCGCATCTTCACAGAAAGTCATCATGGACTGTCTGAACACTTCAATCCTGAGGGTGAAATGTGGTCCCTGTGTAATTGGTATGGTTATAAGAGAGCACTGGCCTCGTAATAGCATGTTTGTAATAGGTGGAAGTTGGTCTAGAGAATGGGAGAAGAGGAAAGCAAATTCTACCCTAAAGCACTTGCACCCTGACTCTTGATAAGAAGTCAAAAAGTATTTTATGATGCATGGCATTTCAAGATTTATGACCTCTTGTCCTCACTGATAAAGAAAATACCACTTACATGCAAGTAGCAGAAACATCACATAAAAATAATTTCATCTACTTCCTACTTCCCAGGAAGAACTAAAGTGGTGCTGTTGTCCCTCAGTGTCAAAAACTTTACACTTTGTGAGATAAAATACACCATTCACCATTCACTGCAAAACACATCTTCTTGTTGGTTCTAGCTTTTCATTCCTTTTGTGCTCTCTAGCTCTTAAATGAAGGAAAATCTGAGGATGATGCTTTAGGCTTTTTAAAGCTCTCCAGATCCCTGGAACTAAGATACTTCTTCTAAATATTCATTGCAAAGGCAGGGAAAACGAAGGAAAAGTGACTCCAAAGTATCACCTGCAGTCAGATTTGGGCTGAATGTTCTCAAAAACTGTTTTCTGTTGCACATACATTTTGTGGGCTTAAGCATTATGTCCAAAAAGATGATTGGGGACTACTGAAAAAGAACAGAAACCTGAAAGCAGGATAGTCTCCTAGACCGCTGAGTCCAGGGCAAGTACTTGGTATTTCCAAGGCTGCCTTAAAGTCTAAGTCAGTCATTCTTACCTTATTCTGGTACCTGATCTAAAAGAGGGTAGCAACGTTATTTCCCCTCACCCACCCATTTTCAGTTAGTGTTCATCTGAATCACAGGTGCCATCAGAGACTCTTTCTTAACATGTATTATTACTCTGGCCAGCATGGAGGGTTTCTCTTGGCACCCCCAGATGTAGGAGTAGTATAAATATCTTCAGTGCTACGGTGATAAGCAAAGTCTTTAACAGAACATAGATCTCAGCGTACATGCATATTCATACGTAAACATTCAGCATTAGGCTAAACAGAGGAAATCAGGTAAGGCGGCACAAGCACAGAAAGCAAGTATAAAATGAGTCGTGATCAAATGGTTTCTGCTTCAGTTATTTTTGTCCTGCTCTGACTGGTGTAGCTTATAATTAGTCTCTGCCTGCAGTGGTGTGGTTCCAAAGAATGGTGGATTAAGGAGAAACTCTAGAATTTCTCCGTAACTTGACAAGTTATAACCTGAAAAGCTACACTTAGTCCATTAAAGATTTTTCACATTGACATTTTAGTGGGGCTAGGGAAATATGCCACTTTGCCATTTATCATTTTCAGGGCATGGACAGTGAAAAGGAGGTTGCTATGAAGAACAAAATAAAATAGATTACACATACAGAAGTGATGTGAAGAATACTGATAAATATACACCACTGAATGTCAGCAAATGTCACTTGAGAAGCCATTTGCAGCTACCAGAACAGCCTTGCAAACCAGCAAAAGTAGCAAAACCAGGCAAAACAAGTTGGGTGTACTCACTTCCACATGAATAAGCAATAAACCTCTCTGAAGTTACACCAGAAAGTTGTTAAACTTGATAGATGAATCTTTTCCAAATTGCTCTGTCGCATACTGTATATGGCTACAAAGGACTATGGATGGCTTAAAGTGAAAAAGAGAAAGCATTGCTGAGAACGCAACAAGTTAAGCATTTTTGTTCAAACACTTGTATTCTGCTTTGTATTAAAGGGACGGTTTGAACAAAGGAGTGATTCATCACATCGCTTTTTCTTCCGTAGAGCTGCTCTTT
>VXBL01004267.1:2255319-2299302 GCA_013400195.1 Aramus guarauna | reverse complement strand
GGCCCGCCGTCCCCGCGGGGAATGTCCCCTCCGGGCGCACCGCAGCCTGCCAGCCGCAGCTCTGTGCAAATGGGAACCCTGCCCCCGGCGCGGGAGGGTTTCAAATGCCACCTCACTACTCCTCGGTGAATATTAAACATCATTGTCTTACAAATGAGGCGAAATCGCTACCGTCAGAATAATAATAAACTACTTCTTGAAAACCCAAGTCTCTTACAGCGGGTCGCTAGAGGCGACGAAGCTCTTAGCTCTAAAAGCGGATTCCTCCCACCTGCGACTTCCCCGTGTCCTGAAGTCCCGAAACTGACTGTCCTACTTGTAATCTCTGTTCTGCTATTAGCGATACAATACACATTGATCCCCACAGGAACGATCCCGGATGAAGGACTCTCCCCTGAAAAAGTGTGCCTTCACTCCGCTTCTGCCCTTCCGAAGATCAAGTTTTCTCCTTGATTGGAAACGGTAATTTTCGGGGGAGGGGGGGACGGACCCAGGACTTTGTCACTTAATCTGGACCAGACGAGGAAGGTAGCCCATGCTCCCCTGTCAAGATTTTTCCCTTCAGCTATTGACTTTATCCTGTGTCAGTGAAGTCGCTAAGACTTGGTTTTATCTGCAGATCCAGAGCAAATGAAGAATTCTTGAATTTTTACACCTCTCTGCTGCGGCTGTGAATGAGTCAGTCGCTCACCCGAGAGTCAGAGTGGGGAAACAGGGGAAACAGCTCGCTGCAGACAAACAGGGATCGTGTATTAGGAAACAGCTTCCCGAGCTATAGTGTTCAGGCTGAGGCTCATTTCTCTCCTTATAAAATCAAGATACTCCTCGGTCTCACGCAACATCCTAGCGTTACATCTCGAGAAGGGAGAGAAAAGTCCGGACAACTGAAGGTGACAGGTTGGAAAATGCAGGCGGGAAACAAGCCACATCTCCTCTCCAGAATAAAAACCTTCTCACCAAAATAAAGCACCAAATAAGCCGCAATCTATAGGTAATCAATACTGATCTGGAACCAATCTGTTCCTCTCCGGCTGCGTGCGGGTCCCCGGGCTGCAAGTGCTTGTGATTACAGAGAGTAGGAGGGTCATTTTCTAACAAGGGTGCTCACTGTATCTGAGCTCCAAATTATCCAGAGAGGACAGATGGCCCTTCTGATCTTATAATGAGAGCAGGGAGTGATTATCAGTCTGAACCAAAAAATGATGCTCTGCTGACATATTTTCACAGTTCTGAAATCTGTGCTTGCACTTATGCCTCGCTTCATATCCCTCTTCATTTAATTTAGGCATCGTTTGGGATTTCGGAGAGCTGTGTGAAATCCGTTTATTTATCTCTGTCTGCGCGTCTCTGCCTCTCTCCCCATGTATCTATCTAGGACATGTGTACAGACACAAAACAAAGGAAAGCAAAAGGTCACTTCACAGGAACTTTTAAGCCAAATCACGCTTGGCAAAATATTTATATATAAATATATTTGCCAATAATTAAGAAGCCCAGCTGTCTCCCGGATGCCTAGATTTTATGTTTGCTTCTTGGCAGTTTTCTGGAGCTGTTGCATTCCATCTTTGCAATTACTGCGATACATGGTGAGNTATTTTTTTTTTTTCCCCAGAAGGGTCTGTAGCAGAGAGTGGAATGCCCTATGGAGAAGAAATACAATCATGATGGCCGGGTGAATGTGAAGGGAGATATTCCTTTCATCTGCAGATTGCTGCGACTTTTCTGCCTAAAAGCAGTGTTAGTTCACCTTTATCTGCACAGAAAGAGTTACAGAGGAGGAAGCCCAGGGAAGTTTCCAAAATATCTCTGGTGTCTGGCAGGACTCAGATCTCCATCCCTCTGCCCAAGTCCCTCAGAGGTGAGCTTGCAATTGCAGAGAAGTTTGGTCAGTACAAACAAATTAAATCGGGGAACTGTTCAGTGGTTACACAGTCATTTCACTCTCTTATTTGCACTGTAATATTGCATTACCCTCTAATTGTCACATATACTTTTCACTCTTCAAATATGAAAGACAAATATTGAATCCATTTGAAGTTGTACCACTTACCAGGCTGACCGGCTGGGCAAGGAAAGCATTTTCGGCGTGTTCTTGCTGCCATCTACTGGTCCCACAGCTCGGAGCGATCCCTTCAGCCCTGAAACTTTCCTCTGTTTTCACAGCCCGGAAGAAAAAGGTCCATGGCAGGCCGTGGGAAATGCAGCTAGATAGGAAAAGCCGTGGTAATGTCGCCAGTGGCACCGGGATGTCGCCACGCCATTCATTTTAAGCATAGGGAATAAATCCTCTTTTCTTCACTGGAGCTTTATTCACTACTTGGAGCTAAGCACATGCAGGTTATCTTTGCAGACTCGAGCTCTAGGTGTAAGATGGTTTTATATAAGGAAGGCAGTTATTCCATATTTTTGGTGCTATGAGATTCCAATAACATACTCTTTGAAGAACAACCATTTGTTTTGCAGAAAAAAAATATGATTTAGATATACTATATCATTGCCATCATCATATTTAATGGCAGCTATTGTAAAAGTTTTCCCTACTTCTTTTCCCTCTTCAGTATCCACCTGAATTCCACTCCTAAACCGTGGCAGGAGGTGTGCCATACTACATAAGTAACAGCAGTGTGGCTTTGTCTGCATTTTGTCAACACTTTCTCTAGAAAGTACTTTGTTTTCGTAGCAGAAGCGTTTTCCCGGAGGTATCATCTCCTGTTATTGTGTGTTTATTTCCAAATGACTGCTGATTTGAAATAATGACACCATCTAGTAATTTTATCCCATGACACACATACTATATACATAAACAAGTTCTTAAAGGAATGTGTGGTTAGGAGAAATAGATAGAGGAATACTTACTGTTGCCACCTGTAGATTGCCTGGGCCAGATCCACTGACAGCTTAAATATCACTTAACTGCTGAAGCTTGAGCTAAGTCTCCCAGGTCCCAGTGATTCTTTCAGTAAAGACTCCACAACACCCACACTGCAGATACTCAGCATATAGCGACTGTCTGTGTTCTGAGGCCATCAAGAAGATTTGGGCCTTGGGCCAAGCAGATACCTCAGATCAAGCATCCCTTTCCAGAGCCCACCTGCAGGGCCTCCCTCAGAGGGCACTGATTTATCCTCTTAAAAATACTGCCACCTCCACGGTCTCTTGGGATGTGAGAAACTTGGATATAGATTCTTACTCCAAACCAGGCAGGGTATAACCACAGTTAACTATAGAAAACCTTTATTCTTCCATGTGACCAAAGTCTAATTTAAGTAGAGGATTTCTTACTAAAAGCATCGACTGGATGGGCCACATCCCTCTAGTGCAGTGGCTGAGATAAGTCATAATTCCTTTAATGCCTTACCTTTTATGTTTTGGAGATAGGTTTCTGAGGTTGCCTTTCTGAGTCACCTCACCTTCTCTATTCATAATTCTGCCTGACTGGTTTAGCCATCCCCTGCCTTCATGTCACAGCTTCTGGGGTGCCTTCCCTTAGGTATCAGGGGTACCTTAGGAATCTCCACATCAATGAGTTTAAGAACCCAAAGTTTAAAACTCCATTCAGCAGGGGAACACCAACAACATAAGCGATGCAATGCTGAGAGCTTAAGTTGCCCATGCCTTATTCTGAATAGCCGAAGTTAAACAGCGTGGCCTCTACACAAGGAAACTGAGACTCAGCGAGGAAACTCCATCATACAGCTACTCAAGAAATAAAGCCCCAACCTGCGACTTCCCATTTGGCATTAACATATTCACTAACTGACAGAGTGTACAGGTCTTTTTAAGGACATGCAAAGAATTATAATGTGTATTTTTAAACTGTAGATTTTTAAAGTAAGACCAAAGACATTTACGATATGTCATCAAATACGCATGCCTTGGTGACTCCCTCCCGCCCTTCCCATACACACTCTGCCTGTTTTGACAAATGGCTTCAATGAGATCTGAGCAGAGGAGCGGTCTGCTGTGAGGCATTTGAGGTATTGATCAGCAGAACTAGGCCTTCACAAACTGGCACGGGGTACATCCATCTCTCCGAGATCTCTGAGTGTCACTCTATCTAAAGTGCTGTTTGTTCCTGATCAAGCAATACGGGGCTAGTTGCACCTGTAGGAAGCAGTCATGACAGCTTTTGGCTCCTAAATGACTCGCTAGCCACCCTGGGAGGTTACTTGAGACTAGCTTTTCTTCTACTGCTGTTAGTCTGAGTTTGAATGTCCATAGAGATTCTGTCTCAGCATATATGAACATCATCACTGTAGAAACAGAATATTATATTCACATTTAGCAGGACTGCTGAAAAACAGCAGGACATGTTTGTTGCACATTCTGCTTTGCCAGTGTGGCATCCAGATGACAGCTGTGGTCCGTGACCACTCGGTTTTTAATCTGATAGCCACTTTCCCTTACACTTGCAAAATGCACTAAAGCATTGCAATACAGTGCTGTAACACAGCATATACTAGCTGCGTGCGTTTAACCTGTGTGCTGCTCTAAAATACCTCTGCCTTCTAGGTTGAACAGATGGCCATAGAAAATGTTACATGATATCTCTGGTTAAATGCCTCTCTGCACATGAGAAAGTTATTTCTGGGTAGCATAGCATATGATCATGTGGGTCCTCTGTGACTGAGATGCAAGTGTACAGAGAACACAGCTGAGGCATGTTCCCAGCTTGAGTTGTGGTGGATGAGAAAGGTTTGTGTCATTTTGCACGTTCTGAATGATTCAGAAATCATGGCAATAGACTTTGTGCTGAGACTGTTGGCTAGCTTTCATTAAATAAGAGGTTATTTTTATGTGAGGGAACAGTCCAGAATCTTGTATAAGTGAAGACATCACAAGGGATTCTGAAAAGCCTAGCAGAAAATATTTTGTTATTGTTCTTTTAAATACTGCTCAGCATATGACACTGTGAAACATCATGAGTAGCCTGGACATCTTGCTGCATCACTAATTCATAGTAATACAATTATTTTCTCTGAGATGGTTTGCAGTACTTCTTGTACTAACACGTAAATGGTACTGTCCTGGTTTCAGCTGGGATAGAGTTAATTTTTTTCCGAGCAGCTGGTATAGTGCTGGGTTTTGGATTTAGGATGAGAATAATGTTGGTAACCCACTGATGTTTCAGCTGTTGCTGAGTAGCGCTTACACTAAGTCAGGGACTTTTCAGCTTCTCACACCCTGCCAGCGAGAAGGCTGGAGATGCACAGGAAGCTGGGAGGGGGCACAGCCGGGGCAGCTGACCCCAACTGACCTAGGGGATATTCCATGCCATATGACGTCATGCTCAGCATGTAACTGGGAGGAATTGGCTGGGTGGGGGATTGCTGCTCAGGGATGGGCTGGGCATCAGTCAGCAGGTGGTGACCAACTGCATTGTGCATCACTTGTTTTGTATATGCTTCTATTGTTATTGTTATTGTTGTTATTATTGTTGTTATCACTACTACTACTACTATTCCTTCCTTCACTGTCCTATTAATGTCTCTTTATCTCAACCCACGAGTTTTACTTTTTTTTTCCTCAATTGTCTCCTCCATCCCACTGGGGGAGGGAGGGGGACAACGACAGGCANACCTAGGGGATATTCCATGCCATATGACGTCATGCTCAGCATGTAACTGGGAGGAATTGGCTGGGTGGGGGATTGCTGCTCAGGGATGGGCTGGGCATCAGTCAGCAGGTGGTGACCAACTGCATTGTGCATCACTTGTTTTGTATATGCTTCTATTGTTATTGTTATTGTTGTTATTATTGTTGTTATCACTACTACTACTACTATTCCTTCCTTCACTGTCCTATTAATGTCTCTTTATCTCAACCCACGAGTTTTACTTTTTTTTTCCTCAATTGTCTCCTCCATCCCACTGGGGGAGGGAGGGGGACAACGACAGGCATGAGCAAATGGCTGTGTGGTGTTTAGCTGCCTGCCAGGTTAAACCACAACAGGTAGTTCGAAGTCAATCCATGCCTACCATTCAATGTAATTGGCAGATTTAAAAACGGAGGGATTTTATTCTATGGAAATGTTAACATTTCAAACTTTTCTTTCAGGACAACAAGAAAGGCAAAATTCTGAAATTTTAGATACTCAGGAATATCTACATGAGCTACCAAAATGGTCCATTTCACTAAGGCTGGAACACTCCATGCTGGTATGGATTTCTTTTGACTTAATAATTTCAATTTTTCTACTCTAACCAAAGGGAAACACTTCAACAACTTAGAAATAAAATGTTGCAGCATTCTTTGCAAAGAATACTCATAGAATTTTCAGCAACTGGTATTGAAATTAACAAATTAGAACATTTTTAACCATCTCTAATTATCAGATAATAAAGTAGCTAGAAGGATAGGATACTGACTGCTCTGCAGAATAATCATTTATACTGAAACTGATCACTCTTATTATTATGATTTGTGTGCTAAAATATGTGTATGAATTATGAAACAAGGGAACTTGCATTTAATTTAAATAGTATTTAGAGCAGAACTACTGAGATATTGAGACCTTAAGAATGCCTTAAGCATTACTCTATTTAAGCTGATATTCTTACAATCAAAGCACAATGGGAAGAATAGAATTTATTTTTCTTAATTTGTTTTGAGAAGAGGAAAGCAATATCCTGTTTACAGTCTAACAATGCTCTTTAGTCTTTACAACTACTGTGAGGTTAGATGAAGAGGAGAAGCTTTGCCATGCAGCTTCACACATAAATTGTAAGCCCTGCTCCTGGTACCGAACATCCATTTGGGAAAGACTCAGGCTTCTTGTGTGGATCTGGCCCACTCAGTGTTCATCTGAGAGTCTTGTTCCAGAGATGATGTGGTTAAACAGTGCATCCTAAAGAATCGCCTGCTTAAGAATCACATTCCTAAATCCCTTATATAGCTGTATACCCCAACGCATGGTTGCTCAAGTGCTTAAAAACTTTTCTTTTTCCTCCAAATGACATTCAGAGAATTTTAAATACTTTCCAGCCTATTCACCTGAACTACATCTGGTGAACTACCTTCCTCTTTGATTTTTCCATGCTTGTACCAATGGGAAGCATAAAACGAAGCCTTGCTTTCATAGGGGACCAAAGCATCTCTGTGCTAAATTTGATGCTGCAGATTGGATAGATGAATTCTGAATGAATGCCAGTCTTACCCCTGTGATATGCACTTTCAGAAAATGCTCTGTGGCCCATCTTCCCTTCAAATATATTAAAGTGACATCTTTTCTGGCCTCCACTGGCTTCTGGTTGGACTAATTTGGTCTTAGGAATTGTAAGTGGTGTAGGAAATATTGTGCATTTTAGAACTGAAGCTTTGACATAATACACGTTAGACCTTGTTGAGCAATCTGGATAATCATGTGTTTTATGGCTTTCAGATGTTCTTGCTGCAGCATAAAGGTCCATAAATATTTAGAACAGGGAGTCTATGGCCCATTTATGCCTATTTTATGTAGCATTGTTTTTCTTTATTGCAGTTTGCTATTTCATGTATGACAGTGGCATTTTAGTTTTCAAATAGGGATTTTTTTTTTTTTCTATGGAGTTCCTTGTAACACAGAAGCATTGAGGTGATCAGAAGATGAATTCTATTTTAACACTCACAAACTGGAAGATATCAACAAAGATTAGCTGCAGAAAAATAAAGAAATAATCTATGACAGTGTTGAGAATGATTCTCAGAATTTTAAATACTTGTTAAAGGCTTTGCTGTATTTCACTTCAATAAACATCATGCTCCAGTTACTACTTGAAACCATAGGGGCATTATCCTGTGCAGCACTTATCAATATTTTAACATGTGAAAGTCAAATGATGTTGAAACATTGAACTATATTTCCATCTGTGCAAGCTAAAATGGTACAAATGCATCCCGTGTAATGGAATACTACATCCCCAGTTACTTTCTTACAAGTGATACCTGATTCCTCTGTATTTTCTGTAGTTGTTTCCATTGCTCTGATGGTGCCCAAAGGAAGACTGTCTTTTAAAATTAAAGTTTATAGCATTTAAGGAGTTTTAACCCAACCTGCTTTAAATCCAGAGAAAACAAATGCTTGGAATATGTCATTAAAATTTTCAGTTGTCCTTGCCTTGGTGCTAAATTTGTCTTTGCATGTGCATTTTGTGTGGAAATGGGCATTGGTACCAAAACAAAGGCCCTGAGAGTGGCTAGAGCAGAAATGCATGGCTCTTCTAAGAACTTCTGTGAGCTTGTGCTCAGTGGAAAACTGGTCTCCATTGTCCATGTACTGCTTAGTGGGCAATAACAGAAGAGGATTGCATGTCCCACCATACGAAAGAAGGAGGTTGCTGCCAAAGATCACACTTTTCAGTGGTGTTTTTCTGAAGGCCTTGGGAAGATTCAGTCCCAGCCACAGATCTCCATACACCATGGCCCCAGAGGCCCCTGCATCGGGCACAACTGCATGGTCCATCAAATATTAAACCAATTACCTGGTTTTGTCCCATAGGGTCATGAACCAGAAGAAGGATCACTGCACTGCAAATGGGTGCGACACAGGTGTGATGGCATGAGAGTGTGAGACCCATGTCCAATGTCAACTGCATCGCTCATTGTGTCACTTGGAAGTGTGTACCCCAGCAAGTTCTTTCACTGGAAACCCAATCACAGATTAATGATTGATACCCCTTCTATGAACTGGTCTCCTGTTGCTTCTGCTATTGCTGACAGTGGGGACCTTCCTTCCATCTGGTCACTGCATTCCTTTTCTTGGCTTTCATCATGGCAGTTTGTTTTGTTGCACATTCTCTTGTTTCTTCTGACTTTCCTACCTGATGCCTTGGCTTACATCCTCATTTCAACCAAACATTTTCTTCCTTATTTCTTGGAGCTATTTGCGGCTTTTTCTCTCCATGGTCACGAGTCTACATTTCTTGTATGATCTCCTTCTTAACAAAGTTTGGACTGCTGCCTTTTGCTATTGTCTTATAAAGAGATTTGATGGCTATCAAATCTGCTTAATTGTGGGGCTGCTTCAAGCACTTCTCTCCAGCCTTTCAAGGGCTGCTCGTTTAGTTCTCACGTTTCCCTGTATAGTCGTAATCCTACTGGGCTGTAGCATCAAGTGAAGCAGACTTTTGATTCTGCTGCACAGCTTTTGTGTGCTAATGGGAGGGTGAATTATTATGTTCCAGAATTGCAGGACTAGGCTTTCTTCCCACCGGATCTGATGTCTTCCTCTAGATGTTCGGGTAGACCAATGTGTCAAACCGAGAGCCAAGGCAAACAGAAAACAGGCAGCTGTAGTTACTTGACCATGTCCCTTCATGTGGCTATGGCTCCTTTCAGTTCATAGGTTACATGAGGCATGACAATTCTGTCTCTTTGCACATTCACGCAGTGTCATATGGCAATCAGATCCGTGCTTTGCAGTGCCCTGCTGTCCAGCAGTGGCCGGTACTACAGAGTGCCAGTTATGTATGTGTCCAGTGAGAAAGCTTCTCTTGTTTCATGGGTTTTCCAGCTTCTCACATTGGCCTTAAATTGGTTTCACTGAATACAGCCAATCATTGGACACATGTTTCCCATGGCTTTGCTGACTCTGTTTATACTTTTTATTCTCCTTGTGAGGAAGTCTACGAACAGTCTATTACTGTTGCTTAGCAGTGTTTCTGGGAATGGATTTCAGAGAGCTTCCCACCCACCTAAAATTGGCTTGATCCATTAGCCTGTAAGTGGTTGTAAGTGCATCCAGTAGAAGGGGTGCAATCATTTGGTCAATATGTTTCTTCTACAGTGTGTGCATCTAGAGTACCTTCAGAGCTGATAAAGTTATACAGCAGATACTCCTGCCTCATCAGAAGACCAATCCTAGGCTAGATCCCAACTACCATGGAATATAACACAGTCTTTTTGCAATGTTCCACTTTCCCCGTGATGGCTTATAGGCTGAACATTTTCCCTTCTTGCTTTCCCTTGAAATCTGACATCTGCATTTTCCATTTGTCTGTCTGCCTGGATTCCTATTTGCCTTTAACTGGAGTGCTCAGACAGTGCTGTTCTCTGTCATTACTTGGACCCTTTCCCCAACAGTTCAGCTGCTGTCACTGTTTGGATTAATTGCTTCAGGCTTGTGTCTCTTGTGTTCTTTTCTATAACTGGCAAAGGAGAGTCCCAGGCAACACACTCATGGTGGTGGGAAATGACAGCAGTGACAGGGCAGGAGACAACATCTCTGAGAAATCTATAAAGTCTTACGTGGTCACCAGGATGCACCAGGGAAAAATGTTCTATCAGCAGCAGTTCAGCAGGCAACGCTGGAATGGAGACACTGGCCTTTACAAAAAATGTTGATTTTTCATACTCTTGCACAGATCACCGGTACATAAATTCCAAAAGACCAGATCAAGCATTTAAGCTTCCAAGATTAACCAAGGTTAAGCGTGGACAACATAGGGCCTTCTGAAAAAGAAGCCTGGCCTAGGATTTGTGACGTAGATGATTAGACAACTCTAGCTCAACAGTAAAATCAGTCTCTGAGCTGCTTTTAATTGTAAATGGTAAATAAATGTTTTTAACCAAGACTGGAGCAGAGCTGTGGTGTTTGGGTACCCACTCCTGGGTGTCTGCAATGAAGTCAGACACAGAGCTAAACAATGCCAAGTGAGGTATGCGACACTGGTGTCAAATGTTCCATGTCTGAGGCTGAGGTGACCCTGCCTTCTGTCTGTTGTGTGCCCCACAGCTGATGTTGCCTGCAAATTTACATGTGGATGCCAGTTATCATCTCTATTAAGTAAGCAGGTGCTGAAAGTACTTGTTAGACATTATAATATATCCCAGTGGTCTTGTAGTACTTTAGATGGCCTTTTGTACCTTTTCCTCCCAAAGCGATGATAAAAAACCCCCAACCTTCACATTCTCATATAATTATCCCTCATGCCTACCTTGCTAGACAAACTCCATTCCTTTCATGCTTTTGCAAAATTTTTGATCTGGAAATCCAGCACTGTTAGGGGAGCGAGTCCTCCCCTACAGGTTTTTTTGGTTGGTTGGTTGGTTTTTATTTGTTGGTTGGGTTGGGTTTTTGGTTTTTTTTTAGTGTACTTTGTGTGCTAGGTGTGCTATGTTTGCCTGCTTAGGACATTCTTCTCCTTGATGTGAACCTCCATAGACTTATAAATGTCATGCTTTTTAACGTACTACAGGTAAAGTAATTCTGCCTTGAGATAGCAGATGAGATTCAATATAAATGAATGTAGATGCATATGGAGAAAAAGCAGTCCATATAAGGTGAAGGCCTAAGTCTACAGCATACCTTTGCCATGAATATTGTGTGCTGTTCTGAGCTCCTCATCTCTAACAGAATATAGCAAAGCTGGAAAAGGTCCAGAGAAGGGTGACAAGGATGGCCAAGTGTATGGAATAATATTATATGAGAAATAAAGATGGAAGAGTCAAAGAAAGTAGAAGTAAGTATTCCCTTACACAACATGTCTGGAAACTGTAGGAACTTTCTGCTGCAGGATGCTGTGAATGGCAAAAACTGACCTTGATTCAGGGAGAGACAGGGAAAATTAACAGAAGAGGCCCACTAAATACAAATTATTTTGGAACTGGAAGTCCCTGAGCAGCAAGTTGTTGGAATATGGTTATGGGAGTTTGCTCTCTCTTAGAGATGGGTTACTGGGCTGGATGGATCTTCACTCTGATTCACTATGGCCACTCTTAGCATTTATGTTAGAAGACTCCATATTTCTAAACAAAATGACAACTGTCCAGTGGCTAGCCTTCCATTCTAGTTTCCTGGGAAAAAGTGGAAATCCATATTTGAGCCCCTTCCCTTTGAACCTGGCAGCTGGACCAGGATCTTCCATTTGTGCCTGGAGTCATGAGCAGCAAAACACATATTCGATCTACAGCCCAGACTCTGCTCTCAAAGATTTGGGTTCGTGCCAATAAGGAACAAAATCACATTTTGAAATGTTTATTGCTGCTGCAAAGGGTGCATGTGCCTTGAAGTGCAGGGTGCATGTTGCTTCCTGATGCCTTCTCTAACAATCTGTCTTGCAAGTATGTTTTTCCCAAGTTCAGATGGAGGAAAAACCCAAAGCCTTACCTTCTTCATTTCCCTCTCTGTTTACAGAAACTGCTTTTTAAGAGGTAGGTGGCTGCTTTGGTCAACCATTCTGGAGGCATTAGGATGGGTTTTGGGGCTCAGAATAAAGCAGAAGATTATGGAGTTTCTGTACAATTGGATGTCACCTAGTTTGGCAAGATCATCATGCACCTGGAAAGGTAGGCAATAAAACTGCAACCTGTTTTCTACCTAACATATGGTACCTAACCTCACTGGAGGCTTGTGCTTGGCAAGAAAAAACACTGCAAATTTGATTTAGGCACATATTCAATAGTAGTCATATGGTTTCCACACGCTCTGCTTTGGAGACAGGCCAGTGTGCACAAACAAGGGGATATATAATACCAGTAGTATGGAATTCTCTTCCTCTCTTCAGCTTTCGCTAAAAATTAGGTGTCTTTGTCAGGGAACACAAACCATTCCTTCTGGCAAAATAACCCCCCAAACCCTGGCCTTCCATTCATCTTCCCTGCATGTATAAAACAAATTATGAGGTCTAAAGGATCACAAAAAGGACAGGAAAATACATTCATATGCTGTTGTCTTTATTCATGTTTTGTTCACTTCATTATTCACTTCATTATTTATTTCAATAAATGTTATCTGAAGTTCAGAGGTATGTAGGAATCCTAAAGTAAGGGCAGCTGTAAGGACCCGGCGTCTTTGAAAATAAGCCGGGTTCAACATCCGTGTTGGAGTTTTCTCTACCTCAGTTTACCTACCTAAAAAGAGGAAAGCTGTATCTGCCAGCTGACTTGGCTGGTGCATTGTGGAGTTAAGTTGGTGACCGGAAAAATGTTTTGAAGTTCCTGTCTGAAAGAGAGTGTATATTTGTGAGGTGTTACAGTGTTTAAACAATGAGTGATAACATGCAAGTTCAACTTACTCATTGCACTATGTAAAAGCAGTGCATTAACCTTTTTGATGGAAACAGAGTTTCAGCTTGTGATGGATTAGAGATGTCTCTAAATGCATCAATACATGCAAACATAACCAGACTGATGAATCTATTTACTCAAGAGACAAGCTGCCACGGTGTCATTGTCAGCGGGAGCTGGAAAGTGAGGAGACTGTGTCAGGGTGTGAGTCAAGACAGCGGTTACAGCTACTGTTACACAATGCAAAAGCTCAGGGGTTCTTCCTCCTCTGTCTGAACACAAATGATTACCTGAGATAGGAACTGGACCATTCAGGCAATGTCATATTTCACGCTATTTCATGTGTGCCTTATTGCCAAGAGCTCCAACTGGTATGTACTTTTCTTCCATCCTTGAGTTTGGAAGTTTCATGCATTTAATTACTGCACTTGAATCTGGGGGTCTCCAATGGATTGACAAGAGAGTTGTTAATAAGCTAGTCAAGATTTGGCCATGAATATTTTGAAGAATAGTTGTGAGCTATTTGTTCGGACACAAGACAGTTCCTGTGAATTCATACACTGAATATCTTGACTATATTTGGGATCTGTCGTTCTGGACACACTGAGAAATAACTCCCCTCCTTCTCCAGCAGTGAAGAAGCAGTGAAGAGGAGCCCAGCTGTTTGCAAGCACGCAGCTACTGAGCGTTCGGGTGGTCCTGGGGTCTGTGAGCTGCAGAAACAGCGTGAGATGAATGCAGGCACTCACTGACTGAACATTGGACCCGATCCATTGGCTGGCACTGGAGCCCATCTCAAACACACCATGTTACTGAGGTTGGATAGAGGTGTCAACATGCAGGACATTTTGTTCAAATAACAGGTTGGCATGGAGGCTGGCATGAGGCCTCAAGGTACTCAGCGTTTGTTTGTCTTCTGGCGAGATTTCAGACATAGTCCTGTCACTACCTAAGCTGCATGTTTGTTACCACACCTCCTTAAAGTAATATCCTTGTTGGCACATTGCTGAGGTGGAAGGAAGCAAAAGGGCCATAAAGCAAGATTTTAAATTTTGTTTTATGAAGTAAGGTTGTTAAATTGCATTTAGGAACTGATGTGTAAGACTGATTTACAGGGCAGGCTGGTCACCTGTTGGTCCGAGCATCATCTGACGTCATGTGCCCACACTTTTTATCACAGGTTGGCCCTTATGACAGGAAAAAGATGAAAGGAAATCCTAAAAAGACTCAGAAATGTATATTTTTTCATGTTTTCAGTTGGAAGGAGGGAAGAGAAGAAGAAGGACAGCTCCTCGCATTCAGGACAGCCTCCCTGTCTGAGAGCACTCAAGCTTGAGCCTACTCCCGGTGCAGCAGTCAGGCTACTGCCCGCAGTCAGGGTGGCTCTCAACATGCCACGGCAGGGTGCCAAGGCAGATGGGTGCTTCCAGACCGGCCGCTGCATCCTGTTATGTTAACAGACCTGCAAAAGGAGCAAGGTGTATGGGTGCTGCATAATCCCCAGGGCTCAGGAGGAGGACCAGGGAAGAATGATCTGGCTTTCTGATAGAAATTGGCTCCAGGGACTAAGGGTGTCTTCCTTGGCTCACATGATAAGGGAATTCTCCCCAAAAGCCAAATCCATGCCTCTTTTAATACACATTATATTGATTTTGGCCACTTTACCTAGCCTGCAGATTCTGGGAGGCGGAGGTGAAACTCTTTCCACAGCATCAAAGACTTTCACTCCTTGACATATTCCTCTCTCAGGTTACTTGCTGTCTAGAAGGTGACAGTACAGGTTCTGTTGGTGAATGAGCATTGCTAAATACACTGTACAAAAGCGTGCATCTGGAACAAGGCTTTTCAGCATCTCTCTCCCCTGGAGAGTCACACAGAAGTCAGAGTTGTGCATATGTGTGTGAAAAACAAAGGCGCATCGCGGCAGCTTGAGATGAGAAAGGGATTTTCCATGGTTATACTCGCCAACAAGAATGACGTTGACATTTGGCACTTCTCTGATGCCTTTCAGCTGAGTGTATTAAAGAACTCTGCAAGGATAGAGTCTTTCAGAATAGGGAGAGACCAAGAAATTAGCTGAGCAGATAAAGTCATGCAGACAATACTTAAGCATTCCTGGGGTGGGGTGTGTGTATGTTTGCACTGCAGGCATAGGGGCTCTCTCCCAATGCATTTAATTAAGAAATTCCCAAATTTCAAGTATCCCCACTATTGTTTCTTCACTGAACAGAGAAGATCAGCACAAAATACGTGCACGCACACTCACTGTGGGTAAAAGTGGAAAAGATATGAATATTGTTGAAGTACAAATCTCCATTATTTTTGCTTTTGAGAAGATCCTTCCATATACCGAGATCTCCCTACTTCAGATACAAATATGGGTACGGAGTTTCTACTGTGAGAGAGCAGGTAGCAACAGAGAACTGGACCAGGGAAACTCCAGCCCTCCTTTGCTGATGTATCCCAGTGCAGTAAACCTCTCCTGGCCATACAACACAGAGGAAGTGATGTACAGAGGCACCTGGCTGTACAATTTCAGTCTTACGAGAAGATTTTGCAGTAATTCTTCATCTCCTATGCTAGACAATTGTGAATACAAACTGCAAATGACAGCCCCGTTAGTATGTAGTGCACCATTATGCAGGTAGGGCTGATGTGCAGTGCTGTGTCTCAGGGGAGCGAAAGGACTCCACAAGCTGGCATTCACCCCACCCGCCATGGGACAACTCTCTGCTGAAAGGTATTTGTAGAGAAAATTTCCATTGCATTCTCATCTTGTACCAGTGTGGCTTCAACACGGTGAATATACTGAAGGGCACTGTTACCTTGTGAACTTGCATTTGTAGAAACTTGGTTTATTCCTGAGAAAATGAATAGCATTATTTCACATATGAAAAGGTTTCGTGGGAACAAATGTAAAGTGCTTTTATTACCTTAAAGATCTGAAGGGACTTCTCCCCGTGCTTCCCCCTGCAAAGCTTACAGATGGCTGTGAAGAGGGCTGCAGCTGGCTGTGGTGGGGCATGAGGAGGCTGCATGGGCACGCAGGGCAGGCAGTGTGTCCTCCAGGCACAGCTCACTCAGGTAGGCTCCTCTCTTCACCGGCTGGCTCAGTCACTTCACATCGTACCCGTGCTGAGACCTCTGCATTTCAGGATTTGCTTGTCCCTGACAGGGACTGGGGAGTGATTTTGAGGCTTGATGCGGGACTAGCACCTAAATGGGTTGCCCAGGGCTGTGTAGGGAGCCAGAAGATAGACTGTAGAAAGAAACCAGTGGTCCTGATCTAGTCACCAGAACCACCTTTTTTGCTTACAATAGCTGCCACCAATTCCTCCTTCAGTACTATCCACATAGTGTTTAAAATAGATTTAAATAGCCTTTATGGACCTTGCATAGCCTTTCCAGACAGCTCACATAGTTTACTACCTTTGTACCTAGATGAAACTACATTTCAGTTGCCACATCTCCAGTCTTTCTGCTCATTTGCTGCCACTCTTTCTCATAGCAAAAATGTTCTTTATACCACTTTCCAGAACAGCATTCTCCATAACAGAATATTTTTACTGCTTTCTCCAGGATGCTCCCTTGTGAGCAACACTATTCTTCTGCTTATATTCTTAATTTCCTGCTCCATGTGCTGCCATATTCTCTTAGACTGTCCTGGTGGCAATGTTGCTTGACACTTCTGAAACTCAGCTTCAGGTGCTACTGCTTTCTGATAAATGAATTTCCAAGCACATCCATAAGCATATCCTAACTGTACCCCTGAACCGTGGGATTATTTTCCCTGTTGCCCAACAATTTGCAGTTTAAGTACCATGCTGAAGACTTTAGTTCTCACTTTACTATTTGGCACCAGCACTGCATGTGAGTGGCTGTGAGGTGAAATCTGTGCTGATACAGAGGGATTGCACAAAGGCGGTATCAGAAACCCAAGTCCTCTGAGTTTTCACAGGACCACAATTTAATCCAGGTGAGTTAAAGGTGGTAGCTCAATGATGGTCTCAGCCCCGGCATGAAATTTATCCCTTGTGGTTAGGGAAACCCTACCATTTGAGCTATTTTGGCACGTTAAGGACTTCCAAAAGCTAAATGAATCTCTTATCCCCACATAGCTCCACTCTGTCTGTGAATCTGCTCTGACCAGCTGCTTGTACTTACTGCCATGCTGTCTGTCCTATTTATGCTTCAGTGTGCTCTGTTCTGCATAGGAGATTATCTCTCCTCCATGTTAAAGAGTTTTTGAGGTCTCATTAATGTATTGATTCCTCACACACACACAAGACCCCAGCAAAGAATGCAAACCCAATTCCTTCTATGACAAACCCAAAAATTAATACGAAAGAAGGTTTATTTTTATTGGAAAATATAATAGATTAGGTGGTGACACGTGTGACATGCCTAATTAATACCTCATCATTCCAGGGATTGTGTCAGCAGACATAGTCATTTTCTGTGGCATTTATTAAGGAATTTGCTGGTGGCATCCACAGAAACATCTTGAACAATGAACATTTTACTTTTTTACTGAATTCTCACACAGAACTTAAAGGCAGATACCAAAAGGAGACACTTAAACTGAAGCAGAAGTGAGTTTCAGAGGAGTGTAAATGCAACCCTGAAAATCGAGTTGTTTCCTTATGGAGCACAGTATGAAATAGGGCCCTTAACGTGCATGAACTCTGGAGGAGAGAGTTGCCCACTCTGCCTTTCCCCACCCAAGGAGCTGTGGTCATGCTCAAGCACTCTTCAGCATGGGAGGATTTTAGGGCATATTCTCTCTATCTGGTTCTTGTTAACACCGTTGTTTCTCCTCCTGCCTCTGCCCATGGAGAGCAGACTGTGGCTGAGCACTGCCCAGCCAGGGTGAAAGAACAGTCATTTGGAAGTGAACAGGGTTCTTAATGAAGGGAGGCTTACTACAGAGTTAACAGGCTAGTACTGGGGAATCCAGTCAGGGTCATACCCAGCTCCTGTTATATTTGAAGGTTAAATGTGTCCTGAATTCTATTTAGCCTCCTTTAACGACACAGCCAAAACCAGCAAGGTCTGAGTATATCCCACCACAAAGAAATCCTATTCTTACTCCTTATAAGGACAGAGGATGCAAAGAAGTGAGGAGGGATAGAGTTTCTTCAGTTTTCTGGAACTTAAAGACACAGATTCAATTTTTCATGGGAAATTAAAGGCAACTAGGTGCATCAGCATTTTTGGAAATCTTTCTGCGGCCCCGATTCTCAAGACCACAAAGGTATTTAATTCCATCTAAAGGCAACAGCAGTTGAGCATCAGTCTGAAGATCTAAACCTTAGGGGGATTTTCAAAAGCGCCCAAGGTACCAATTTCCTGTTAATGCCGAATATAGCCTGGCTGACTGCCACGGAACAGAGTACAGTGTTTGCCATGAAACGTGGGGGCCGATTCCTTTGAATACTGTATACAGCCTGAATACATCTATTAAACCTTTGTTCTCAGGCTGTTTCTCCAACTGGTTATCAATGTGCCTAATTCAGTGCTCAGAAGTTCTCCCCCTGAAGTCACTGAGTGTGTTCGTATCTGCGTGTGAAAGTGCTCATGGAAATGGGAGGGATCTATCACAAGTTTTTCCAGGCGTTACCATTCCATCTTCAAAAACCCGGTAGCAATGTCAGTCATGAAGTTATCCAGGACCTGGGCTTTTTAAAGCACTGGGACCCTAAAGGGCTATAGTCAGCAGTGAACTCAGAAAACCTATTTCTGACATAAATACTAGCACAGAGAAATGAAAACTAGTTCAACATCAGCCTTAAATAAAGGAACATGACTAAACAGGAATACATTCTTATTAGCAACCAGTTGTCTGTCCTACAGAAAGCAGAACATGCTAATATATGTAACTATAAAGACAGACTCCAAAATATTTAAGTTTGTGAGCAGAGGTGTTGACAGTTAAATTGAACTTCTGGCAGGCATTTCCAGCTTGTGAGGGAGCAAACAGCAACTCTTCAGCTTTCAAAACGTTTACCAAAGATAATAATTACAAAGCCACATAGTTTCAGAATGACTTTCATTTGTCAGGACAGTTAACAGCAGTGAGGAGCAAAGCCAAGAGAAAAGCCAAACGTTAGCAGGAAAATACTGACAAATCACTTGGTGTAAAGTCGAACCTTGTAGTATGACAGGAGAGCACAGGACCCACCATCTAGTCCCAGCAGGCCCACACTGAATTTGTTATGGCTATCTGACCTGGGGAGGAACCAGGCTGCTTTGGGGTTGTACCAAGGACCGTGGTACGGTACTGGTGCAGGATTTCCAGTCTGGCAGTGTCTCTTTTCTCCTTCATCCCTTTCCAAGTCAGAGTGGATATGGGTGGGACTGCATCGTTGTCCTAGCCAACAGACTCAGAACATGTGCTTCATGATGCCAGGGAAAAGGGGAGAGAGGAAGAAGGTATCTACGAGTAGACAACAAGGATGACCACTGCTGTTGAAAGAGAAGTGTCTGGGATATTATCCTCTTCTGCTTGATGGGAACAAGAAGTGTGTCACTCATTGGGTTTGTTTCACCTCTTGCCTTGGCACCCAACTCCAACCTCCTTCTGCTGCCTTCCCTCCTGTCCTCTCCTGCCATCCCTCTGGCCTTATTTCTTCTATTCTGCAGCAAAAGTGGCTGGTGGCAACCAGCTCTCCAAAGCCAGTGCACCTCTGAAATGCCCTTTTGTCTGGTTCTCGTTATAGCCAGTGGAGCTCACTGAATTTACCACAGGCTCAACAAGAAACCTCGCTCTGCAGGCGTGTTTGCAAAGGCTGAGCTTATAATACCAGCTCTGGGCTATGTAAATTTGGGATGCTGGTTCATTTGTAAACGTTTTGCAAAGAGTTATCACTTATCCTCTCTATTAATTCCTGTGCAAAATAAACATTGCAGCTAAATGAGGGAGGAGGTGGGTGAACTGATTTGGGTTAAATAATCCCTAGCAACCTAAACCGGTTTCAGACACCATTTAGGTTGCCTGTTGAGTTTTGTTTTTTAAGTTTTTGTTTTTCAACTCAGCTGACCCAGAACAGTGTTGGTGCTCTTCTGCTTTCTGTTATGGAACAGATCCAGAAATAGTAAAATACATTGCAGAAGAGGCTGTTCACAGAGGAGGTCTGGGAGTACAGAAGCAGAAGAGAGAGAAATTTTATGAGTGAGTCTGCTAATATTAATTTTCTGTCCTGATTATGCAGATTAAGAATGTTTCCATAAGTCTGTATTATTTTCAGTGCAGAAAGAAGACAGCCAGGATGCAAATCCCCTTGTGAGCTCTGTCTAGCCACATACAAACAACACAGGCTACCCACAAGAGGTTACTCTTGGGAGTGATTCACAGCTATAGCAGCTGCCACCAACTACAGTAGCTGCTCAGCTGGGGAGATTTCCATATTGTTGACCATTATAATAGCAAAGGATATCATACATTTTTTGCCTAACATGCAGCTCAGAAAAGAGAACGTAAAAATCCTCTGGTCTTGCAGTCAACCCGCTGACTGTCTCCAGCGCATCTTAGCAGGCACGATGTGAGGACAAAACTCCCAACAGATACTCTAGTCCTATGCTCCTCATGGGGGTGAGCTGCTCACAGAGATGTCTGAGCATCGGTGAAGTGTAGCGGCTTGCGTAACATATCACAGCCTGGCCACGATTTGGCAATATCAGCAGAAGGATGTTGAGGTGTTACCATAGTACTTCCCTTTTCACACTTCATTAAGTTAAAAGGAATATTAAGTCACCTAGTCCCCACACTGTTATTTCTTTCTAATACTTCTGGAAGTGAATAGTACAGATAGATGATACCAGTGTCATGCTGGAGTAAGGTAGAAACTCTTCTGATAACTGCCTGTCCTCAAAAAAAAAAAAAACAAAAAAAAAACAAACAAACAAAAAAACCCAACAAAAAAAAAACCCAACAAAAAAAAAACTTTCAGCTTGCAGAGAATATCTGGCTTCAGAGCAAGTATAAACAAAATTGGAAACTTGGTTCATTGAACAGATGTTAAGAAACATAAGGCAATTACAGATCCTTTAACTCAGCCCTTTTGTGCTGAAAGCATTGTGGCATCTACAGAATTATTTATTATGGACTTCTGAGGGTGCAATGCAGTATGGGCTGCTGCATCTCCTGTGAAATACCATCAGAAGTACCTCTAGGCAGACAGATCAACACATCAGATATGGTCAGATCAGCTCTCCTAGGGTAGTTCCTAAATCTGAGACATTTTCTAAGCTCTTGCCATTCAGGAGTCCTGTGTTTCTGAAGGGTTTCATAGATATAATTTTATCCACAAAAGGCCAGAGTTATGCACAGTCAAACCTGTAATGTCTTTAGTAAAGAAGAAGAAAAAGAGGAAATCCCATTTCTCCCCCAGTCATGGATTCCTGGATGTGTACCAAGGCCCTTAATGGTTTTAGGACTGGCCAAAGGTGATGCTGACAATGCCGACAAATTTTCTGGAAAAGTAAACATTCATTTATGATGGGGACTTGAGGAGATTATCTGTCCTATAAGACAGATCTGTCCTTTCAGACTCATTATATTGTTTGTGGCAGAAGAGTAGGTAACAGTCATCAACATCCTTGGCCCATATTGGCAAAATTAATATTTTTCTGTAGTCTATCACTGACCAGATGAGTTTGGACCAAAGTCCAAAGAGATTGGCTGAAAGCCTGGAGGACATTTTGGGATTTACTATGTTTAACCATTACTTTAGTTTTACTTTGCGTAGACCTTCTGCAAATGGAGGGAAGCATATCTGCACAAAAATAGGCAAGCTCTGCACACCAAAAAAATAATGCACAGCATGGAAAGATGCATTTTAGATACTGTACTCAGTCACATCTTCCACAAATTCATATCATTTCTATCTGTTCCCACAGTGATTGCTCTCGCTCCCTAACTAACCTCACCAAGCTCTTGCCTTTGGGGCTAATCCCGCTGCCTTCACTCACCCAGGTAGTAATAACACAGCACTGCATGATCAGCCATCTCCCAGCCTCGCTCACAGAGACCCCGTGGCTTTCTCTCCCGCACTAGGAAATAACGCGGTTTCGGGCACACAAGTGACCATCCAGGTAACTTCCACGCAGGCAGCATCCAGGGAGCCAAGTCCCCCTCTGTACGTGTGCTGGGAGGACCAAGGTCAGATGTGCTCCACAGGGCACTTTGGAGCCGCGTCTGAGCTTCCTTTCACGGGTTTGTTGTCTGCGTGACTGATGCGCCTGGGATCAAGGCAGCTTTGGAGCCGCCCTTAGCACACAGTGGGGATCCACCCTCTGGGCTTGGAGATCCTTGTCTTCTAATTATTTCTAAAGATTTACACAGATGAAGTGTACAGACATGATTAGACTTACCATGGATTTAAGGGGTACTTATGTGTTGCATGGTGCAGAGTAAACTTCAACTGTGGGAAACTACATTCTGCTCAAAATACGTGCAGCAGAAAAGGATCCTTTCCTTGTAGGGATCTAAAACCACACTCTATCACTATAATCTAGTTGTTTAAACCCTCTGCATATGGGATTAGAGCACTGTATATATGAAAGGCTCAGGATGAGGTTGCCAAGGTCATACGGTGACTGTAATATATGACCTATGAATTCTGTTTGTTGTCCCGCATTACTGTAACAATGCATTACAAGTGTTTTGCCCCTTCCTCTCTTTCCTTTTTTCCCTTAATTCTCACATCATCCTGGTGTCTCCAAACACGAAGGCTGGAATAGTTTTTCTTTTTAACTTCATATCATGATGACATCAGGATTGGGACTCCACAGGCTCGCACTGAAATAATTGATGCCATTTGCATTTCACATTCTAACAGCTTCATAACAAGATCTCTGTAGGCTTGCACTGAAATTGTTTTCCCACTGAAGTCTTACAACATAGCAGCAATATAATGACATTTTAATGGGATCCCTATAGACTTGCCATGAAATTGTCAAGAGAAAATAGTGGTGATGTTAATTGAATTGGGAGCTAACATTGTTAAAATCAGATGTGAAAAGTAATTACTCTGCGAGAAGAAACGCATGAATTTAGGTGCTGATCCTGCATGTGAGTAATTTTGCTCATAGAAGCAATCCCCTTGAAATCTACTTCTCTGGAGAACAAAGTTAGGACCTAGAAGAAACCAACTCATTTTATCTTTTGCCTTCATATACAAAATGGCTAACTCAAAGGCAACAATCAAAGACCATGCCTTACTGTGACATTTCCTATGCACTTCTGTGCAGATGCTAAGCTGAAATTACCCAAGAAGCTTGGCACTTGACATCATGGATGCTCTAACTGTACATAAATACAGTAACAGTTGCTGAGCTGGTAAAGCCCTCGGGTAAAACCATTTTCATAATGAAGTTGCTTGGAATTGTGTCACTGACTGCAGCAGAGCTGGCCTTGCCAATCCCAGTATCACCTTCCTGCAGATCTCAAAAGCTCAAACATACACCTGCTTTGGAGGCTAAACCTACAAGAGGAAGGGTCTTCTTTTTAATCCTTGTGCTTTCTGAGATGTAAGAATGTGTTTGAGTGAATATTTTCTCTTTTATTTCTGGTGTGATGAGAGAGAGAAAATTGCTTTAAAAATGAGCCTTACCATTCTCATCTCATCATGTGAGTGTCGGACTTTGGAGTTCAGTTATTTCAAATTTCAAGAGACTGCTGGAGTGGGCAATGCCACCTGACTGTGGAAAACAGGGTGAACGTTCTGACCTTACTCCTTTGCCTATAGCATTGTGTGTAATAATTACACTAACATCTACTGACAATTTTTCAGTTGGTCAGAAAACAGCCAAAGCACAGCCAAAAATAACCCCACCTGATCAGAAGGACCTAAAACTGTTACGTCCAACATACCAAGTTCTGTCCAGAAGTAAAGTGGATTTTATGGGGGTTATTTCTGAGACCACTTCCTCATAAGCAGAGCTGCATGTCAGGAGGAGGTAAGCAGATCGATACAGAAAACAAACCATTAGCAATGATAAATTATTCCCTTTCTCTCAAGAGAAGCCTAGAGTCATTGATCTGTCATGGAATCCATGCAGACCTACTTCTCAGATGAACAAAAGGCTGAACAATAGAGTCCTGATAGGTGGCCTGATAACTCAGGAGATAAGTGCAAGGCTGCTGGGTGAACTCTGGGCTGGAGATTCAACCTGCCTTCATGGAAATCAGATCAGAACATTCACCATCAACTTCAGCAGAAGCAGGAGACCGTTTTATGTCAGGTAAAACCAAAACTAAGAACTGAGTTATTAGGGAAAGAGTACAGAGAGAACAAAACAGAAAAAAATAATTATGTCTGGGTTTAAATTCATGATTCATTGGCATCTCAAATATTGCATGCATTTCTGGCATTTCTTCATAACAAAAAAGTGTGTAGCTTATCCAAAAAAGATAGAGAGAGGGTAAAAAGGCTAATGAGAAGTAAGAAATGGCTGCTGTTTAAGGAGAAATTAAAAAGACCTTTAGTTTACATTAAGGATTGTAAAAGGAGAGAGGGCATAAAGAAGATGAAAAGTGTATACATAGTCCTTACTTCTAACATCACAGGGACACGGAGACACCCAATGAAAATAATTGCCAAATATATAAAACCAAGAGAAGGAAGCCCTTTTTTTCACACAACACATAACTAACCTGTGGAACTCATTGATGCAGGGTATGGTAGATGGTAAAACCCCAAAGGAAGTCTGAAAAAGATTATATGTCCTCATGGACATAGGTCCACTGGCAGGTTTTAAAAATTATCATCTGGATGCAACACTGAGCTCACAAATTCTCTTATCCAGCGTAGAGTAGATGTACAAGGGGAAAGAGCAATATGTATCTGCTCTAATTCCTACACTCTCAAGTATTCATTGAAGTTCACTGTCATGGGACTTAACTAGAAGCACTTGGCTGTGGTGGGACTGAGGTCAGCTGATCTCAAATCTGTATGAAATGTCAGCAATCTGTCAGCACTGGAGAAGTTGTCTCCTTGTCAAACCACCACTCCAGCCAGCACCTCTGTGCCTGTCAATTCTACCTGAATAGTGAGGACTTCAGAAAGCAGAAAGCCTGACTGACATCAGGCTCCCACATATGGACTCTTCACATGGTCTGGGAGCACCCTGGTGTGGCAGAGAGATGGTCCCTGTGACCAAAGAGAGAGTTTCAAGCAGAAGGTTTATCAGTCCACTACTCTTTCCCAGTCACCATGTTCCTCATGGACTAGATGTTGAAGCCAGCACTTACTTAATGGATTCTGAATTGTCATTTTAATTTGTAGATATCGTATAATATCATTTAGAAAAACTATTTGCCTTTTGGCTTTGCTTTACAGCTAGGAACAAAACCAGACAGCGAAGCCAGCCGTGGCTCCCCTCAGACTGCTCCTGAAATGCCTAAAGATGAGCACATCCGACTAGCTCAGCTGTGCTGGAACTCCTGGCCAAGGAGATCTATTTATTATAGGGTGTGATTGTCAAGTTACTCATTTCAGTGGCTCCACTGCTGCAGTGCAGAAATCCTGGGTGGTCCTCGAGGCCATCGTGAGTGCTCTGCACCTGGGGCTGCAGAAAGTATTAAGAAGTAAAGCGCACACATGGTTGGCTTGGTGGACTGTGACCAGTTGGTCCAAAGTTGTGGGAACCACTGAGCGAGCTGTAATCCTTAAGGGGCCAGAGTCCATTCTCATGTATTCAGAGAGAGACCCGTAATTATTTCAGTTGAAACCAGATCAGGCACCAGAGCTGGACAAGGGACAAAACATTAAGTTGTTTCATTTAGTTCTGACCTCTTTTTTATGGCAATAACTGCTAAAAGGAAAACAAATGTTCGTAGGGATCTGCTTTGTTCTGCCTTTACATGTGGAGCACACAAGGGGCCTTTTCATGCAGAAAAATGCATAAATCACTCCCCTAGTTTACTTATGGGAATGCAGCATTTTCATATTAGAGAAATACAGCCAGTAACGAGATGCACAGACATCCGACAAAGAAGAGTAGGGATTTCAGGAAAAAAAAAGGAGAGTCGATTTAGATATTAGCCAAAATGAAGCAGGAACCTCATGAGGAAATGTGATTACAGGAATTATGCAGAGAAAGCATTTCACATATACATACAGGGCCAGATTCTCAGCAGCTGTAAGTAGATGTAGCTGTACTTATTCACTTTCACGGAGAATACTACAAGAAGTTAGCTCTGTGATCATCTTGGAATCATTTAATTACCGGCTGCTTCTTTACTTCTCTTCCTCCCTTTTTTTGTGCCAGTTTTACTGGCCATGAAAATACATTCACCAGCAAATTATTTTTTATTATTTTTACAGGGTCAGTTTCAGCTGGATCAGTGAACCATCAGACACACTGGATATTGCAAAAACACCAATGCTGATGCATTAGTTAGGGAGGTAGGTGGAACATCCACAAAGGGTGAGAAAGAAGGTAGAAGCAGCCCACGGCTAAGTCAATAATATACCGGCCTTCCAATATTCTCCAGCTGGAGATACAGAGCTATGGATACAGCAGTTTGAGCAAGAAAACAGCCACAGTAAAAGATCAAACCAAATGATCTTAAGGTACCACCAAAGTAGCATGGTAATGTCACATCATTTCTGTATCATCCCAATTAAGAGAACTAGATGTTTGCTTCTGATCAGACCTCATGTGCCATACATTCTAGGACCGCAGTGAATGACAGCAGAACAAATCTTTATGTACATGATTGTGATTTCAAATACAGTGAAAGCAGTTTTATTATACTTACAGTTGATCAAATCATAAACTCATTTTAACAGAAGTAAGCTGTGCTTATTCTAAAGTGGGATTAGCTATTTTTTTTCAGAATCAGTAAAATACCAGTATGTTAGAAAGAACAATGTTTGTAATAACTTTTCAATAATAGTTTTGTCACAAAATACATAAAATGTGATTATACAGTGAGAAAGTATATATAATATGAAGCTGTAGAAAAAATGGCTTTTAAACCAGCTCATGTTTCACTAAACACTTGCTAGAAATGCTAGACTTGCTAGAAATGGTTCCAGCTTCACTAGTCAATGAGAAGGCTAAAAAATGCTCATTTCTGGTAGATTGCACCCACTACAATTGTTTCACAACACTTTCTTGTCTACAGTCTGTAGCCCCTGACTATTTCTTGCAAACTTTTTGGGAAAGAATTACAGTTTTGTTTCACATTTGCGGCTCATCTGAACAGTGCCATCCAGATCTATGCTAAGGATGCTTAAAAGCTACTGTGCTATTAACGGCAACAGAACTGCAACCATGACACTTTAACAGAGGATTTATAAATAAGCACGTCACAAAATATTCCAATGTATTTTGTTCACAGGGATGCCTTTTTCCCTCACTAAGGCTCATGCAGCACATACGGTATAAAAATAGGAGAGAAGCATACTCAAAAAAGGATGGCAGATTCATCATATGTAGTAAACTGCTTGAAAGAGTCAAATTTTGTAATGGACATTTTCATCACAGAAACTGACTGGGAAAACTCTTCAGGGGCATTTGTGCATGCCCTTGCTCTAAAGGGCTAAGCACCTAGGTCCTGCCTCTTCTACACCTTCCTACTGGATGATGGCAAGTCTGAGTTGCAATATGTTATGTGCTCATATGCTACACAGTTAAGACTCATGAAATAACTACATCGGACAGTCACGTTTGCCTCTGCCAAAGACCTGAAGTGGTACTTTGATGACTTCCCTTAGGCAGGCTGTAACCCTTATTTCTTCAAGTGGAAGAATCTACTCACTGTGCCTATTCTGTAAACATTTTGACTGGTCTTTCAGTGTTCTAGCTCTCCCAGATGCAGTAAAACATCCCAGATGAAAAAAAAAAAATTGAGTAGCATGTACAGATATCCTCTGGGGAAGAGTACAAAGGGAGCTCTCCAGATTTCCCCAGAAGGCTCTGATACAAATGTGGCAAGGGAGCAGAGCCGTGTAGACTCACCTCCTGGTAGTTAATTTTGTTGTGTTGTGAAAAAGGCCAGCGTATGAAAACATAGATGACATCCTTGCCCATGACACTGAATCAGCTGTGCAGCTACAGGGACTATGGATACTCTATGCTTCAGCTGTGCAGTCCTGCAAATATCTTGAAGACCGTATTGCTCCCAAGACATAGCTTCATATCCACATAGTTGCTCTATGGACACAGGTGCCTTTACATTTTTTCTGCCACCTAGATAGTTACCAGAGGGATCTCTTTGGGGAATGCTAGCTTTCTTTGTCTGTACGGTGTCTACAACTTAACATTTCCAGAAGGCCTTGGAGGTGACCAGACCAACATCCCTTGAGCGCACAGGGCCAACGCATGCTGCAAATTAGCCCACGCTTAACTATTCCTTAGGGAAGAACAGGCTATTACTTTCAAGAGAAAGAACTTAAGTTTCACATGAGTTGCTCATAAACCCTACCTGCTCCTGTGTAGATGGGCTGCTTCTCTGATTGGAAGCCCTGTCTCAACACCACTTGGAAGACAGTGTAAACGTATTCAGGGTGGCTGTTTTGTGAGGAGAGGAAAGTGAGGAAGAGGGCCATGGTCTGGCCCTAATTTTGTTATAAATGGGTCTTAAGTGACTCCAATGAATTGATTAGAAAAATCTTGTAGCCTGGGTGAGCCCTAAAGTAAAACAAACGTATTCCACATGCACAGAAGAGGAGAGGAAAGCATTGCTATATAAAGGATGATTTGCATTCAGATTCAATCACTGTTCCAAACAGGATGTGGCATCCCACCTCATAATGGCAATCCTGAAGATTTAGAATAAGTTTGCCATCAAATAATACACCGAAGCTTTAGTGTAAACCTGTATTTGATTCAAATTACTCATGCTGTGGTAGTTTAAACATACATCCTTCTTTATATGAGCTTGATCAAAACTGGCAGGCAAAATACAAAGAGCAGTGTCAATTAAACTCTATGGGTGGAGAGGAATGTATGCAACATAAATGAGAAGTAGCAGTACGTCAGGGATTCTTGCCATCTATTGTTTAGTGGTGGTTGATGGGTAGTTTGGATGGACACTTCATCCATGAAGTGATCCTGTAATCAGATTCACACAGGAAATGCATCATTTTCAGACATCATGTGTCTGCTCTCCCTCAGGATAAAGCACGCTGGGAAAGCATGGTTTAAATAATGGTGGATGTCACCTGCTGAAGCTAAATCTCACCATTTGCAGCCTTCTCCATTCCTAGGAGATGAAAATCACTGCTGGTGCCACAGACAGATACCTTTGTGAGCCAAATGCTGTGATTTTAATGCAATCTACAGGAATGTTTACTCACCGTATCTGCAGCTCGGTTTGGCTAGAAACTGTAACTCAGTTTTTTTCTTGCATTTACCTGGTGGGAGGGAAGACAGGTGTCACCTGGAAAGCCATTCACATGTGTTTTCAAATAAATCATCTTTGACCATGTGAGTAGGGAGCTACCTACCCATTGGGTTTGGAGCCAAGTGCCTAGTGCCACAGTTGTAGTAGAGGTAAATCATTGTTCTCCAACAGATGTCAGGGGTTCTGACTCTCTAGGGACACTGCTCAGGCATCCCATGCAATAAAAAATAACACCCATGCATTTTCCTGAATAAGGGAGTAAGTGCCACAGACTTTAATACGCAGAAAATCTCTGTGCACAAATACATATATTTGTGTTTATATATACATGTATGTTTATGCATACACATACGTTTTCCTACTAGGAAAACAACTGACTGCTTTAATAAACTGCTTTCATTCTGAGATCATAATCACTCTTGCATGCATACGTGCACACACACAAAGGGATGGAGACAACTGGATCTCTAAATAGAAACGTACATGTTCTGGCTGTTTTTGGCTTTGTTTTTCTCTCCAAGCCTCCCAGGCAAATGGCAGCAAGGCTCTGACTCTTTCCAAGTGAGCCTCCTGAGGCTCGTTCGCCTGAGTTCAGGCCTCTGACATGGAGCACACTGAGCTGAGCTACCTAAAAATCCGTCCTGCATCCTTTCTGGCATCCGTGCTGGGTATGGGAACAAGATTATGTTACCTTCTTGAGGTAGGCTTAAGAGTTATGTCATGTATTTAAGGGATATCAATAGTGCATGTGAAGTGTGCGCACTCCTGAAAGCAAAAGGATTGCATTGTGACATGAAAAGTGATAGGAAGCACCAGCCTCAGGTTTCCGCAGCCCCAGTGAGCAGTTTAACAAGGCTTCATGATGCATGTCACCTCTCCTGCCATGCCCGTAGGACACGCTGCGTGTCTTTATTCCTTGCGCATACTATACTGCCTCATCTGTAATTATAAATATATGTTTAGTGTCACTTCAAAGCCTCCCCTTGACAGGGGTGTTCCCTTTTCAGGGATTTGGAATCTCTGACATTCCTTCTTCAGAAACTCCGGAGGAGGGTGTGATAGCCTCCTGCTGACAGTTACCTTTGTTCAAAGGGACTGCCGGAGAAAACCCATTGCAATGTAGAAGGAAAATTGACTTTTGTGTCACCCATTGGACATGCATTGGCTTCTAGAACAAGAGGCCATTTTCTATGCTTGGCTGTTTTTTTTATCTGGAAGGTCTTTAATGATGGGTACCGAGAGCAGATTTGTAAGACATGAAAAGGTTAGCACTAGTTAAGACTTTCCACCAGGTAAGCCTGCTGAACAAAACTCCTGGCTGTGCTTGTTCATTACATATATATTTATACCGTCCAGCTGTGGAAGCTGGAACTTGGCTAACCCAGTTATTCCTTTTGTGGCATTTTCCTGTGAAGTGGCCATTTTTTGAGAAGCATCCATATGTTGGTTTATTATATTATTATATTACAGTACCATCTAGAGGTCCCAAATGGGATCAAGGCTCTGCATAGCAGGTGTAGCATGTAGTTGTCTTCTGGGAGATAAAGTGTATAACTTCAGCAGATGAGAGAAAAGCAGGATTGTTGTCCCTATTTTATAAATTTCAGAACTGTCCCTATTTTATAAATGTTGCATACAGTAAGATACATACAGTCAGACAAGGAATACAGACCTGCCGGGTCTGTCTTTTTGGATAGGACTATTCTGCTTTTAAAGATAGCCCGCTACCCTACATAGAGTCCACCAGGAATCTACTGGATTTCTGGCTGTCTGGCAGCCATCAAGAACTCCCAGACAAGAAGGCTCTTGTGCAGATCAGCACATCTCAGACACATCCAGTTACTTCCTTCGGACAGGCTGAGAGCTATGGAAATAAGAGACAGAGCTGGGTCATGAACAAGGTCTGCTGAGTGTTAATCACAAGGCTCTCCTTCCTGCTTACTGTTCATTGGTCATAGTCACCTGAAAATGAGAAAAACATTGTCTGGCAAACTTTCATCTTCTTTGTAAGGGGCTCATATTTCTGAAAAACTTTTCATCATGTAGGATTTATGAAGATATTTCTGAGTGTGAGTTTCCAGACCTTTAGCCCTTGACCTACAGAAAGTGTTTTCATAGACTTCCTACGAAAATCCCACAATGTAATGTCACTGAAGACAGCAGTATTACAAACCTGAATTCATGGCAAATTTGGGCCATGATTTAGAATTACCTTAGAGAGCTAGAATCCATAAGCAATTTGAAATACCTTACTCAAGCAGGTTGAACATTATCTTCCAAGAAGGCGGCAAGGCGGTTGTTGATCCTAATGGAGGTAAACTAATACAATAAGTTTGTACAAATGACCAGATCCAAATTGCTTAATTCGGTACAGCAGCACTTAACTCCAGGCCACTTTACCTCCAGCAAGATGACCCAGAGCATCTAAATGAGTCAGATGATAGACAAAATATACAGTTAATAGAGGGAGGCAGGACCCTCTGAATGGCAATTCAGAAAGCTGGTGTGTTGGGTGTGCACTGTGAAGAGACAAATTACAAAACATGATAGATGCAAGGGAGGAGAATATCTGAAATCTCTTCCTGCTTCAGGATATCAAATGCTTTAATTCACCTGGGAATTAGAATGAGATTACAGGAATTAGAATGAGATTATGGCTGAAGAGGGATGTCAGCACCAAAAAAAAAAGGTAGAGAAAATGTTAGATCTTAGTGTTAGGGCATGCGCATAGAAAGCAAAACATCGCCAGGACATTACCAAGTTGAAGAGATGTGCCTCGCTGTCCCAGAATCTACCTCCAGTCTCTCAGGCATTCATACCAATGCCACATTCCTCCTTTCTGCTGAAGCTGGCTTGCTGTGTGGCTGGGAATGCAAAAGTCACAAGGCCAGGAAGGATGGCAAGAGCAAGGGCAGTCCTGCACTAAAGGTGGAACGCTCAGCTGGGAGGGCAGAGCCCTAGCCTGCCCTTCGCTCCTGCCTGTCCCTTTCTTCCTCGCCCTTTTTCTGCTCCGTTAGCATATACGGAGCCTGACAGGGTGCTTTGATGCACAGCACAGAGGTGCTCTGAGGGTCTAGTGGTGCTGAAAAGCAGGTAACCTGGGCTTTCTTCTGGGACTTAAGTACATCCCTGAGCTAGGTTGTCAGGATCTAGTTCAAAGAGTCTAGACTTGTAGGTTTTTAAGTGGAGCAACAGAAGTATTTAAACTGCAGTAGGGCTTAGATGTCCTGTGCCTTAGGTTTTCCGAACTCCCTCTGAGCTCCATGTGACTGTCCGTAGTGTTGTCACTGATACCCCCATCTCAGATTTAGATTGGCATTGAGTTACAAAGCTCACCCCATCTCCTAGCCGAACGCTTTACTAACGCATGATGCAATATAGACATCAGCTCTAAAAACCTGCCATCCTCCCAGCTTTAGTGAAGATACAAATCCGTTGCCCCCATAATGGAGTGAAAACACTGAATACTGAAAGGGAGACAGAAAATACTTCAGTCTGTACCTCTGTTCAGGCTTTGACAGTGTGCAGGACAAAACATGTCTTGGAGACATTAATTTCATGAGAAAACATGGTCTCTCTTTTGCTCTTGTGACAAGAGAGGTCCAAGACTTTGCACTCTAGCATCCTGATTTGCATCAGTTGAGACTGCAACATTTCTGAGGTTTCACATTGTCACACTTTCTCTTACCTGCTCTTATCTGAATCTAGCAAGAACTGTGAATGTTCAGCTCTTCTGCTCCCACATGCTTGCAAACCAAACCCCTCTGAACTGTGACTTGACCAACAGGCTGGATTGTCTACTTGGTTTTTTTTGTAAATGTGGAGCAGGTTTTGTGACCTGGGTTCTACTACAATTTCATTGGTTACATTTAATCTCATTTCTGTATATCTGCTAATAAGGTGTCTAAGATCTCTTACATATTTTTGATCAGCCCTTATTCATCTGTTAAAGGTGCTAAGTCAAACTTTGAATATGAAGAGGAAATCTGTTCCTTCTGTTATTGCACATCAGGGTATTCGGAGGCATCTGCTAACACTGACTATATTGGCATATATTTAAGGAGTGTAGCACAGCTACATGGCCACTCTTCCCTCTGGACTGGGGTGGGCTCAGGGTACATGGGGAGAGGAGGGCAGGGGGTGTCAGCACGAGAGACGAGAAAGAACAACAGATCCTCCACGCTGGATCCGACTCTGATCTCATAAGATCTATGCAAACCTTGGGTAAGCTTTGTTGTTAAAAGCTTGTTTTTCTAAAAAGAGGGCAGGGGAACTCACTGCTGAGGTGATATCTCGTAGGACACTGACAATTTAAGCTTTAGAAAAGGAACTATGAACCAAGAAAATTAGATGTTATAATTAACTTTTCATAGGAATTGAGAGTGATCTTGAAGAAAGTAATCTCTTAAAGTTCCTACGGCCCAACACCACAGGTACTGTATTTTGAGGTATCTCTCCTTAATGAAAGAAGGGTGGTGTTAGTCACCTTTGTGACTCTGGACCTAAGGCCCAAGACCCCTGGATAGCTGGGCTACAGGGCATTCAGCTCTATTCAAATTGCCTGTAAGAGCAAACTCTGGTGGCTGGCTTCGTGCCATTGTACCTGTCCCAGTGGAGGCTAAATACTGTGTTGTATGACTGACCTACATATCACTACAGAAGAAGAGAAATGTTCCCTGCTATGGTTTCTGCCAAGTGTTATAGAGCTCTGATTGGACAGATGGATGATGGCAAATGCACTCCTAATAAAGCCAATGCCATTAAGTTAGAAAATGAGGCTGCTGTCATGTATGAGTGGTGGCAGAAGCATTTCTAACTTAACAAGGTCTGACAAGACCTCCTCAACATGCTCAAATGAAATCAATGTCAACACCTAATCAGTTAAGCAGGTAATAGATTATTAAAAAAAAAAAATTAAAAAAAATTAAACCATAGCTGCATTAGCTCATTTGGAAAGAAGGAACATGTGACTGCTACAGATAATGTAAAATATTTTAACAGTTGTCATATTTGCTGGGTTCAAGGAGAAGCAGCTTTAACCTGAAGAGTTGTGAACGGCGGCATGGCGGCAGAATGTAGGGCACGTCATGAATCTATGGACAAAGGAATTTGCAAGCTTTATCAGTCACTGCCTGGGCTTGCATGACAGGTCGGCTCAATGAAATATACATGAACAGCATCTGTTTCTGCTTTTAAGACCACAGTGTGCAATGTGAACCATCAACCACTGGATAGAAACTGGGTGATAGGAGGAGAATCCAGCACTTCAGTGAGCAACAGAGAAAGTATTTGCTGTTGTTGCTGGAAAGCTAGTGAAACAGGCTGAAAGGAGTGTGGACAAATGGCCTGAACTCAAGTTTTCTTAGAGTCTCGTGAGTAAACTAGAGAAGCTAGAAGGATAGCTGTCAATCTCAGGTAGGGACTGGATAGCGCTATAGCTCTTCTGCACATACATGGTTGCTATCATGGATTAGAATCAATCCCTTGCCTTGGGGTGCTGCCTAACTCATGGAAATGAGGCAGGTATTTGCAGGGTGCTGACACAAGAGGGTTCTTACACCTCTCTGCAGCACCTGCAATGAGACTGTGTCCAGGCCAGGACAGCAGACTGGGTCGATGCCATGTCTGATACAGTGTCCCTGTTCCTGTATTCCTAAGTAAAAAAGTGCTTTAGAAAACAGCTCTAAGAGTCACCGCTTAGCTGGACTGGACGCACTAACCCTTTCACCTGAGAAAATTGGCAGCATTATGCACTGAACCGCATTGGATTCCTGATCCCTCCTTCCCTCCCTGACCCAAGGCTGCCCCTGTGTCTCCATTCTCCAGCACTGCAGTAGCAGCAACAGGTCCTTTTCCCTCACAGTCCCCACCCCCTCTGTTCTAACAGGCTCGTGCCTCACCACTGGACCAGAAAACCTGGGAGGCCAGCTTCACTTTCTCATCGGTAGACATGAGGAGTGACTCCCATGAAGCTGATTCAGTAGACAACCACAAAACTGGAGTAGGTGAAATGAGAACCAGGGCCCTTTCATCTTTTTTTTTTTTTTTTTTCCTTCACTTCTCATTGCTGCTACCAAGAACCACTGGAGACACATCGGATGTGTGCAATGTGTGCAATGTGCAAGCCTGGAGCCTTCATGGGCAAGAACCCCTGCAGTTATTAACCTACTGTGCCTAAGTAACAGAGGGACCGAGTGTTTTAAACATAACACCTGTGCTACATTTTAATGGATCTCCAAGTGTCATAAAGTATCATTCTATCAGAAAAAATGGTATTTATTAATAGACAAGGAGAATGTGAATTGCAAAGTTTTTCTTCTTTAAAGTACCACTGGTTCCCAGCCATCCGTCTCTAAAAGTGAGAAACTCTCATTATCTTATTAGTGCGTCTGAGAGCGCTTGGAAATAAATTAGAAATACTTCTTTTTCTCCCGTAGCCTCTAAATCAGCGTCAAATGTTCACCGGCGTCTCCAGTTACCCGCTGAGACTCGCCGAGTTGGTAGGACGCACCCGGNCGAACGGAGGCCCGCAGGTGTCCGCCCGGGGCCCCGCAGGTCTCCGCCCGGGGCCCCGCAGGTATCGGCCCGGGGCCCGAACGGAGGCCCGCAGGTGTCCGCCCGGGGCCCCGCAGGTCTCCGCCCGGGGCCCCGCAGGTATCGGCCCGGGGCCCGAACGGAGGCCCGCAGGTGTCCGCCCGGGGCCCCGCAGGTGTCCGCCCGGGGCCCGCAGGTATCGGCCCGGGGCCCGCAGGTATCGGCCCGGGGCGAGGGGCCGGGAGCCCGCTGCTCTCCCTGTCCCAGCGCCGCTCGCGGGGGCGCCCACCGCCCGCGGCCCCCGGGCCGTGCTGCCTTCCCGCCCCGGCCGGGGCTGCTGCGGGACCGGCCGCGAGAGGCGGGCAGCGGCAGGAGGGGAGGGTGCTGGGTGCGATTGCTGAGCTAGCTGGGAGAGGTGTGATGGTGTGGGTTTCACCATGACGTCTGGGGGGAACGAGTGGATTAGGAGAAGGCTGATGTCACGGGAGCAGGTGGGTGACGCAACAGATATTTGCATTATGTGTTTTGTATGAATAATCTTCACGCCCACATGTGTTATTTCATTCCATGTACTGTGAAAGGTTAAAAAGGTAAAGGAACTGAAGAGGAAGCAGAACACCATGACATGGACACGTCTCCCGGAGAAGGCAACGTTAAAGGTCCTGTGCTGTCAACATGCTCCAGCCAGCACAAGGATGCTGGAAATGGTTCACTCTTGCCAAAGCTACGACTATGGGGAACAATGGAGTAGCACCAGATACGAGGCACCTCAGCCAACAGTAGGCTGAGCACGTGTCACCTATGGCAGCGCAGGGACCCTCCTGTAAGTAAATGGTCTGGCGAGCAGCTCTGCAGCTACAGCTTCAAGGCTAAAATGGATTTCAAGACTGATCCATTTGGCCCTTGGTAGCATGCTTGGAGAAGTGAAGAATGGGGCCAAAATCCAGTGTTAGGTGGCACAGGTCCTTTCAGTGAGATGTGGGCAAACAGAAGAGGCACTTAAGAAGGGATATTGACCAGTCTGTCCTGTAACTATGGCAAGTGGACTGCTATTTTCATGGAAGCTGAAGAAATGGAATTGTGTTTGGGTAGATGATAGAGAGTGAAGGAGATAATAATTGGTGCTAGAGGAGAGGAGACTGGTTCTTGGTATAAGTGAAAACCATTTTGCTGTAGTATGTTGATCAGAGTTGATGTCTTCTCTGTAACACGCCAGTTGAAGTCAATAAAATATTTGTTTGGGTTTTTTTTCTCTTGACACCTAGATTTGATAACAGTGGAGCTCCATCTGAATCCTCTGCAGGTAGCCTGCCTAACATCAACACTTCTCCCATCTTTCTAACCTGGGATTTCTGGTTACTCCAGGTGGAGGAGCTCTTCCAAGTGAGGGGAGGGGTTCTCATCATACCTCAGACCTCACCCATTATTTTGTGAGCTGTCCAAACTGCCATGTTGACCATTTCATGCTGACCATTTCATGCTTCTCAGATGGTGCTGCCTGTACTTGTAAAGCTAGTGCTCGCAGGCAGGAGAGGAACGGGTGAGTCCTGCTCTGTCTGCGGTCCTCACCCTCTTTATGTCATGTGGCTAAATGAGGAACACTCCACTCATGTTACCAATCCAGAACCTTCTGTGCTATTCTAGGATTTTTTGAGCTCCTCTCTTTCTCAAGAAGGTTGTTCACCTCCCTTCCATGGGATGGCAACTGGACAGCTTCTCCCAGCCCACTCTAAACTGGCTGTTAAAGAGCCACTTCATTTTGAGATCAGTACATTAAGAGATAAACCACTGATATTGGAAGGAGCGGGGTGAGATCCTCACTACAACAAAAGAAAATTAGTTAATGCAGATCTCATAAATAATTTGTTTCCCTTCTTTCCCCATGAAGTTGACCTGTCTTGATTAGATGATTCTGTATTTTGAGATAGAAAATTATTGTTACTGCGAATTCCTCTTAGTTTTGACCACAGCAGGAATATTCCACCTGTAGATTCCTTGCTGGCTGTATGCAACCTGCCATGAATGTGTATCCAGCCCAAACCTTGTCCTAGAAGCTTGAAGGGTCTTCTGCCTAGTATGACATCAGTTATGTGAGGGGAAATGCTGAAGTTCTCTAGGAAAAAGTGAGCAGGAGCAGTCTGTGACAAATCAATTCATTCACAGGCTGCTCTGTGCTTGGGTTCAAATTGCTCCAGGGGAAAAAAAAAAAAAAACAAACACAAACCACCAACAAAACCTGAGTGGCTGGGAGTGCACTAAATGAATTATCCCATGTGAGAACATTCCCTCACTGCCATCATTCTTCCTGGCTGCTCCTCACACCTTGGGCTAAAAATTTATTCTTATTTTTTATGGCATGTGCAATAAACTCATCACTTCAGGCAAGTATTGGACCTATTTGACATGTGCAAACTGATTGCAAGAGGGCTGTCAAAAAAAAAATCCTGACATGGAAAATTAATCATCCATTTTCCTATGTAATCCAAAAAAATGGATGATGAAAGAGGTACAGTAACTATATGTGTATTTTATTAGATTGTTTCATAGTGAAATCTTACCTGGAAATGAATTTTAAATTCCTGAGAGCATGCATGAAGTTGGAAAGGTGCCTGAACGGCTCTGAAAAAAAGCCATCAAGTTTAATGGTAGCGTATCAAATCAAGAAAGGAGTGTTTAGTGAGAGCAGTATTTGACATCATCTTTGATGTCTTCATTAACAATCAGAGGGAATACAATACATGTCACTGACACTTTCAAACGACACTGGGTTAGGAAATGTTTTTGAACTGAGAACGAGGCAAAGGAATCCAGAGAGGTTAAAATGTGGGTAGAAATGAACAATATGAGATTTGTTTGAGGAAAAAAGAATGCAACCTAAATATATCTATGAAAAATACTTAATATATAGTAAAAATAGGGCAAGCCAGTGAATGCCAGGGTGCATGTACCCCTTCACTACACTGCTATGCACTCCACGATGTGGTAACCGATCTATATTTTTGCTTATGTCATAGCGTTACAATGGCTCTCGTGTCATCTTACTCTGCTGCCATGTTATGTTAAATTCAGGACAGTATTGTTTCAACAGTAGGGACAAACTGGAGAAACTTCAGGAAAGATTGACAGAAGCAATCTGAGATTTAACAGAAAAGAGGTATGTGTCTATATATATATAAAACTGCATAAAATGTAAGATGTATTTATGGGGATTTATCCTTTGGCTGGGACAAATCAAGGTATGTGCCCTTTCCCTAGCAAAGGTAGAAAACTGTAGAATATCATCCTATATGCATAGAACAGACACCTAGACATTTCTCAAGACAGTGCCAACAAGACTCGGAATCCAAGCACTGGACACTATTTCTCCTATAGCCCTTTATACCTCACCCTTAGGGATGCCTCCTGTCTAATTTTGGAGGTGGCTTGTTCGGTCACTGATAACAGTGAAAGGTAAAGTATAAGCTTATGACAGGGGACTTTTAATCTGTGAATTCCATGCAATAAAAAGAGAGTGGCAAACCTTCATTCCCCTCAAGCCTGTAGTTATTTCCAGGAGGAATAAGTCTATCAGTAGATAAAAGGAAATGAGCGCTTTTTAGAGGTCATGTACATCACCTGCAAGATTTTGTCATCACAGAACCAGTAATTGACTTACAGCATTTTGCCAGAGAAACTCTGCCACGACCACCATTTCCTTGGCGACGCGATTGGCAATTCTGGGAGAACAGGCTGTGATGAAACACTTACGGTATGCTACCTTATGTCCTGTTAGATCACAAAGCCTGCGTTATTACTGCACTGTGATAGAGAATGCTGAAGACAGTGAAAGGTAATATGCAAGTTTAGGGCTTTGCAGTGTGAGAAAACAAAACCGTTTAATGAATAGCAGCGTTCTTCAGAGGTCACAGGCAACGCCAGCCTTGATGGAGGAGGCTACGCATCACAGGTAAAGGAGAAAATCAATGCTTTGGGACGCACAAAATGCGTTGGTGACAGTTTCACCTGTCTTTCTCAGATGATCAGGAAATTTATAAAGCTCCTTTGCTTGAGAGATTTAATCTGCATGGAGCCTTAAAAGGAGTTTGAGTTAATATTGGTTATCAATAGTTTGGACTTCCAGGCTTGCCAGCCAGTTCCTTGTCCCAGATTACTCGGCTGTAAAGTGGTTACGTTGCTTTTGCTTACAGGTGCGTGTAGACGTACCAGTTTCCTGAAGCACGCAGGTCACACTGGGTGCTCCTCACGCTGCTGTTCGCTCTGTAATAGACAGTCAAATTAGCACACTCATCTGGTGTGAGGAGTTGGTTATGAGATCCCAGTAATACCATGCCCCTCTTTTTTTAAAGCATTCTCATTTAGATCCCCAGATCTGGTTGAAAAAAGCATTGCATTCGCAAATCCACCATTTCAGCACAATCACAGATAAAAAGCAGCATTGCCTTCCACCACCTATTTCAATTGAGTAAAACTTATTTGTTTGTAAATGACAGAAGAACATTAATTAAATAAATATCAATGTCAGTGATCTGCTTGTATGCAAAGCAGCAATTCTATTTTTAGCCTAATGTACCCAGAGACTAGAAACAGTTGCCAACCAGTTAAAAAGGCAAAATTAATTGCTATTATGCCATAAATAAATGCCCATCTATTTTACGGTTCTATCTGGCTTCTATGCTCATCGCTTCCCCTCCAGCCTCCCCCACCCAGCGCTACTGCACCAGCTGGAGACCGCAGTGCTGGTGGTTTGTACCTGAGCGGGGAGCACTGGGACCAGCAAACACAGGTTTTCAAGCCCAGATTTGGGAAATACACACAGACGTTGCACAAAGTCTCTGGACTTACCTAGGAGTCAGCATTATTCACGTCTCTGAGAGCAGGGATTTGCAAGAAATGAGGAAACATGAATTACGCAAATGTCTCTTCTTGACACACACGAACGCGAGCAGATTTTGCAGATGAAATGTCAGTGAGCGCTGGTGGCAGTGGGTCCGTGGGCTGGCGTGGGGTGGGTAAAACCCAGCCACCCGCTCGTCCCTCCTCGTTGGCCCGTCTCAGCTTTGTCCCGGGGCTGCCTGCACCCTGCCACGGCTCTGCCCCCACACTCGGTCTGCTCCGCCGACTGCTGGGTCACTATCGGAGCTGCAGCGCTGACTTGCTGACACCGTTTCGTTTCTGCATGACATAACAGAACAGGCCTCGGAGATTCCTTTATAATGCCACAGATAGACATAAACAGATGCTCCCAACAGATGTAATCAAACACAGATGTGATCTGAAGATTCCCAGGCAGGCTCTGGGGTCCAGCCAAACTACACGTAGCGCAGACTGACGGCAAGCTGGAAATGCGTCAAGGGGCTCACCTTTCCACCCTGCTGATGCTGGCTGAGCAGACCGAGCTAGGTACGGCAGAGACAAACGTGCACCAGCTGCTGGGGGGCACCTGGGGGCGACTGGGGTGCAGGGTGGGCCCCGTCACCCCCCCATGTAGTGCCTGCCCCTCCCCAGTGCTGGCTGCAGGGCAGCACTGGAGGATCTTTCTTATTGCGGATGAATCAGTCAGAGCCAGCTGTTTTCTTTACCTGAATCTACCCAAACAGCCTGCTCTTCCACAGAGACCGTGTCCGCAGAGACCGTGACCCTTTCCTTCTAGCGGGTGGTGAGAGACAAGGTGGGTGAGCTTTCTGTAACTAGCAGAAAGGGCAGTAAAGTCATTCCTACTCACATAAAACTGCTTATCTTAGGGCATGTTCACTGAGGGGAGGTTGAGGAAATTGTGGAGTGAGGAAAGTTAGTACCAGAAATGAAAGGTGCGGAGAGCTGGTCTTTCTTTCCATGTCATCCCTCTCTCTGGTGTTGCTGTTGGTTTCCACTGGTTCCCTGGTCCTCCTTTTCCAGAATCTGCTGGTTCTCTGTCTCACGAAAGAAGACACATTTGCTGGAGGATTATGGGGAAGACAGGTCAGAAGGTGAATGGAGACAAAAAGAAGAATGGTTTTACAAGAACAGTAGTGCCACCTAGAGCAAGTTCTAAAGTGGAGGTGTGTGCTTGGCAGGGAGAGTTGGACCCATTTCAAGGAAATTTTGACTAAAGAATTTCCTCATTTAAGATCCTAGAATATGAGGGTGGAAAAAAATCCTCGAGATGTAGTTATCTAAGCAAATGCAATGCGCATTTCTATGAGAGAGAAGTAATCACTTCTTAAATTGACTCATGCTATGGGCTTGATCCAAAGTCCATGGAAAAACTCTGACTGACTTCACGGATCCTCGGGGTGTAGGTGGGAACTTTGCCACTGTCTTCAGAAAGAACAGGGCCAGGCTTCTGCTCTTGGCCAAAAAACAAATGCAAGGAAAAGACACAAATCCTTTTCAAATGCTTGAGAAATCATTTATTATTTTAATTTATGTAGCCATACCTTTGTTAATAACATTAAACACCTACGAATCTATGTTTTAAAACATATTGTACCTAAATAGAAATCTGGCACATATCTGCTTACATGTTTGTTGTAAAAAAGTCACTTAATAGAAAAAGTAATCATATAAAGATTGTATAGATTGAAAGTAACATGTTAAAGAGCACATTTGAGTCCTTTAGAATTAAGATCAACTGTTTTCTGGTTCGTGCAGATGAACACTTTGCTTTTCAAAATAGCTCTTTTATTTAGCATTTCTTACAGAAGTGAGCTGGGTGACTGTATCTATGATTTCAACAGACAAGGCAGGGGGGGATTTTTTTTTCATAAGCTTATACTGATAAATTTGAAGACAATATGAAAAATATTAATAGGAAACATAAAATACCCATTTGACAAAGTCTATATTGCCTGCAGAAAAAGAAATTAGAATTTCTATGTAAAACCATCATGAGACATTGAAATTGTTGAAAAGTTTTGGAGAGGTCTTTTGAAATGGAGGAGTCGTTTTAAATTTATGTTTCTATTTAAATTTATATTAACATACAGTATAGATACAGTAATATTTTTAGAGGTTGAGATTGAAAAACATACAATCACGTGAACAAAGAAAAAAAAAAGGTTAAGATTCACAACACTTTCTAAGATATTTCGACGTCCCTTTTCTTTAACTTTATTTAGATTTTCCATCTCTATAAATAAGTAACACCAAACTAAACTGATTTTGACCTGAGCTGCCCTTGTCACCAAAGCCGTCCTTGGGAAGTACTGACTTTCACCGACGCCAGATTCATCTAGGGATGATTTGACCATGTGGTTTGCGTTCAAGAATGCCCTGTAAATATAAACAACTATTGCGACTCGAGTACATTTAATGACAAAAATGTGCTAACGCTGTGCTGACGACATTCGCCCTTGCATTACATTCCTTATAAGGGTGATGCTGCTCGATCCAGCCAGCCGGGCTGCGGGGCGGCCCAGCCGGGCGGCGATCCCTCCCGCACCCTCCACGCTTCCCTCTCGTCCTTACTCCGAGTAGAATAACGTAAAGAAAAGGTGTGTTGTCCCCCGTCAGAGGTGTCCGCAGCTCAGAGCCCGCTGCAGAGACGCTCTCCGACGGTGCCTCACCGTTGGTAACAAGAAACGCCGGGAAACGTGAAAGCAAAGCCACCTCTCCCCTTAAAATTCTTGCTCCTCTGAGCTGCGAAGAGGATGACTTTTAAAAAAAAAAAAAGAAAGAAAAAGAAAAAGAAAAAGAAAAAGAAAAAGAAAAAGAAAAAGAAAAAGAAAAAGAAAAAGAAAAAGAAAAAGAAAAAGAAAAAGAAAAAGAAAAAGAAAAAGAAAAAGAAAAAAAAAGAAAAAAGAAACCCCCAGCCCCACGCCACCGCGGGGCGGAGAAGGGCAGCTCCGACGGGGCCTCTACCCCCGCCGTGCGCGCCGGGGTGGCGAGGGGAGACGGGCCGAAGCGGGGGCAGCGCCCACGGGTGCGCGGGGAGCGGCCACGCATGTGCTGCCGACCCGGCCCCGCTGCCAGCGCTGTGGGGGTTTTGGGTTTTCCTTCCCCCCGGGTGCGGGGGTGGGCTCCCGGAGGCGAGGCGGGGTTTTGGGGGTTAGCGGCCAGGCCCCTCATGGCAGCCGCCCCCGAGACCCGAAGAGGGGCACAGAGGGGCTGGTGGGGGACGAGGAGGGGGG
>VXBL01004267.1:2223489-2237077 GCA_013400195.1 Aramus guarauna | reverse complement strand
GGGGGGGGACGAGGGGGGCCCGGGCCGGTGCCCACCCGGCCCCCGCGCCGCTCAGATGTTCCGCGGCACAAGGAGACTCTCTCAGCAGACAGCGTACAGCTTACAGACAAGACAACAACAACAACAAAAGGCACATATGGTTAAAATAAGGAGAGAGAGCGCTTTCTGCCTTGGGGGATTGGCAATAACTAGCCAGAAATGCAGGGCATTGAATTTAAACTTCTGGTGGGCTTCTGCGGGATTGACAACTTAAATCACACTACAAGCATCAATTTGACACTATTTGTAAACTTCTTGTTTCCAGGGATCTTCTTGATCAGAGATAGACCAGGTTAGTATGAGTTCGAGCCACGAAGGTCTTTTTTTTTTTTTTTTCCCCCCTCTTCCTTTCCCCTCTTCCGAGTTGATGAATAGCGATCAGGTTTCTTTTAATGGCTGCCCCCTATTCTCACAGCCTCCCACAACTAACCCAAGAGCCTGTTTCCTCGACCTCAGTTAATTCCGCTGATTATTCCAAGATGATGAGGAAAGCACGAAGATTGTTCACTGCTCCTACCGATTCGAGGCATTTTTGTTACCATCTCCATCCCTGGCTCACGGGGATTTGACCGGGGAGTATTTTTGNGGGGGGTGGATGGGTGTGCAAACCTCCGGCCTCTTCCTGCAGCGCCAGCGGGAATTTCGGCTCCCCCTTGGGAACGAAAGCGGCTCCCCCGGTCGCGGGCTGGGCTGAGGCCGGCCCCACGGGGCCGGAGGGGGAGATCCACTCCGAGAGATCTCACTAGAGGGCTCTAATACTCAGCTCCGATCGCTGCTGAGGAAACAAGGCTTCGTCTTTAATAGCCTTTACTCCTCCAGATAGATTCAGCCTGGCAAAGTCTCCTCCAGTACTCTCAAAGGTGGTTCACGTAGGTCATCACCATGACAAGAAATCCTTTGTCTTCTTAATAACAGCAAGCTCCTACCCTGCCCTACCTGTGAGTGAGCACAGCTGGTGCATAATGGTGCAAGAGGGTTTTGGGGGTGCCACTCTTCTGTATCCATCCCATGGCAAGAGAAGGAAGCGCGGTCCCTAAAATAACCAACGCTCCCTTTTCACGGTGGGCCCCAGACATGGGCATCCTTGTCAAGAATCAGGGAGCAGGCACTATTTAGGATATGTAGATTTTTTTCCTCTTCACTATAGAAAGAGGTTGCGTAACTTCTTCCATGGTCTATAGAGTGTAGTATGCCCATAAACACATCCATCGTTTAAATTCTGCAGGACTGAGGCAAGCTGAAATGTAATGCAGTGTTAGCAAGTAATACACACAGAGTTATTAGTGTCAGACAACACTGACTGATTTAACTGGAATTCGTTCTGGNACTCCGTGGGTACTCCATCCCCTCCTGGGAGGTGGGGGCCGAGCACAGGCACCCTTCCCGCAGCGGCCCGGGGTGTCTCGGGGCGGGGGCACCGCCGGCATTTCGGCGGCCGCTCAGGTGGCGGAGGCGCAGGTGAGCCCTGCGCTGAGACCCCACGCTCCCGCGGGGGCNTCCATCCCATGGCAAGAGAAGGAAGCGCGGTCCCTAAAATAACCAACGCTCCCTTTTCACGGTGGGCCCCAGACATGGGCATCCTTGTCAAGAATCAGGGAGCAGGCACTATTTAGGATATGTAGATTTTTTTCCTCTTCACTATAGAAAGAGGTTGCGTAACTTCTTCCATGGTCTATAGAGTGTAGTATGCCCATAAACACATCCATCGTTTAAATTCTGCAGGACTGAGGCAAGCTGAAATGTAATGCAGTGTTAGCAAGTAATACACACAGAGTTATTAGTGTCAGACAACACTGACTGATTTAACTGGAATTCGTTCTGGTTTGGGTGGGTTTTTGTTGTTGTTGTTGTTTGTTTGTTTGTTTTTTTCTTTTTAAATAATTGCTATAATTTGCTGTTGGAAATAAATAAAACCAAACAAGACAGTATCAATTAAAACCAAACCAATTATTAGTTGTAAAGGAATCTTCATAATATTTCTGAATGCATTCAGTTTGTTTTAACTCCCAATAATTTTTGTAATAAATAAGTAAATTGCCTTCTTTGCAGAAATTAAGAAGTGCAATTTAGCTTACTTGTCATGTCTTGCAATTCTCTCACAAGCGCTGCATACAGAGCAAAACTACAGGAAAAGCTTTGTAGAAAGCTAGACAGTTTAGATAATTTAACATCAATTTAAAGCTGATCAACTTTCCAGTGGAAAATTTGTTACTTCTGAACTTGTGACAACGGTCTGTATTTTCCTCTGTGGATTGTTTCAATCCCCCTTTTCCTGGGTTAATTCTGTCTCTGGACCTTTTACTTCCCAGATAAATAAATAAATATATTTTTTAAAAAAAGTAAATTTAACAGACCTGTTGTGTTGTTTTTTTTTTTTTTTGTTTGTTTTTGTTTGGGTTTTTTAAATTTTGTCATCGGGATTTTATGATTAGACTAAGATTGACTTTGCTGCTTATTTAAGATGCAGAAAAGGCCAGCTCGGTCAACATGGACAGCTTTGGCTGTGACCTCTTTAAGACAGTGCTTGGGGGTGCCATGCACACCAGGGATCACTCCCACTAAATGGCACCTGGTTTGACTCCCACCATCCTGTACTGTTCCAGACTTCCAACACTCTCTCAGAAGTTTTTGCAGTCCCAGGAATTCTTCCGTGCTTTCAGTCCATATCTTCTTTTGGCTTCATGCTATGAAAATATCACTTGAACAATTTACAACGCATACCTTATAGTATCTCTGATACTCAGAACTGAAACCCCACAGGAGATAATTATTTTTTTTGAACCACCACCTGGGACCCAAGCGCCTAGTGACAAATGTCACTCAGCCTCAGGGCCAGGGAAGGGTTCCCAGCCCTGTTTTACTTAGCAATAGGGACACAGTTCAAACATCTTTGCAAGATGGGACTTAGCTTCCCACCTTTTGAGACTCACTATTCCTTCTAACAGAGTTTAATCAGTGCTTAAGTGATTTTTAGTTGTTTTATTCTCCCCATAAGTTGCAGAAGAAGCCCAGATACTAGACATGGGGCTGAAGATTTCACTGAGTGACAGTGAGCTGCAAAGCATGGGACTCTTGTGTAACTACTTCTCAATTTATCTGCTACCTGCTACAGATAGAACGCAATCAGGAAATTACTCATTCAAGTGTACACACACATATACACATTTATGTGTATTTATATATGTCTAGCTGTTTTAATTAACTTTTGTTGAATTTTACTTCATGGAAAACAGATTGTAATTTCTTTAAATCTAAACACTTTTCTTAAACAGTAGGATAACCACATTGGACTAATATAACCTGATAAACATTTTCTTAATTGTGAGGCCTTCTTCACTTCAATCACATAAGAGAGGTGGTGGGAGAAAGGAATAGAGCATGAGATAAACTGGACAAAGCCCAGGAACAATTTTACAGAACAAAAGGATTTTTTTTTTTTTTTTTCCTGATCAACATTGGGAAACAAATACAGTTGTGGGTGAGGGTGATACGTTCATGTTTCTTTTCAAGTGGAAGGAGGCTGGCAGCAGAATTTGGCACGCATTGAAGAAGTCTGGGAACTGGGCCTTCCAGTCATCATAAAGAAGTGAGCTTCAGCTTCCAAGAAGAGAAGAAAGTAAAGAGGTATAATTGGGTGAGTTACATGAGTTATGATGTGGAAGCTGTAGTGTAATGAGCATGTTTAATGCACATAAGGGAAGGAAAAGTACTCAGTGCCAAATTGGATGCCAGACTTGTGGCTGGCAGAGGTGAGTGGTATGAATTCAGCAAGTAGAGGGCCGTGCCTGAAGATGGTTCTCTTAATCCATCAGACTGTTCTTGGAGACATTTGAATACAGAGGACAGAGATTGGGCCAGGACAAAAAGAATGAACAAAGACTGCAAAACAAAAGAACCAAACATGCTCCCAGCAACATCCCAGAGGAGGCTGTAGATATCACAAATGATCCTGGGATTGCTGGAGGCTAGCCCAGGATAACTTCAGTGATCTCTGTTCTTAAATAAGATGAAGTCTTCAGCTAGGTGAGCGACTCCTGGAGGGATGGGAGAGTATGAATTTCACCGATAAGACATCTCTTTTCTCCACAGCTGCTGAATGTATGAGGGTGCTATGTCATGGGGGAAGGTTTCAGCTAGGGAGAGTTCAAGGAGACAGACAGCGCCTGTGGTCATCTCAAAATCCTCTGCAGCCTGGGGCCACAGACAGGGAGTAAGGAGCCAGGAGCTCTTTTTATTTTCACACACTCGTTTTCAAAGGCAATAGCTGTAATTTTTTCCTCCAGTTCAAGGAGGTTCAGAAAATCCCTGTTGGATAAATAAACCGTGGCCAGCTCCAAGGTAGAAGTGTGCAATATAAATCTAAAGCACATCGATTACATTCAGGTAATTAGAGGGCTTCTAGTTTGCCTCATATTAGTGAGTAATTTGGCTGAGTGTTTCAACCTCACATGACAAAAACCTTTATGTTGATGAGTGATGCACCTCTGACAGAATTTTGGGAACATCTATGGACTCTGTTCCTGTCAAAGATGCTTTGTATTTACCATCATTAATTATGCAATCTATTTAGCCTTGTAACGTGTGTCCAGTGAATAGCAAAGATTTTTGCTAGCCCTCTACTCTAGCTGTGAAGTAGGGGAAATACCCTGAGCACACAGAAGTTAATGGAGAGAATCCCAACAGGTCTGTGAGCTCTGGATTTGGGTTCTGAAGAAGTTGAAAGAGTAGGGGAAAAGACAATTTGGCATAAAATAAGAACTAGAAGGAGGCTTGTGAAAGTAAAAGTTTGAAATCTTTCAATGATGTTGATGAACTTCGCTTAGGTATCTTCCAATTAGGCATCTGGCACACAGAGTGGCAGACCATCTAGGATGGCACAGATCTTGGCAGTATTATGGGAGTAATATTTTCACAAGGAGGAACTGTTCCTGAACAATACAAAAACTTTTTGTCTTCAATGTCAGGCAGGCATTTTAGGAAGACAAGTCACATTATTATTAATTATGACTCTTTTAAATTGCTTCTATTCCTTGGGGACAAGGAAATGAACATTTATCTCTCTGGTTAGGTCTCTTAGAGTACTCTAAAAGCACCAAAGAAGTTTGAGATCTTGTTCCTGGTGTATATATCCTTTAGGCTAGTCTTTCAAGACTCCAAAGGTGTTGAGATATGGTTGATATTATGTAACCTTCAACACTACAGCAGATGTACATCATCCTTCTTCTTTTGAGAAGTCTTATTTGATCTCTGGAGACCCATAATGTGATCCTCGCTCAATCATTTTGAGCATAAAGGGAACTTTTCCAAGGCATTGTAGAAGTAGCAAAGTTTAAATGATCATTGTATGTAGAGTTTGATGAAGCAGGCACTTCTTCTGCCATATGTTAAATAAACAACTAGTTACTGTGTACTACGTGGTGATGCAGGCTGATAATCTGCTGCTGAGTAATATGATGTCATGTCAAGACTTGAACTATTTCCTTTCATAGTCCTCAAGAAATAGGAATTTTTTATTTTTTTTTTCCCCACATCTGAAAATTCACAGGCAAATATGCAACCAATCAAATCTTGCACAGATGCTAACACCCAGATGTGTGTGTTTCTGTGTGGAAGTAATCTATAGCTAGCAGAATTCTTGGATAGAGAAATCCTGTAAAAATACAGATTAGGCACACATAAGTTAAATATGTCTCACTAGCGTGCCAAGAATTTATAGTTTTATGAAATCTGTATTAGGTACAGAACTCTCAATATTTCCTTCTGAAACCTTTTCATTAATGTACAAAAGGGAGAGTGTAGATTTCTGTGATGATCAGCAGAACCTTCTTATTTCATGTATAACAAACCAAAAGAACCATACGACCTTACTTCCAAGGGCCAACTCTCACCATCCAAACTCCCATTAAAAGTTAGCACTTGAGTAATCTTATCTTTTAATGATAAACTCTACAATAAACCCATGCAATTTAGCAATAATAATGAATAGTAGGTTTACATGTTGGGTGGAGCTTTTTGAGTAAGACTGTCCAATATTGGGTATGATAAAAATCCAGCAGTACTGGATTTGACCATTTAGATTGACAATTTAGATTCATAACAGAGATGGGAAAGAGTGCAAATGTAGATTTGAGTTTTCTCTTTTAAATTTGAAAATACGTATATCTGAGCAGACTTATGTCTTGTTCAGCTTGATACACCTTATATCCTCAGTAAATTAGGAGGGGCTATTTTAAAATCAGGGGGCCATAGAAGGTCAAAATCAGATTAAAAACTCAGAGCTTAAACCTAAGGTAAATAGTTGCAGGAGTTCAAGCCTTCACTCCTTACAAAACTTCCATGTAAGTCAATAGCTTATCAGCCAGTGAAAAAAAGGAAAGATTTCTCTCTGTGTGCTTGCATGTGTTGTACATGTACATATATTACATATATGTATGCATGCACACATGCACACATACACCCACACACCCACCCACACATAGACTTAATCTTTTTATAAATATGGCCTGAATGTTCTTTGCATCTTCTCATTAAATCAATAGAATTTTGCTGAAACAAAGAGTTCTGAATGTTGCTGCGTCAGATCTATTTCTTTGACAAATTATGAAACATGCGATAGAGTTGACAAACACACCTTGCTGTGATGGAGCTACTGAACATCTGGAACTAACAAACAGAATATGCTCTTTATTGATGCGTAAGTTAAATTCTTTCATTGCCACCTGGTTTGTTGAAACTTTTGGTAGAAGGGTAAGTACTAATTAGATTTTCTGTAATACCTTCACTGATGACTCAGATGATTTTACACAATTGGTGTAAAATCAACTTGAGTGAAGAAGACCAGTGAAGAAGAAGGAATGTCAGTAGGAAATAATACATGTTTTAATGTCCATTTTCACAGAAGTGGATGTATAACATAGGAGCTTTTTGTACTTCTCTTAATGCTACCCACTGCCTTGCATTACATTAATCTAGTGTCTGCTTAATAGAGATAATGAGTAGCTTCTCATTAGTTAAAATCTATGGCAGCATATAAAGGGGAAGGGAGTGGTCTTTCCCCAGTTGCAAAGTACTATGCATTCACATTCACCTACAACAGAAACGTGAGTCCCTTTTTTCCTGTAGAAAGAATATGCCCCTACAAATGAGAGAAGCACAACCAAACCCCATGAGAGCTGGTGGGAATTGGTTTTCTCCATTCTTTTGTGTTTGTGTTTGAGTTCCTTGCAGAAACGAGTCCAACTTACGTATTAACTTCATATTAAGAAGATTCACCCTTTTGGAGATGTTGAAGTACAGATTAGTCTGAATTGAGACACTAGGGTCAAAACCAAGCAAAGCTGCAGGAGATGAAATCCAGTTCTGAACTCTGGAGTTCAAGTGCAGATTAATTTCATTCTAATGATGTGGTTGCTCAGAGTGTTGTTGGTGCCCTCCTTATCAGTCTCCAATTCAGAGACCCAACATGATTACCTGAACTGGTGTCTTGAGAAAGGCTGAACAACCTTGCCTGTGAAACCCCCCCTTTCCTTGCCTTACTCCAACACTTTGTATTTTTCATGGACAGATGGTCATTGGCAGATCACATTACTTTCTGGGTATCTTCTGACGGCTGTTCAACCTCAGAAACAAAAAGGAGCAAGGGAAAGCTGCCAAGTCCATTTGCTTTATGTGACTCCCCGCTTCAGTCGCACAAGAAAAGGCCTTGCCTCTTTAACCTGGGCAGTTGATGCCTGGATTTTCTCTTCATATGTATTGTCTAAAACTGAACCGTGGACTTGAGAGGAAACAAGCTTAATATGCCATGTGCTTCCTATTTGTTGAGGGTATCAATGCTGAAGTTCTGTTGGCATGCTAAAACGTGAACATTTTTACAGTGTAACAGGTTATGGAAGCTGCTCTTGATAAATTCCAGTAATGGTATTTTACACTCCACGTGCTCCTTTCTGTGAATGACAGATTGCTGTATTAGGTCTCCAAAGAAGCTCCTGACAAGAGTGATTCAGCGTATGAAGAAAGCAGAACATGTGTCTAATTCAGTGTTTCTACATTCCCTTGCACATTTACAGGGGACTGCAATGTTGTTCTCTCTGATGTACCGGAGCAAGAAAAAACTCTGTTCAGTATAAGTTAGACATTCCTTAATACCATCAGAGTCTCTGCTGATGCAAACCTAAAACTGAACATATGGCCATGTTTACTTCTCCTTGACTCTTGACTGATTCTAAAGGTATATGAGGAAGAAGTTCACCAGATTTTTTTCCTATTAACTGGGCAGTAGGAAAAGGAACCGTGGCAGAGAGACTAGAGGTAGATGATATGGCTTGTTGGAAAGAAGGGATTAGAGGTTAAACAACCTGACTTAGTAACTACTGGAAGTCTTCATGTTGAAAATAGAGTAACCAGGTAAAAGTATCGACTCGTATTCTGTATTCTGAAGGTGCTTTTTGCAAGAAGACAGTTCAAAACCTTGGCCAGTGGGACTTTTCCAGGCATAGAAATCACTGCTGGATTTATCCTTTCAGTGGAACCAATGGGAACAAAGTACAAAGATACAAATATATAATTGTTTGTGATTGACTAAATACCTAAACCATATATCATTATCTGTTAAGTGCTCTCTAAAACCAGCACATAGATCCAGTTGTAAATATTAGAAACACTGTGCCTGATTTAGAAACATTAAGAAAAACCCAAACATTTGTGAAATGCACATTTTTAACTTTGCTCAGATCTCTGTTTTGTGGTTTATTCTTCAGCATTCAAGGTGGATGTGTGAGATTCCATTTCAAGTTTGAACTTAATGGCATCATTTAAGAAACAGAAGAAAAGGAAAGTTATATGAATTAAACATTGCATATGATTTGGCAAAGCACTTTCAGGAATTCCATAAGGAAGAGTAAAACAAAAAAACCCAAGCCCCACATAGTTGCATGGAGTTAGTAGCAACAATGAATAGTGCAGTTACCATCTAAAAGCACACACTTTTCAGTCAGTCTTGGCTGGTGAAATGTAGAAGCTTAATATGGATTACACTTTTTAAATCTTTCAACATCAAAAATTAGAAGAGAAGTAGTGTGTTTTTATTTCAGAGTACTTTGCATGCAATCTCAAGATAAATGGGAGAGACTGATTGTGTTTGTACCTGTGCCAGACGTTGTCGTTAGATATTGCTGTTTTGTTTCATCAGCCAGATGAATTTACCCAGCGACATTGATCAGATACCTACATTTAAAAGAACACACTGTCAAATTAGTGGATAGAAAGAGCACATTATGAGAGAGAAATTATCTGGTGAAAGATTTAAAGACTGACTTACTTGTGTTTTGTTTCATTAAATGTGGGGTAGTCTCTTTTCATTTTCCATTTAGCAAAAATATTCAGGGACTCCATTACAATATCAGCCTTATAACAAACTAGCTGGCTCAGGATACACATGAGCCTCCTTGGAAAAAATACAGCTCCCCTTCTTACAGGTTCTAGATTACCTTAAAACGTGGGGTCAGGTCTAGGCAACCCCACTGGCCTTTGTGAAGAGACTCCCATGTGCTTCAGTACAGGGGAGGGCTTGGGATGGGGAGGGTGTGCATGTGCCTCTCGAAAGCACACAGAATATATTCCAAAGGGGGAAACACAAAAAGCCCTAGGAAAACTACCCACATGTTGTCTTTCCCCTCCTCTCTCGTAGATGCTCTTGGAAGATAATGATTCTTGCAGGTAGGGTCAAGTGAGCAGCTCGTGGTGGTAATGGAGGGGTGAGGATCAGGGTGGAGAATGGAGGTATGAGAGCACACAGGAGTTAGGGGAGATCCAGGTGAGTAGATGAAGAAAGGAACAGGTATTAGAAAAAGCTTCAGAAGTTACAACTGACAATATTTCATCTTTATTTTGGTAACATTGGGTAATGTTGTTATTCAGGTTGGCTAAAAGCCCTTGTTCTTCAAAAGAGTTTGTCAAAGATTCATTTTATAAAAGAGGTAAACAAAATACACTCTAAACACCTTGTGTTTTTTGTCTTCTAAGTCTTTGTCTTAGCGGTAATTTCCTGCTGTCTTATTATACACTAAGTGTTTCTAGATGGAAAATGTACTTTCTAGTTGATACTTATCTGATATCCATCTATTTCTCTCTACATATGTATTTATATATACGTACAGAACCTAGCGGACCCTGAAGCCCACCTCTCTCCTGCACAGCAAGAGCAGGTCATTGCAGGCCCAGGCAAGAACTACACAACTCAGGTGCCTCTGTGCATTTTCATTTCAGTGGCAAATGCTGAAAGGCACTTGCCTAATGTTGTGAGGAAGCCCAAAGGCAGGGCGTCTTGGGAGAACCATCTGGCTGTAACTGGGGTCTTTCCCCACACGCGCTTGCCTGCTTGCTGCCCGCTAAGTGGCAAGACATTACTACTTTGGTGCAATATCATGGCCGAAGAGCACAGCAGGTCATTAAGTGCTTCAGTTGCATGTTGAGGTCATGCTTACTTTCAAGCCCCACAACTTACATCTCTTGAAGCTAAGCAAGCAGGCATGGAAAGAGTTCATGGCAGGCTTTTACCCCATAGAAACCCAGCGTTACCAGTCTTAACTTCACTAGCTCTCATTTGTATGTTGGAGCACCAGTGTGTGCTCCTTGCTGTGAGGACCCCTGGCAAATGGGCCACCCAGTGTACTGAGCAGGAGCACCCCAAATCCTGGTAGTACCCAGACAGTTGCTGTTCTGAAGCCAGACTTCATGGCTCAAACTCACACTTCATAGAGAAAACGCTCTGTATAAATGGTCAGCTTTGAAACCAAACACTTCCACACCTCGCCTGCACCGTAAATCAAGCTTTGGTGCTACTTTCCAGTTAGCTCCGTTACACAAGTAGTCTGATTTAGTTTTATGGCAAAGATGTATTTTAGCTAAAATGGTGGTTTTATGTGGAGTGGGGGATAAACAGGACTATTTTATTCATGAAATGAAAGGCTGTGAGATGGTAAGAGACAGGCATAGGGAGTGCAGGTGCAGTACCAAATCGCTACCTGGCTGTCTCAGTATCTGGGCTTGGTGCCTGGATTCCCTCATGTTCAGATCTGCAGCATCACCACAATATATCAGAATCTCCCATGAAAGCTTTCATTCCTCATATCCAAAAAGGCATTTCCATTAATGCAAGTGAAATTTTGCCCTAGGTCTTTTGAGAGTGAAAAGAGCTATCCCCCAAACCTACTGTACCGTCCGTGTCCCCAGAAAAGTTAATTCATCATTAAAATTATTAAACAGTAAATGGCTGAGATGTATTATTACAAACTTGAAGGATTTCCTTTGATTGTTTAAAAATCTCTGTTTTATTTGAGTCATCTATGTTTTTCCTTTTACAGTTTTGAATGCTGCATCTTACCATATGTGAAATGTTTCTTAAAGGTGTCAAAGTGACTTGTCATGGGTTTGGAATGAGAACTAAATTAAATGTCCATACTGTAGCATACTTATATAAATAACGAGATATTCCAGTATAAACCATTCATTTGGCAGTCATTTCTACATCAGCAAGTACTAAGTGCCATAGAATTCCTGCCTAACTTTGACACATGCAGAGAAAATCAGGAAGGAAAATGTGTGTGTTTCGAATTTTATAGCAAAAGACAGCCCCTTGTAGTCCGTTGCCATGAAAGTATTTCTAGCTTTTTTGGAAACAGTGCAAGAGGTTTAACAAAATGCTCTGGATTCACAGCAGAATGCTGGAGCATTCAGCTGCCTCCCATTGCACTCCAAAACTTGTTTCCATAATTTAGAAACAGAGAGGGTAGAAATGGATAACAAAGTCATTAACGAGCACCAAGAATGATTTATTATGGGTGATATAGTGTCGCTGCTTTTAAGAAAAAATACATTAAATAAAAATTCTTCATAAAATAAAAAATCTTTCCTATTGAACATTGCGCAGAATTTGCTTTATTAGTGTATTATATCACCACGTTGCCAGGTCTGGCATTTCTCACACAAATAATGTTTCAAAGTGCTAGCAAGGCTTGTGGGCTGCAGTGCAAACCATGTTAGGAATACTGCTTTTACAGAAACACAACGGTAGCAAAGCTCCTTTTGCTGCGGTTCTGGAAACAGTTAGCACTGGAGGACCCTTTTATCTTGCATCAGCTTCACAAACTCGCATCGCACCAGGCTAACAATAACCAAAAAATGATAATAGATACTCAGTTCCAAACTGTCTCTCCAACTGTCTAGCTGCTTTAAGACAGTTTTTAGGTTACCAGTCTTTCTCCCTCACAGATCCACGCACAAGTACTTTGAGAGCAGGAGTGGAAAATAAACCTCGTCTTCTAGGTGAATTTTATCTTCAGACAAGAGGCATCTGATCTCTGTTGAAATGGCACCCGGATTGGTTGGCAGCAGGCCTAGGGACTGATCCCCCACCTGCTGAAGAGCATGCCCCAGACCCCCAGGCTGCCAGAGGTCTGCCGTCCGGCCCAAAGCGACCACGGACCTTTCTCACCAGTAAAGACACCCTCCAGGTTTAAGTCTGAGCTGTGCTGGTTGGGATGCGAGAGGGAACTTTCGCTAGCACCAGGCATGGAGTAACCGTCTGTCTATAGATTTGCACATGATTCATCTCCAAAAACTTTAACCAATGCCTTGAATGATCTCAGAAATCTCTCAGGATTAAGAAATAAATAACTAACCCATTCCAATATTTGCCTATGCCTCAGCTACTTAAAAGATTAAAATCATTTGGCATACAATGGAATTGAAGTTCATAAGTGTAGCTAATGGCTTGTAGCTTTTCAGAGGCTGCTCCATCTAAATACAGAAGTGTTTCTAAGTAATTTACAGGGGCATTGCAGTTAGCTTCAAAACCATGGTTAGTTACGTAAAATCACAAACTTTCAGCAAATAATTTAATCTACTGTCGATCTTCATTTAATCATGCAAAATGAGATAATTTTATGTTTTTATCGCAACCAATATCTGAAGTTTACTGGCAGGAAGCACCAGCCTTCTACTGCACTCTTCATAACTGTGTCCATAACTGTGTATGGTGGAATTTGGGGAGCAGCAGAGCCCCAGCAAGGGTAGCGGTGGGCCTGCACCACCCACTCCTGGTCTGGGTTGCATGTAGGAGTGCATGATGGCACCGGGCACCCCAGATAACACAAGAGTGCAATAAAGAATAATTTCACTAGTTGTTAACTTGGACTGAAGAGATATTATTGGGTGAGGACATTTTGGCTTCTTACATTTTCTCTGGCATCCTTAATGTATCCTTGTAATAACGCAGCAGGATTTTTTTTTCCTTCCGTCTGCTAGGGATAATTTATTGACAATTCATTGCTCACTTGGCCATGGGTTACAACCCAAGAGTTCATTAATTAAACATCTATTTCTGTAAAGATTATAGAACTGTATGGAGCAACAAAGTTGCTATGAATTTTTTCCTTAAAATCCCCTCTGACAGGCAATCTCACTAAGTATTCCCTGATCTGCATTCTGTTTGTATGGCTTAAGAACATATATCAATAACTCTAGGGTACAAATGTGTCAGGGAGTTGCAATT
>VXBL01004267.1:2138767-2222915 GCA_013400195.1 Aramus guarauna | reverse complement strand
AGTTTGGGAAGGACTGTCTCCCATGAGATGGACTCCATGCTGGAGCAGGGGAACGATGAGAGGAGTCCTCCCCGAGGATGAAGAAGCGATACAAACAATGTGTGATGAACTGACCGTAACCCCCATTCCCCGCCCCCCTGTGCCACTGGGAGGGGAGGAGGTTTGAAGCTGGGAGTGAAGTTGAGCCTGGGAAGATGGGAGGGGTGGGGGGAGGTGTTTTAAGATTTGATTTTATTTATCATTCCTCTACTCTGTTCTGTTCCGTAATAAATTAGATGAATTTCCTTTCTAAGTTCAGTCTGTTTTGCTCGTGACGATAGTAAGTGAGCGATCTTTCCCTGTCCTTATCTCGACCCACAAAGCTTTTCGTTACACTTTTTCTCCCCTGTCTAGTGAACAAGGGGAGTGATAGAGTGGCTCTGGTGGACACCTGGCCCCCAGCCAGGGTCAGCCCACCACAGTCACAGAATGTGATATATCCTGCAACCTCATGGAAAAAACCTTCTGACCAGCTCCTGCCCACTCTGCACTAAACTACATGAGCACATGAATTGACACAGCTATGGGAAGGGATGTCAGTGGGTGTCAAAGCACTTAGGACCTCTGCTGTGCCATCACTTCCTCTGAACATTGGCCAAGAGGTTCCTGTTTCAGAGCTTGTTGGGTTAAGAGATGAATGGGGAAAGCTGATTATGTATTGGCTACTGATTCCAGCACTGCAGAGAGGTAAAAGTCGAGTAAAACTCATTATTTTATTACTCTATCATAGTCTTTTTACTATATTACACTCTGAAGACTTTTGCAAGTCCCAGAGCAATATTTTGATTTGCTCATTTGAAAAAAATGCATTGTAAGAGAGTTCATAGAGATCTAATATTTTCTAGTCTTAGCATTTCTATTTTTATGCTGCCCTGCTTTCCCCCAACATTTTATTTCTCCATTAATTTTAATTAGGCTCTCACTGGATTTCAAGTACAGTTAAAGTACAGAAATAGAAAAGGTTTCTTGCCAAGACTGACCGAGATGTCACTGAGATACATAGTCCCATATCCTCCCACTCTTCATGTCTAAAGATTCATATTTTCAATCCAACAGAGAGAGAGAGAGAGAGACTCAAACACAAAGGGGCACTAAATCAGTGTCATCGGCCCCTGGCAACAGCTGGCGGAGGGAGCAGTGCCCTCCGAGAAGATGAACACAGCCTTGCAAGCCAAAGCAACTTCCTGGGGCCATGGGCATTCTGGTCAGCTGAGGAAGCATTGAAGTGCGTCTTGTAGCTTTGTGGTCAGACTGGCTTCCCACTGGTCGCAGCGCTTGGGAAGAGTGAAGGTGGTATTGTATTACCTGTGCTCCATGGATCTAGCTTTGGACTAAGCAGGGTCATACTGGTCAGTATGGACGAGCCCTTCATGCATTTGGTGTTCTCACCATAGCTGGGCAAACCATTGGCCATTCCAAATGGAAAATGCATGAGACATTTGTAAGAGAGATACTGTTTCTATCAGAGATGTGGAATATGAGTCGACCCCTAAAATTATATGTTTGTTCTAATTAGTAACAATACAAGCTTCTGCATAAAGTGTTGGAAGGAAGTATTATTTGCTGTAGCTCAATTCAAGGCCATGTTTGATTGTCATTTTAAAGAGACAAGGGACACTCTTTCTGCCTGAAGCTATGGGGAACTGGCATGATGCCACTTTCACAAGGCTGAAATGGGCAGTCTCTGGGCTGTCCAGGGTAGCACTTGAAAGTGCTTTTCACTGTAACCTTGAGGGATATGTGTGTGAGAGGGGGTTACAGGGAGGGGACTCCTCCTGGCTGTGTACCTGCCCCTTACCCACCTCTTGTGGGACAGCCCTCTTCCCATCACCTCAGCTACCCAACAACACACTTTCTGCAATGGAAATCCCACTTGGAGTGCTTCCTTCCTCTTTGCTGGCTAGGGGTGAGCAAGGGGACATTTCCCTTCCCACCTCCCTTTCTGTAACACCTGGCCAAGCAAGAGAGAGAAGAGATGAAAAGCCCCAAAGCAACGTGTGCTCCCTCGTCTTTTCCCACCACCTGGATGAGGGAGAAGGGGAACCGGTCACAGCCCTGCTCCTCGGCAGCGTCCTGGGGCAGAGACTCAGAGTAGGGCGAAGTGTGGCTGGGGCTGCAGGGCTAACTTAGACAGTGGGACAAAACTTCTTGCTGTACAGGCTGCTATATGGGGATGATAGCTCCTTTGGGTGAAGTTGTTTTGTTTCTAGTACTATAGAAGTACTGTATGTCGTTGTCTCAGGTGCTGAGAGCTTTCCAAACTCTCAGGATCATCCCCTACCTCTTAGGTAGACCTCAGAGAAGTTGTTTACCACATAGAAATGCAAGCTTACACAATTCCCCACTACTCAAAAGTCCTTGAATGGGATCCAGATGATGTGGGATCATGAGAAAGAGGGACCAAGCCATGGTTACAGTCAGGATGTGCTCCAAGATCACTTCTACTCACACAAATATTTACTTCCAAGAGACACAGAGATATACATTCTGCAAGACATTGCATTACTTTCCAGTATTCGTAATCACTTGATCAGTGTTTGGTTGATCTGATAGCTGCCTGAAGTATAGGTTATAATGAGTTATCACACTTTTCTGGCAGCTCTGAGTGGAACTGAGTATCTATAGTCCTCAATGGCATGAACTTGGAATGGCAGATAAGAAGCAGATCCATTATTGCCATCTGCAGAAGGCAGCCATCTTCTACCTCTATGATCTTTACTGCAGATAAAGGTGAAGTAAACCTCTTGCCTTACAGAAAGCCCTCTGTCCCCTTGGTTCTGAGCATAAGCTCCCCTGGCAACGTAACAGGCATAACAGTGAAAAAGCAGACTTCTATTAACCACTCCCAATGAGAATATGCATTTAATCATACGCTTCATTTTAAGCTTGTGCTTGAACTTCGATCACTTTTTAATTTTGGATGTTAATAAAAATGCTTTGTGGGATCAAACCAGTAATTCATAAGCAAATTTATAGCTATTATTTCCCAATTCACTCAATTTCCAACCAATTATTATTGGCAAAGGGAGGCACAGGGTTTTCTGTCACTGCTAGGTTTCCACAACAACAAAGGTCTCCCTTCAGTCTCTTTCCAACAAGATTGGATTGATTAACTATGCTACTGTTTATTTTGCTGTACCTGCCAAGTATATGGTAATGCAGAAATAGGAAAAATTATCCTAATGTGAATATGTGGACAACTGAGAATGCCAGAACAAATATCATCCCTGAACATGTAACAATTACCATTTCATTTCAGGACACCAGTGTTTAAGATGCACCTCCCAGACAAACAAAGATAATGTCAGTTTCTAATTCAAATTGGCTGTTTCATAACAAAATATGTTGAGAACATTTATCAGAAAATAGTTTTGCTTGAAAAGTAAATTACACCTTCCCCCCCTCCCCGGCATGGCCAGATTTGCCCTGGAACCCTGATGGGAAATGGAAAGGTGTACATTCAGAAAGTTAAGTAAGGAAAGCTGGGGACACAGTATAGTTTGGGACTTTAGGATCTTATCTTAGGATCAGAATCCCAAAACAAAGGTTCAAACTTATCCTGATGTGAAGAACATAACAGAGTTAGGGAAGACAGACAACAGTAAGACAAGGCAAAGAAACATGTCCTCCTGCTCTTTCTTTTCAACCTGATGTTGCATGGGGAGAAATACTGAAGAGTGTCAGGGAGGGAAGGGAAAGAAGATGATCTTCCATGCTGTAAAGCCGACTCTCTTCTCACTTTTCCCTTTTTCCTTTCCCTCACTGTAATTTTACATACCCATCAGTGATGTTCTAGATATGCACCTGGGAACTTTGAGCATGAACCTGTCATCATATATAGATGTCCTTCAATTTCAGTGAAGTTTTTCTATGGATGCACAGAAGGAATTGAGGCAGGCAATGACAGAAAATAGTATTTTCTGCAGCCATTTCCACTGAGATTGAATGGTGATCATTTAAATAATATTTTGATCTGGTGTTCTGCTGATTATAATATCAGTATCATCCTCAGAAAGTGGGACTGAGATCAGAGCTGAGATTCAGGATGTGTACTGCTTAGGGAACAGGATTACCTATTTGCTATATCCCAACCTCACGCAAAAAAAAAATAAAAATCTGAACACAGCTATTACTGACCAAATTGTAGGTAAGAGTTCAAATCAAATCTTAAGAGCAACCACTGGACTCCGAATGGTTTGGAGCAGAGTTTGGAGCAGTATTTCATATTCAGTTCTTATAGCCATAGTGGATCAAATCAAAAGCCTGTTTCACATTTTCTTTGAATTATGAGAGTTCAAAAATCCAGATCATAACTTTGCTGTTCAGTGGAAATATATTCATTGGCATCGGTGTTTCTGAATGGATTAACTCAGCCATTGTGGACTACAGATCCTGCAGTTTACTTCAACATAAGCATGAGCAGCGTCAGACCAAACATTTTGGAACTTTTCCAACAGAAAAGGCTCGCTCATGGAAACTAAGTGTTCTGTAGAAAAGCTGTGAATTTGATTAGTCTATTGAAAGAAATCCAGCAGGCATCTGACCAAAACCTGACTATTCTTCAGTCAGTTCACCCACCTTTCTTTTCCCTCCCAGGGTCTACCAGCCTCCATGGGCTTACAGGGCTCCAAAGAAGGACTGGGAAAAAGCAAAGGCAGTTCTGGGATTCTGGGGAGCAGATTTCGCATCACAGCTCCAGAAATTTTCACACTGACAGTATTTGACTGTCCCTCAGGTGAAGGACCGCAAAATTTTTGGATGCATTTCCAACAACAAACATGAAAGTTTCCTCTCAAAATGTATCTGATCTCCCATGAGAGGAAATTCATGGCCACCTTGTCGATCCACCACAGCTCTGCCTCAGTGGTCACTCAGTGATGCAGAAGCTCAGTTTCCAGGTCGCTAATGTCTGTGACTGTACCACCAGGATCCGACTCAATGAGGAAGATGAGGTCAGCGTGGGCTCCAGCTTCTCACAACACCCTGCTGGGGATGGGGTTGTTCAGGTCCTTGGGCTGGGACGAACTCCTCTTCTGATTTATCCTGAGACTAAAGAGACTTCAAGAGCAGTGCCGTGGGTTTTTGTTGTGTACCAGAGAGAACTGCTCAGCAGAGGCTACTGACTGTGTCACAGACCTACAAACAGCCGTAAGATGGAAATAAACATCAGTAGTTACTGAGGCATACTAGATATGACCTCACAACCTAGACATGGAAAGCTTTCTATATAAACCATTTACTCAAGCAAAATTATGCCACAAGAAGGAATAGTCTTACTTTTCACCATCTCTATTTATTAAAACCATTGCTAACTTGTTCCTTGATAACTTGATTTATGAAGTTTGTGACAAATTGCTTGCTTAATTGAAATATGTCAGGTTTCTAAATAGTGAAGTTAATTATCCCTTCTTTTCTAGCGGAGACTGACCTTTAATTGTACAATATTAATCCCCATATTGTATGAATTATGCGAAATATCCATTTTGTATGTAGAGAGAGACATGCATGTGTTATTGGAGTGGAGTACAGTTACATAATTATTTTTAATTTAGGATATCAGTTTAATTAAATACTTGCAGAAACCAAGCTTTTTCAGGAAATTTGCAATTACAATCAATTTGAATGTACAGCTACATTAATATGGTGACAAGCCCAATAAAAAAACTAACTAAGTAATTATGGGCAGGTGCTGAACAGATGTGTAAATAGAAGGTCTCTGCATGGAACATTGTTATATATCATTTTGAAAAGCGAAAGAAACCTGTTATCCATAGCCATTCATATATGCAGTTATAATCAGTCACAAAAAAGTTAGTTCTTTGAATTTAGATAAATCATTTAAAAACGTGTATGGCACTTACGCTTTCATTTTCTGTTTCTGGAAAGAAAGTCTAGTTGATTGAAGACTGCTGCTCTACTGTACTCAAAGAGTCTGCCGCACTATTGAAATATATTCTTCTTTCAACACATTTATGATGAGTGGGTTTTAAGTTTGGAATGGTTTAACAGTCAAAACAATTCACATTCCATATTACAAGTTGAGCTTTATTTAAAGAAGGGGGGAGGCTAAGACTAGTTTAGAGTTGTTTGCTCAAGTTATCAGATTGCCAAAAGCCCAATTTAACCTCCAAATAGTTGGAAAACAATGAAATTGCAATACTACTGTGAATTGCTTTTAGACAGATTTACAGTGGTTTTTTTTTTCCCCCCCAAACCAGTATATTAAGAAATACTTTTTCAAGTCTTCTGTTTTTGTGTGACATCTCTTCTTGTGAAGTGTGTTAGAAACAATCATATAATTTCTATGTATTTTCTATAGTAATCATATAGAAATCCCAAGGAGAAACTGGCATCTAAGGAAAGATGCATGTGAGTTAGCCCCCTGGATGGAATGGGATCCCCTAAGCTGTCTGTGGAAGATCTCAATGTCTGAAGTAGCCACTTCTTAATGAGGTGTGCGTCTAAATTAGACTCTTTCAGGATCTTAGATGCTTTGTTCCAGACTGCAGAGATCTGCTTTCCTCAAGGTTCACAGCTCTAAAATGAATCCCAGTGGCCAAGCTAGGCTCTTCCCAAGCGATACTGAAAGAGAAGTAAAGTGCTTTTTCTCATTCTAAGGAATAGTTACGCCAGCTGTTGGCACTATGGAAAGCTGCAAGATGCAGCTGAAGTTGTGCGCCATTCTCTTCCTTATCCCACCATGTGCAGGGCCACCATCTTATCTGGAAAAGGAGCAACAATTGCCACGTCTGGAGAGAGATTAATAATAAAGCTGTACTAGTGCTGCTGCAATAAAAATTGGCTGGACAGATTCCACTCATCTATTGCATTTGTAAAAGGTGAAACTTTAAAAGCACAAAGCTGTATTCCAAATGTGCTGTGAAATATTTCAGGTGGGCAAGGAGAAGTGGGGAATGCAGACTTGCACCCTGCAGACCCCTGCAGCTGAATGGCCCGTGTGGATCGCATAAATGGCCGTACATTATATACTGTATACTCTTCTACACTACCAGAAGGCAATAGTCAGCCTGCAGCCAGTATCAGAGCAGAAAGATAACACCATTAGGTGTAACAACCTTTACCTTTCCCTCAGCTCTGAACTCCAAGATAATCCAAGCATCGTCTCTAGAAAATAGAAAAAGAAGCAGTAATTTTTTCCTAGGAAGAATGAACAAATCCAGATCAGCGTCGAGGACAAAACAGTCTCAATTTTACAGTGGAAATTGTCGGGAAGCTCACTGCCACCACGTGCCATCCTTGCTGCAGGAACATGGCTGAAAGGATGGGCAGGCTCTTTATGTTCAGCATGCCTTAGGTACTGGACAGGAGAGGTTTATTTCAGTGAAAGACTTTGTGTTTCCAATCAGAAAAATTGAAACACAAAGATTTTTTTTCTTTGTCAGCAGAGCATCTAATGGTTAGTCAGACTTTAAATAGGAGTTGTGAGGAAGTGATGAGTGCAGGATTTGGCCTTGTCTGAGGTCCGGATTTTCTTTATTACATGGAGCACAGTGAGGCAGCATAAAAAACAAACCTCAAACATTCTGGTAGGGAGACATTTTGCTTGTCCTTTCAAAAAATTGGCCTGGATTCCCTGCATCCCCGTAGCCAGCCACGCATGCCTCCTCCTAGCTCTGCTTGCATTCCCTTTCCAACTGCTCCCATCATTTCCCAGTTCATCCATGTTCGGTGTCTGGAGAGGCAAAAAGGGAGATTTCAGAAGCATTTAGGCAGGATCCACACCACAGGTGCAGAGAAACACTAGCCAGCTCAGCCCCAAGGTCAGCACAGAGATAGTCCTCCTGACCCACAGGAGTCAGCACCCGCACCAGAAGCAGGATTGCTGTTTCAGTGCCGTGCTGAGCCGACCTGGCAATATCCTTCTCCAACTGCACCACCAACTGCGCCTGACTCCACAGCACACGGGGTTAGTGTTAGGGCAGGCATCTTTGCCACACAGCCCGTGCCACACAGCCGGGGATACCTCGAGCAGTAGGTGTTTAAGGTGCTTTGGCCCCTCCGAAAATCTTAGAGTGATCAGAGCACTTGTGGCCTCAGTTCCCTCAGCAGAGAACCCAGCGCCTTCAGCTGCATTTTAGCTGTGTGGGAATTGTTCGAGCTCACTACTGTTGCCACAGCTGCTAGAGGAAAACATTTAGCTAAAGACGAGGGCAAGCACACTTTATAGATGTAAGCATATGGCTGTCAAGCTGCTGCCCAACAGCTTCCATAGTTATGTGGCACCTTATGTTATCCAAAGCACTTGGAATTTTTTAGATAACAAAAGCTAACGAAGACAGCTATTAGAGCTTTATGCTGCACTTGCTTCCTGATAGAGTTGCCAATCCAGTGCTTTGAATTCTGTGCCAACAGCTTTGACACAAGTGAAAGAGCAAGCTGTGCTTTTAACAGATGCAAATGCTTCGGTTGCAGTGTTTGCTGCTTTTTCAAAATCATTATCACATATGTGGGATTTCAGATGCATACTTTTTCTAAAGCAATTGGAGCAACTTTTTTATAGCACTGGCAAACTCTTAAGGGGCAAAAGCAACTGGCATTATCTAGCAACTATTCTACTGTCCTGCAAGTGCTTGCATTGAACAGACGCACAACATGTGGTTGGCACTGTTGGAAATGTCCCACGTTGCAGCCACAGTGTTACACCAGAGACAAGACATGTTGTTGAATTTCAGGGAATTTGCGGTCCTTTCACTGATGACTGCAGAATGAAGACAAACACAACAACATTGTGCATCAAATTACTGATTAGGTATTCTATATCTGAGAACAGTTCATCATCTATTCTTAGCCTTTCTTTCTCTGTTTTTCCACATCTCAGTCTAGGATATAGCTTCTGAACTAATGTGAAATTTCTTGCTTTGCTTGAACAAGATTGTCACAATACTCCAAGAATTTGATACCATTTATTTGGTTCTTTTCATGGCAATTTTAGCAGCAGGAGGTACATGGGAAATTCATTACCTCTGTGAAGGTGGTGAATATAAGCTAGAGATACTATAATGCGTAAGACTCTCTTCCACCAGAAGATCACATTAGGTTTTCTTTTTGCCATTAAACACGTACAATGTCAGTTCTAAACCTTTGTTTTGCACAAATAGGATCTGGCAAATCTTGGCACCATAAAGTATTCATCAAAGAAGTAGTCCAGACTTTGTAAAGCTTTGACTCAACAAGTGTGTGTGTTGGGCTTTAAATAATTTTCCTGTCATCTTTTTGAAGCTTTGTTAAAAATGAAAAAAACATATTTTGCAAAATGAAACCTTATTTTCAGGTAAAAAAAAACCCAAGTTTTTTTATTTTCAGTTAACTATTCCTTAATCCTCCTCCTTCCCACAAGCTTTGCCATCTTTTATGCAGTAAAAACAATGTCATGAAGTCAGCACAGATTCTCCAGAACATACTTTTTGGTCGGAAAAGAAAAAGGGGGTTCAGGAAAATTTCACTTCACTGATGAAGAAGAGCCATGTCACAGAGTGCAAAGACTGAATCGTCAGGTAGAGACACTTCAGGCTCTGTTTGCCCTTTGCAGAGTAACTTGCCAAGGAGTTGTGTTCTCATCAGCTCCTGCTCCCCTTCTCTTTCTCTCTCTTTTTTCTTCCCTCCTTCTTTTCCTCTTTCTGTGAATGGATTTCTTCACATTCAAGCCATCACTTCCAAATGTATGGCTTGCAGATTAATGCATAAAGAAATAAAAATGTTCCACACAATCAAAATCTCTCTGATTAGGACACTCAGTTTCTTAGTGACCATTCTGGCCCAAGTCGCAAGCAAAGTACGGAAGTAATTTGCTCTCCTTTTTTGTTAAAAAAATTTACAGAAGTTAGTCTTCATGTACATGGCTCAACGTAGCTCTGACAGAGCTGGAGGGTTTGTCCCAAGAAAAAAAAGACATCATTTCTGGGCATAAATTTTCTTTGAGCCTTGTGCTTTTATGCTGTCCATTTAACAGAAGGAGATGACTGTCTTTGCAAGGTTCTCTTATTCAACCAAATCACCAGGTAATTTAATGGTTTTTCTGTCATTCTCTTGCTGCAAAGACCAGTGACTAATCTGCTATCAAAATCTATAGCAGTATCATATGGGCAGCTGCTATATTGCACCCTGACGTTGTGGACCAGAGCTTTATCCCTCCCTAGCTGCCCCTTACGTCACTCCTGTATCAGGTGGGACACATCAGAGGAGGTGACAGCATGCTGAATGTAGACGGCAGGCAGGAGGCTGGCTCAGGAGCCACCGTGCTCATTCTCTGCCAGCACAGGTTATCTATAGGTGCACACTAGCCAGGACAGGCTCACATTTTAAGCCACACCGAGTTCAAAGTGAGTTTTTAATTAGGACACTCACATTTCACTTAAAGGGAATCTGTCCTATCACATCTTAGCTGATGAAAAAGAAATAATTCTTCATCTTACAGTCCCAGTTTTCAGTGGACGTGGTCTCTTTGACAAATGCAAGGACATACAGGAAGAGTTTGATTACAGTTTTCCTTACGCTAGGTTTCGACATAGACCGCCATCTGTCCTGATTTCAGAGGCACTCCTCACTTGTTCATCTATGACAACACCTACTCACACAGGTCACTTTAGACTTCAATATAAGGTAAGATTTAGGGTGCCTAAGACACCTGGATACCCAAGGTATGCAGAATATCCCTTCTAGGATATCCCCTATTAGGGATCTTCCTGCCAGGGCTCCAGAAGAACTTGCTCCCAAACTTTCTCTATGGTATTTAGCTATTAGCCAAGACAATCCCTTAAATCAACTTGTGAACCTCTAAAATGTTCAATATGTATTGCAACATGGAGATATCTGGCTGACAAAAAGCATTAGGCAGGGCTTTCAAGCTCCAGAGGGTACATCAAGTCCATTATTAGGTTATTTCTATCATTAGATCAACATCTGGCTCTCAGCTTCTCTCATGATGGTGCTGTGGTTGGGGTGCTACCTCAACTTGCATTTTCATAAGCTACGCTGCTCAGTGATTTATATCAGTCTGCTTTTAATCACATTGTGCCAAAATTAACTAACTGTAATTGCCACCCAGGGCAGGCCGTCTTCTGGAAAGGACATAAATGAGATTAGCTATCAGGGCAGGATGCAGCTGCGTGGCTATGAAGTGGAAGAGCGATCTGTGCACTAGCTCGGCCTCTCCCCCATTATGTAAGCGAGAGAGCATGGCACTAATGGGGAGAAGGGGAAGCTGAAGTATCTGTGACTTCATCCTTTCCCCCCTCCTCCCCTCAGTTTTCAATCTGTATACTTTTCAGCTGCAGAAAAATGAAACCATCTTTATTTTTGTTTCATTTCTCAAGCACTCTATTTACAAGATCAATTAAAAAATGTAACCTCAAATCTCAAACAAAGTACTTCCCCTCTCTTCCTCCCATAATTTCAGTTTGTCAGCAAAAATACACCCATAAACCCATCATGTTCGCATATGTGCGTACAGCATCCAAACCGCACTGTGCTCTGCAACGTGGTGAGAGCTTTTGCATAGCTGGAAGGAGAAGAGGAATGGGATCTGAAAGGTGGGAAACCTTCCGAGCATACCATTTCCCTTTCTGTGCTTCAGATCAGCACTGGCTGAAGTCAGAAAGCGAGTTTCTAGTGGCTTCGGTAGGCTTTGGAACAGGCTCTAATGATGGAGCTAGCAGAAGATATTTAGTTACAACATCAGCTTCATAATAGTTGCCAATATTTTTTTAACTAGGAAATATTAGCAAATGCGATAACACAGTGAAATGTGGTGACAATAGGAATACTGTTCATATCTTGTTCATCCAAGTTATGACACAAAGTAGAAAATACTATTAAAACCATGTGGTGATCTTTAAAGTATCTGGCTTTGTTTAAAGCTACCCTTGTTTTGCAAGATCAAAGGTAAAACAAAGTCTTTACAAATCATTTTGCTAATCAGACAGTGGTGATACAAAGATCACTGTAAGCATAAAGGGGAGAGGGAGTCTGGCTTTCGTTCTGCTGCTGCAGAGGTGGAGGGAAAGGGGATTGGGATGGGGAAAAGGGCAGAAGAAGACCTTTCCTCCCCACTTCAGTGCTCTCTCTGCATAAACCAGTCATAGGAGTGGACTCTTGGAGGTCTTCCCTAGAGGGAAAGAATGAGGTTATCACACAGTTAGTTGGCTTCAGAGCTAAAAAGAAAACTGCCACATGAGCCCAGCCTTGAAATACAACCAATGTAGCCAGTAATCAGTAACAGCTTTCTCCTTCAGTGGAAGATGCAAGAAACCCACAGCACATTCTCAGTAACAGTTTTGATGCATGCCTTGCTATCAAGCTGTTCAAAGAGAAACTTAGGGCCCAGAACTACCACAGCTACACTCTATACCCTACAGAGCTAGATCCTATAATCCCATTGATGCATCTTCCTTTTTCTTACAGTCAAAGGTTTGCCAGATAAAGACTGATTTATTGTTTGTACTTCTATAATTACCTCATGGAATTTAAGCCCTTAGATCTAGCAAACACCTCCTCTTGTAACATCACACCTATTCTTTCCTCTCTCTCTTTTTCTCTCTGCTCGCATCTTTGCTCCTTGTATCTCCATCCTTTGATGTTCAAACCACTGTCATAATTAACGTGTGCCAACTGGTCCCCATCGTTGTTCACTGTTCCGCCCCCGTGAGCAGGAAGGCAGGGAAGTGTCGCCCCCTCACCGCGCTTCCCCCACTTGTGCCTTTTCTCCTCGGCATGTGGAAGAGGAGAGAGAGGCTGGGGTTCTGCTTGTCCATGTCCATGGATGATGGGAATAATCAGCAAAGGTCAGATGGAATAAAAAAACCCAAACAAACCCAATGTAGCCTGACAGAGTGTCTAGTAATGTCAGATCAGACACCAAAAGCCACCAGCAGAAAAAGTGTGTCTAAAATCTTCCCTGAGACATCAATGGTTCTTCAGGATACAATAGCAGAAGAGATTGCTGAATTTGATGCTAATAATATGCCTGCTATCTCAGAAGTATCCTTCATGCTCATTATGTATGGCAGCTTTAGATGTTATTTTACTAAGACCAACAAATTAAACTTTGAAGGAACTTCCTCTTTTAGGTGGGAGGATAGACTCAGTGCAGTGACATTTGGCAGATAAATGTGTAAGCCGAAGCTCTGCCCAAGCAGAATTGAAAAATAATCTCCAGAACAAAGAGCAAATTTCATTTAGACCTAAACCAGCTATGAGCAATCTGCAGATAGTATGACTTAATACTTGCCAAAAATGCAGTTACTAATTTTGTAGACATGACGTTGGACCTGGTTTAGAAAAGTATTCTATAAGGTAAGACATCATACGCATACATGGGAAAAAGGTTTGTCGCTGCAGCTCTCAGCACAGTCACGCACTATTGCTAATGGGCAGAGGGTGGACTTTCCAGGACACTCAGAGCTAGCTTAGCTCTGGCTCCTTGGTGCAATTCCTGGTGACTGACTTCTGCTGGAGAAGAAATAGGCCAATGCCAACAAATTCTTGGAAGACTTCACGCACACTCAGAGAGTCGTTCTGGCTTTACCCAGTGAAAAGTGCCAATGGGACAAATCCTGCAACAGAAGCTGAGGTGTTCTGGAAAGCACAACAATTCCATGCAAGAATGAGCTGTCATATATAAATCAAGAGGTGGATTTTTAAGCCTGAAGCAATTGAGGTATCCTTATAACTAGACAGCTTATGTAGAGTTAGTCTCAGGAGATGCCCATCTTCAGGTCTCGGCCATACGACTGAGTTGTTTCAGGCTAATGAGTCACTGAATCGTAACACATGGGTGTCTGTTTCAAGCCACAGCAAATAAGAGGTGCTTTGACTTAGTCCGTAAAGATGGCACACGCAGAGACAATTGGTGAAGCTTTTCTGAGGGGTTTTGTCTTAATCTTGTCCATAGTGAAAGAAGGTGCACACACAATTACTGAAGCTCTTCTGACCCAGAAATCCTCTTAAGCAGTGTATATTTGGCACATATTTGACAAACATCTTATATATGACGCCATCAAAATACCTTTTCAAATAGGTCTTAATTCCAAGCGGGTGGGCTGGAGTTCTTACACCACATGAAAAACACATTTTACCATGTGGCAATTAGAACTTTGCTCAGCCAGTACTGCTTTTTGACACAGTTTCATGCATATATCTAGAGGGGAAAACACATTGCAATTTAGTCCATTTCTTTCAATGCTATCTTTCTCAGGTAACTAACTCGTATTGTAAAACCTTTATTTGCTGGTACTTTGCTGATATTTTTCAGTTAGAGTGTTTAAATTATTTATACAAAGTCCTTATCTTTATTATAGTCTCAACTGTCAATTGAGAAGCCTCCTTTTGCATATGAAAATTCTGCTAATTATAACACACTGGAATTCTACCACAGACTTTATCTGAGAGGTTCGAGAATTGGTACAAATCAGTACAGAGCAGCTGGATGTAAATCAACTACAAGTCCTCTGAGTTCTGGCACAGCTCTTCAGTTAGACTAATTCTCTCAGCTGAGAATTGCTCCCAGATCAAAAATCCAGGCTTTGGAGCAAGCACAGCAAAAATATTACTAGCAGAGAGATAACATCTAAATCAATGATGAGTGCCCAGCATACATGACCACCTTTTAGTTAAAATATGAAAGAAGGGCTTTTATTAGTTTTACAATCATGACTAATATTTTCAAGTAGTGCCAAATGTTTTACAGATGTTGATAGGAACAACTGCTGACTACAGCGTGCTCCAGCCCAGAACTGAACCAAACACTTTGGAGAAATCCAGATCAGAAATTTGCAGCCAGCCTTCCTGTAAGCCTAATCACAAACAGCAAAACACTGTAAATAATACTGACCCCATCCAAAATCCTACATCCAGTTCAAGGTTTTGGGGAATTTGCTAACTTTGCTGACGGCTTCTTGTGAAGGGCTGAACCAATGTTCTGCGTTTTAAAGCAACACAACTCAGTGAAAGTGCTGTCCCAGAGCTGTATACAGAAAAGGGAATCTTGTTAAAGTGCTGGCAGGGTATTGCTGTGATGTAATAGATGTTATGTGCTGCATTAAACTGTTTTGCACATCAAACATTGACTCTGTGGAAAAGAAGACGCATTGCATTCCACTGTCTGATGAAGATGATGTCTTAAATGCAAGGAAGCAAAGGCTGAATACCAGTTTAAAATTCACTGTATCTTCTTGAGCTAAACTGACATCAACTGGTACTGCTTCAAGAAAGGGCATTTTGTCAACTGAGAATAGTAGGGGTGAGACTCATGGGAAAACATTATGATGGAAGGCAGACCGTCACTCCATCAATATCTATAAACAAGACAAGAGCAGGAATATTTTCAAATGTTCTGAGCAGTCTTACTCTGTCCTGTCCAGGATGTATCTCACCAGTTCCACTTGGGACAAGCCTCCAGAGACAAGCAGAGCTTATCGCAAGGAAAATACTTTAAATACAAAGTCCAAACTTTCCATCTTTCCTTCTTCAAAATGGACTTCTTAAAGTTGACTGTAGTATTATGTCACATGCATAAATTTTTAAGCAATCTGTTGAGGTAATACATTTCTGATTATGGAAGTAGCTCGTGAAGCGTGTAAGAGAAATGCACTAAAACTGAAAAATAATCCATCTTCCATGTTGCACTCTTCTATGCCATTTAGACATCTGCTTTTATACATCTGTAGTTCCATTCTGATTTTCAGCTTATATGAAAGATTGGAAATATTTTGCTTCAGGATGGAAGAATTGTAGTGCACAGTGGAAGTTCTTGCTTAAAATGGCATGTAGACACCTCTGATTCTTGGTCCAGATTTTGGGATGTGGAAGACTTCTTCAGAATCACTGCTTTAAACTCTCAGTAATATATCGTACAGTATGGTTTCTATGCATCTTGACTTTACCACTAATAACATTTATGACAATTTTCATGTGAGCCAGCCCTAATATCAGATGCATTCATGTTTTCCATTACACAAGGGAAATGTCAGGTGATGACTGGAAAAGCCTAGATAAATGTCTTGCTAGTAAGTCAAACTGTGACAATTACCAATTTTCCAGGCGAGTTCAGGAATGATCAAGAGCATAGCAGGATTCAAAAAGGATTAGAAATGTATAAGGATGATAACACAATTATAGCAGATCAGAAATCAAAATAGATATAGGAGCAGTCATGTATAAATTCATGAACTGTTTTGGCCGGCAGTCCCTCTTAGGCTCGGTGGCTTATTGGTGCTCCACTGGGTGGCTCAGGCCATGCAGGACACTCCACAGGGCTAAGACTTTTGGTCTCTGAAGATTCTCCTGAACAGAATGATTTTTCTATAACCACCCATTATGCATGTTTATTGGGCTTACGACATCTTGTCACCCTAAAAACAAGCTAGTGGAGGCAGCACCACACCAGATCATGAACAAAAATTAGCAGTGCTGAAAGCAACAGCCTGTAACAAGAAGCAACAAATCACCTAGAAGAGGTGATTAGCTGTTAGCTTGGCCAGCTAACTGCACTTCTGGGGAGAGGACAAGATTTCAAGGACAGGACAAGCTAGGTAGGGCCGGGGGAGCCGGCCTCTTCAGGCTTGCTCTCTGCAAAGTGATCTTACGTTACAGAAGCACTACATTCAAAGCAGAATTTCCCTCCGGGACTGGTGAAATACTGCTCTGCCAACAGGGCCGAAAAGCTGTTAACTCACTTGCTAGGACAAGACAAAATCACATTTGGCCCTGAACTTCTCTGCTGCATGTATCTAAGCAAACTGAAGATGGCATCTGCACTTGTTAACCTGAGGGAGAGCTTTCTTTTCTCAGAGAAACTGTAGGATTAATTTTTGTAATGTTTAAACACATCTACAACAAAAAAGAAATACTACAGTCATCTTCAATGAAAAGGGAGTCCCCCTTGCCCAGTTCTCTTACAGTTCTGAGATGAGAAATCCAAGAGCCCTTGCAGAAAAGGAATGTGTTGTTGTTGCTGTTGCTTTTTACGGGAACTCTGAGTCATTCAGTGAAATTCTGCTGCTGGATAAAAGCAGTTTAAAAGTCTGAAATGTGAGGTCCTAAATTGCAACAGTTCAGACTTTACTTTTTTCTTTTTTCTCCCCTTCTAAACTCCTAGCTATAACAATGAAAAACAGCTGGATAAATGGGTATTTTAGCCCATATTCACATAATTAATAATTACGTACATTAAATGGCATAGGAGAGAATATGGAATTACATAGCTATTTGGAACTCTATAACACTGTATCTTGTTATGCTCTACAGAATATGTGGGGTTTGTTGATCCTGCTGAAGACGACAGGCTTTATTTATCTTAGGAAAAGTACAGTACATCCTGGTAGCATCTGCTAGGTCATCTTGTTCACTTCGTGCTACTCCATTAACGTGGCCTCATCCTGTTTGGGGAGATACAGGAGACAGGAAGAGGCATTTAAGACTCTGTGCCCTTATTTTCATTTTTGAAGGCTGCTAACTGTGATAGAAGCACCTGTCTTCTAAAAACAGGAATGAGAATAGCTCTTCATGTACATACACTTGAGTGCACACCCACGCGTTTAATTTATCAAATGCACATCCTATTGCCATCTCCTCAGCTAAATGTTACAGGCGAACCCAAATCATTCTGCTGGATAACAGAACCATGCTGCCAGTGATATAAGCAGTGTGTATGTGTACATATATACATGTATATGTGTCTATATATGTATCAGAGAGAAGAGAAACTTGAATGTAGGACTCTGCCATAAAAGATGAGCTCTTAGGGGGTTGCTCTGCGGACTCACAAAGTAGTGGGATACTTTGCAGACATATAAACAACTTTGATTTTTGTGGAAAGAGAGCAAGAGAATGGTAAGAATGGTTTTCTCAGTGTGGAAATCCACTCTTCGGTTTGCTTTGGGCATTTCTTGGTGACCCTGTCATATCTGTTCATTTCAATGACATTTTGGTGACTGCTGAAACTGAAAAGATAATGGGATAGATGAGGTTTCAGCAGAAGAAGGGGGCAGGGCTGCATTTACATAATTGGCTTTTCTTCTAGATATATTTATTTCTAAACAAGACATAAAAAGCCTCTCTGGGATTATAATGCGGCCATTTCCATAGTATTATGCATGACAGATGCACTATCTTTCCAAACAAACAATAAGATGCAATATCACAACTTTAAAATTATCCTTGATATTTTATTCCTTAGTCAAAATTTTAAACACGTTTTTTTTTCCCACTGTTCAATCTCACTATAGCTTTACACAGCTACAACAATCTCTTAATACCATACCATTTAATAAGTATATGAAAGAAATAGGCCTGAGACCCTCAGGAAGATTCACTTGAATTACTATATCGTCACAAGCAGTGTCAGCAGACAGTAGTCCATGTGAAGTTATTCTGTCTTGGACTCAGAAAGCATAATCCTCTCCCTCTGTCCCTTGGGCTCCTCGGTGTTATCTCCAGGGGATATTCACCTGTACTGCTCTCCACCCCCAGCTTTGATTCAGCGCTCTGCCCCCACCCACATTTATCCTTCTTTTAATGTCCTTCAGGCAAAAGGCTGGGTAAGGGAGCATGATGGACACCGTCACTGTGGTCATTACCATTGCTCACGAGTGACTGCCTATAACTGTATTTCCAACCGCACGGTGTATTCACTCTTCCTTTCGCAGGCGCTTTTGGCCTCTTTTGCCTCAGACCCTATGTAGTAACAACTGCAGTTTTCATTCAGCAGTCCTGTGCCGGTCGGGAAATTTTACAAACTGATAACTGACTGCAGCTATTCCCCAAATACAACTGCCTCTGATGTGGAAGGCAATAACCTTTAAGAGGACCCGAAGAGAGCCTGCTGCATGCAGCAAGTCCTTGCAGCAAGCAGAGAAAGTATGGCAGAGTTTTAGGTAAGTGGGATATAATTAGCCGTGTTGGAATTTGACCAGGATATCAGGGTTAACACCCCTGCTCCTGTGAGAAGTGCCTTGGGAGTTCCTCAGCAGCAGGCAGCCAGGACCTCTTGTTTTCATCACATTCCAGGCACTACATGACAGCTACCCAAATACGCCTTGCCTTAATGAAACAGAAATGCACATATGATACCTACAATTTGGAACTGAGGTATGGGCCTAATCCCAGAATGGATGAGTATAGATTTGGGAAATATTCAGAGTGAAAGAGGACTTCTGTATTTTGGTCCTGGACCTTAGCTATTGGGAAACAGTAACAGCAAAATCAGTCACTGGAGAATCTGTGGAGCCCATACGTTTCCTGAACAGCTTGATCTGCTTGTAGCTGGCTGACAAGTCCAGAGGTGGGCATTTCTTTATACGGCTTTTATACATCGCCTGCACAGCTCTGCTTGGCAAGAGCTCTGGTCATGGGCATCACACAGCGCTCCAGGCTGTGCGTGGAGATAGCTGTGCAGGCAGGATTCCCAGTACTCACAGCATCCAAGAAGACTCACCCAGCCGCTTCCCCTGCACGTCTCTTCCAACTACTTATGTTTTTATCTTACATGAGCCACTCTAATTCTTCCACTATCAGCTGGTCGCCTTCCTGAGGTCTTTTCTAGCCCCAGGTTTTTATTACTTTCCTATGAGTCATGCATACCAAAGATCGATGCAGCTCTTCCCTGCCCAGGAAGACTGAGGGGCCAAACAGCTGCTGCTGGTGGGAGGAATGAAGCTGCTTCAATTCCTCCAGTAAATCTCTGCTCGCTACCAGCAGCTACTGGAGTGTTACGGAAAAGTGACCAAGAATTTTGCATGGATTAGTGTATGGACAGATAGATTTTATACCCGTATTTTCTGTAACCCCAAATTATTTAAATGGGGTGAAATGTATTCCCCTAAGCTCTAATTAGCACATTTGTCACCAGAAATTTCCAAACAGTTCAGGTATTCCTCCATTGACAAGATACTGTGAGCAGTGGTAGAGTTTAGACTTTTCTATTTTATACGTGTTTCCATATGTTCAGCATGGAAAAGCAATGCATAATTTCTCTCCCAAACATATTTCCTCCTTTGTAATGTGAATGTATTACATGTAATTGTATTCCAGGGCAATACGATTAGACAAATTACTGCACTCCAACAAGTGACATTAAAAATTACCTCCCCATCTTTATTAGCTCACTTTTCCTCAGTCAAATACATTTGGTTTACAAGAAAAATGATGGTTTTCATTCTGACCTCAGGCTTCCCAAATTCCAACAGAGCTATGAGTCAATAGCTGAATGAGGAAAAGATTGACAGAATGATTCAGATCCTTTTTGACACCTCAGCATCTTCAAATTATTGCTTACGTCAGGCATTGGTTATGCCTGGCAGTGAAAGGCAGGGAACAAGCGCATGGTTCAGACGATGCTTTGTCTCCAGGAACTCAGATGACCTTCTGGTAGCTCTGCTACGCTCTATGCACAATGAAAAAGGAACATATCTTTTTTTTACCACTAGAGTTAAAGGAGGAAAGTAAGAAAAAAGCCAGCCAATGTAAGGAGTCTGAAATGTTTTATATTCGCTTTACATAGCAGAGTGAATGTGAAACTTTTTTCGGGTGTTTTGTGCCAAAAAGTGTTTTGGAGACTAACCATAGGCAATACCTGCCAGGGCAATGGATTTTGCTACATGGTTATTAAAACCCAGTATTGCTACAACTATCTGGCTAGAAAAGGCTACACAGAAGCTGTCTTCTCTCTGGTGACTTTGGGCAGCAAGAGAAGTCAGGGACCTCACATAGCCTTCTGTGTCACTGCAAACCTGTCATGTCCCCCTCCAGCTGGCAGGAGCTCAGGAGCAAAATTGCAGCTTGCCAGGTCTGCCCGGGCCCTGTGGAAGGAAGTCTGGTAGGCAGAAAAAGGAAATTCTCTCCTTTTCAGCTCCATGGCACTTTTTACAAACTGTTTATAGAGCTGAGCAGGTAGGTTTTGGCCTCAAAATCTCCATTGACCACCAAGATGAGGAGCAAGAAAGAGATAGTTATAAAATTGCACATCCAAGACATGACTCATGGCTTCCTTTTGGAGACGGTCCCTGACATGCCTGAGCTGGCCCCCCATTTCTGAGCATGGAGGGGCACATGTGGCTGCTGCAGCGGTGCAGCTGCACCCTGAGCCGCCCGGGCTTGTGGCCCTTTGCGAAAGCCGCAGGAAGGGGACATCCTGCTCCATCCTCTAACTGTGGTGCACCGGGAGCTGGAATAGCAACTACAGGGAGGAATGCATTGGAGTCAGAGAAAGAGCATCCGAGGAGAAGGGATATTCAATCAAGTGGGAACAAACAAGTGGCTGAAATACAGCAGCACCTGGTGAGGTGGAGGAGGTGGTGGCCAGTCCCACACCTCTGGCTCAGCATTTCTTTACGTCATGGGCTGGCTGTTTGTGTCTCTTCAGTCTCAGTGGCTTGGAACCAGGGGCAAAAGTGCAGGGACTATTGCTGCCAGGCTTTGCCTGTGGCTGAAGGCAGATGCCCAGGCTGGTTGAAGAGACTTGGTGGGTCCAGAGAAGTGACGTGTGGATGTGGTGACCACCACTCACCTGGGGGTCTGCTGGAGCCCAGCAAACGTACTATCAGTGCTGCTAGTGGGGTGCCACAGCTACACCTTCTAGCACTGCCAAATTCATCTGTCTCACAGGCAACCGGGGGGTGGCAAAGGTCTCCAGCCTTGCTAAAAACTGCTGGGTGGCAACCCTTGAAGTAGACCTTATACATCTTGTGGCGTAGGGACCATATTTTCTTTTCTGTTTGCATAGCAACCAGCACATTGCTGCATAGCTGGCACTAACTAAATATTAGCTAACATGAACTGTTTTGTGTCTCCCATCAGGGCTCTTTGTGTACGCTTTAATTCCTGCATTCTCCATCTTCTTAAGGGCATTTGACAAAAAGCTGTAAGTAGGAGGGCCTGGGCTAGGCACCAGGCAGGAGAACAGAAGCGCCATGATGCTGGTCCATGCTCTCCCTCGTGGCCTCAGGCAACTCATTCAGCGTGACTCCATATCAACTTCAACTTGTGCAAAGTGGGGATAATGCTCGCTTTCCCCTTCCCATAATCAGTCCATTTGCACTGTGCAAGGAAAATCTAAAAATGCTTCCTGAGCATAATGAGATTTCTTCCCTAGAAATCTGCAGAATGATACATTTAAAAATGACAGTACATCAGCAAAGCAGTATTGACTTGGCCTGCACACCCCTAGATGTGCTGTAACAGGAGGCTTCACCCTTGACATGACTATGACAGCAAGGGCAAATGGGTAAAATACACAGGGTGTGGTCTTTTTGAGTTCTTGAGTAAAGTGGAGGACCTCAATCCACAGGACTTCTCTTGTCTCCATGAGGAATATTGTAACTTGGGATTTTTCTACCTGATTTTTCTATCTAAAACATTTGTTGAAAATTCAAATAACTAATTTGAAATAGGTCATAGACAAGCCGTGCAAGTACATGAACTGTATTTTAATGAAGCATAATTACATCTACTCACAGATGGTATTCTGAATTTTGGAAAGCTAGTTCTGCTTTCAGGTTTAGCACTTGGGATTAAAGACAGTACTGTATAACTTAAAAGATTTAAGAATTATACTGTAGGAAGTCATGCTATAATAAGCTTTAGATCAACAGTTCATATAGCATCATGGGATTCTCAGCTGCCCAAGAGAAAGAGTCCTAATATACTGTAACCTACAACTTTCCCCTTGAAACGTCTTAGTTCTACAAAGCAATAAACCAGTCTGGACTAAGTTACTGAAGGTCTTTGAAGTACTGGAGGACCCATAAATAAGGTGAGTACTTTGGAAGGGGGGGCTCATTCTGTGGTGTGCATATACAACTATTTCATAGTCAAGTTGATTTGTAGCTGCCTGTAAGTCAGTTTCCTGGGAGCAATAAATCTTCATTCAAGCAAAACTAAAATGTCACCAGTATTTATTTCATGCATTTTTTACCCCATCAGGAAAAAAAATGTCAGCATTCATGTAAACTGTTCTATGCCCAACTTGCAGCTTTGTGCTAAAATTACGGTTCATAGTATGAGATTTTTATAAATCTAAATTGTAAACATTGGGTAACAGATGTACCATTGCATGGCCAAAAAGAGTGGTAACTGTCACTGGAGAAATAAAACTGAGTTATTGTTTCCAGTTTCAAAAGAACAGCAACAAGTCTAAAAAACTATATGTGATCTTTGTCCTTTTTTCCCCTCAGACACCTGCACTCATCTAATGTTTCACTGAGCCCTGAAAAATAAATGCATAGCTTCAGTCTCCTAATCCATGTGGCTCCAGAGACCACTGTTACATGAGAACTTAAACTGATGATGCTGAGCGTCCTAGGGGCAGCTTAATCTTTTTTAATTCAAATCAACTGAGTCCCATGTGGCGCTAGGATGATACTCTATATGCTGCAATCAGACTGACCTAGACTTCTTGTGCTCTAAATGATTAATGAAACTGCCTCCTAGTTTGTTTCTATGGTGATCTGAAACTTGACACGATGTAGGAATCTGCCATTCACACTGAATGAATCGAGGAGGAGGTAGCCCAGGAACAAAACTCCATCAGTTGTACAGAGAAGGCTGAATTTTAAGTCATTAGTCTCCTTGTACTTGGGTTGTTGACTCTTGAAAATAAGACCGAGATAAAATATCCTAGTTAATATAGCTTTAGTTGGGTAGTTTACGAGTCAATTGTTTCAATATTATCAAAATGAGTTACTCTGAAAACAGCTTTCTATGTTGTCTTTTGGTGGGCAAATGTGGGATAATGCCAGAGCAGTAGTTGCAGAGGGCTTACGGCAACCTGTAAAGAAGCCAATTCAACTGTGAAAGCTATGCAATGCCTTTAGATACTGTAAATAATGCTCTAAGAAAAACAAAACAAAACAAAACAAAAAACAAACCCACAAAAAAAAAACAAACCAAAACAACAAAACACCTGAGAAAAAAAATCTATTTTCAGGTTTTATTGAGTCCATGAAGAAGACTTCAGGATTCTTGTATCTTTGCATTTTGATACTTCCATTTCAAATAAGGAATGATTTAATTCACTATAGTGTTTTGAGGCTTTCAAAGGAAATAAATGCCTTTTACTTTTATTTCCAGAGGGAGCACATTACCAAACTTTTAAATATTTTAGATAGTCCCTGAACCACTGATGAGTATCTTCAATCATGCTTAGGTCTATCTGTAGTGCTAAGGTGAAAAACACTTGAGAGAGCATCAGTAAATCGGCTTAGCTGCCTCACCAGCCACACCACCGTGAAGCCCAGCCCAAACCAGTTGCCTGAACCTTTACTCAGTGTGTAGACCCAGTGTTACAGCCCACGCTGGATGCCAAGAGGTGATTGCTAAACTGTAGGCAGTGCTGGCTTTAGTTAGTTACTTGAGTTGACTTGGTTGTGCTGCTGCTGTAGCTAGACTGCCTTTAGAGCAAGCCTCATCCTTCCTCCTTCCTGTTGCCAGGCAAACACATCTGAGCCCTTGTTGAATCCAACCTCAGAGACCATCAGAAAGATGTGTAAGAGCAAGTAAACACCAGGGTTTGCTGAAGATGGTGAGAGCAGTGGAGCCCTACAAGCTCTAAGGTAATTTGCTGGTGCTCTTTCTGCCTCCATCACTTAACAGTGTCTTTATTGCCTCCCTCCCAAACTGCTGACTGCTGAGCACACCATTGTTTTTTGTCCCTTCACCAAAGCCTGTCTCTCCACTAGCACAGGGAGGGATGCTGCTGCTTTTTCCTTTTCCGTGTCTGTTTAAAGAGAACACTGCTGCGCTGCATATTTGCCTCTGGTGAGGCTATCCCCATACTGATCTCACTGCATCTCTCAACAGCTTTTCAGGAGGGCACAGCACACCCGAATCATCTCATCACTTCATCTGGAATCAATCATGGTAGGTCCGCCGATGTCAAGAAAAATATGCTCATTTGCATCAGCACGTGACCTGGTCCTATCTCTCTGTGATCTTTAGATCAACAATGCTCCTGTTGGGATTCACGATCTCAGAGGAGTCCAAACCCACTTTGTAATGTATTTAACCAGTGTGTGCCATTTTTCTTTCCTATCATAAAACACATTGTGACTACTGACCCAAATTCGTAACAACTCAAAATTCTTTTGATATGGATCTGGGGCATTTTTCTTAATATTGCACCCTGCATTCAGAGAGTTTAAGAATCCAGATTTAGCAGATGGTATAACTGATATTATATTTCTTAGTAAATCAGTTAACTTTGCAGACATAAAATTCTTCATGTCCAGGATTTTGAAAGGAATTTGAAGTACTTAGTATTTTCAAATGTGACTCAAAAGACATTGCCCCCATATTTCTTCAACTCTCTTTGAAAAATCCTATTTTAAGTTATTGCTAAATGAAGATATTATGACACAATGGTTTGCATTTTCCCCAAGCCTTACTTCATGGGATCACAAAATACTGTAAGTACTTCAACTTTCATTTTTAGAAGAAAAGAGAGAGAAATGGAAGTCCTTTAGCATTTCCTAAACAACAAAATCTAATGCTGCACCCACATTCCATTTTTTTATGACAATCCCTTATCTGAGGGAAGACTTTGAATTAGTTTTGAATATCTTTGACTAGCAATACCAATTCCATAAGTACATGTCTCACTGAGATTCTCAGAAGGATTATTGGAAAAATAAGTAATTTTCCTTGAAAAAAAAAAAGGTTTTGTTTATTTTTGTATAAGAACCAGGGAGAAAAGGAGTTCAAACAGAATAAAAGTAGCTCCCTGGCTTATACAGTTCGCCTCAGAGATGTGTAAGAACATGTTCCTGTGATGCCTGTTTGGGAGAAGGGTCCCTTTCCGGGTTTCCATGTCCTAGGCCTGTAGGTTCTATTTATTTTGTTGGAGCTGTTTCACTTTTCAGAAATAATTAAATATTTATCAGAGCAGTGGGAGAGGGACAATAACAGTCTTCTTTTCAGGGCACTCCCCTGGGGTGCAGGAGACCCAAGTTCAAGTCACTACTTCAAACCATACGGGCCAAATTCCTGCAATCCACATCTGCAGGACAGCCCTTTTCGGGTGAGGGTACAGGGCTCCAGAGTGACCCCAGCATCTGTCTCTTTTATGGATAAAATCACCCAGGAAGGAGGTGACAAGCTGGGCAACATGAAGAACAATTATTTTGGCTCATCTCATTTTTGGAGGTGAGCCTGCATGACAGACCTTTAGCATCCCTATGACACGACCACCTCCAGGGAAGCAGCACCTTTCCTGGGAGGGTGAACAAAGTACAATCCTAACTTCTGTGTGTATATGTCCGTTTCAAGCAATGAAATGAAGCCTGAGCCTTTAGGCTGAAAATGAAAAACATGTTTATATGGGTGAGCGGCAGAGTCGCCTCACCAAGGATCCTGCCAGGGCCACCAGGTGGATTTAATGCCACCTGTCAAAAGCCACACAGGCACAAACTTTTCATTCCCTGAACTCAAGCCCCAGGCTTGTTTGGGAAGAAAACTGTGCATTGATTAGCGTATATGTGGGACTATTCATCTCACATGTGGCACATTCTTGGGAAGAAAAATCTCTGCAGCCTCTGAGGCGGGAGGATGCTCTCCCTCCTGGCAAACGCTTCACAACAGAGTGAGAGCCATGAGCCCCTGCTACCATTTAAAGACAGGTCTAGGAGGATTCTGTGCCTGTGGTTGAAGAAAATTATGTTCAGCCACCCACATTTTGAACAGAAAAACACTTGTTTCTAGTTCAGTGAGACAATGCCAGAATGCAGGCATGAAGAACAAGGTACAAACAGAGCTATAGCGATAATGCTGATGACCCTATGAGTCTTTACGAGAAAGATCTCTCTTTGGAATTCTCTCAAATGTCCAATATTACTGCAGCCCTTACATTCATGGGTTTTGCGTTGGCACAGCTCATGGCCTTGGTTAGGGCTCTGGGACACTACTGGAACAACAGAAATGAATATTTTTTAATGATTGTTGTTACAAAGGCTCCAGTAATATTTGTCTTGGGACGAGGACAGTTTCCATTATTCTATTGCTTCTTCCTACATCTTCTGGAGACTATATATGTAGAAGGGAAGGGTGAATCTTCATTTTTGGAAGAGAGACATGACAACTGATGAGGTATTATACTCTGGAGACACCAGTCTGAAATCACTCACAACTGGGATATACTTAAAATATTGTAAATCTTCTGAGAAACCGGTAATCACATGCGAGTACAGAAGTCGGCAGCCTGGTTAGGAAGAGGCATTAGATACCTCTTTTTTGTAGAGTGCCTGGCGGTCCGATTGCAGCTCCTGCCTGCTCCCATTGGCAACTGAGGGATAGCCTGTGCTAGCATACGGATTTACAGAGCAGTGTGTGGATTTACAGTGACTAATTATTTGAATATGAATCAACAATGCAACACTGTGGCAAAACAAGGCAAATGCTTTGCATTGAGTCACATTAATAAGAATGTCACGCGTAAAAGAAATGAGGTAATTATTCTGCTCTACTTCACTTGATAAGCCTCAGTTGGAGCGCTGCATGCTGTTGTGAACACCACATTAAAAAAAGAAATACATACTAATTGGAGAACTCAGAAGAGAACAACAAAAATGAGAAATGATTTGGAAAATAACCCTTATGTGTATGATTGTTCATAAACACATGAAGGGCTATTAAAAAGGAGCAATTATTCTTATTATCTTAATTCTATACTAATATACTGATTGAGTACAGAAGAAATTGAAGCGGGCAATGCCAGGGACAACATAGGTTACAGGCTGACGTGCCATATAGAAATGATACTTTCAGAGCAAGAGGCCAAAGAACCTCTTGGCATCACCATCTGTGGAAGTGGTCCAGACTAGCCTGGGCAGTGAAAATGGCTGGAGGACAATTTATTTCATTCCCCAAATGTTTTTCAGGTTTCCAACTTTAGCTTCATGTCAAATCAGAAAAGGTCTACATTCTCTGTAAAGGAAAATGCTAAGAAAACCTCACATTAACTAAAAGCTTTCAGTTTGACAAAACGTATTTACAATGTAATAATTTTCTATTTCATGTTATAATTAAAATATTTCAAATGAAAAGTGATTTGGAAAGCAAAAAATCAAAACACTTTATCCTAGAGGTGACAAAATGGAATATATGAACAATATCCTCAAGAATTAAAAGAAGATTTAAAAGGAAATAAAAAGTATGATATTGTAAAATAATTTTAGCTTGCAGTAGAACTTTATTTTTAAAATAAAAGTGTATTTTTTTTTTTTTTATGCCAACTTTGTAAGTAAGTCATATGTTCAACAGGGAAGATTTAGGAAAAGTGCCTCCTGTTTTGAGACTTTTAAAGTTATAGTACAAACAAAGGAAGGTCTCTGAGGGCTGTTCTTGAAATTAGGAGGTGCTTTTGGAGAAGGTGCTGTTTAGCTGTTTCGGTTTTTAACAACTAATTTCTAGTGCACATAAAATACCTGAAAAAGCGGGCAGATTTAAAATGTGTGCACATGAGAGTAGTTTAACATGCAGCAGTGTTAGTTTTCAGGAGTAAGACTTTCGAATTTAAAATCTCATTTTGGCTTTTTACATTTGTGTAGAAAAAAACCCAATTTTTTGAAATATCCACTCTAGGCTACTAGAACACGCACCGAGAGGGACAATGTATCTGTATAACGCATATACCGGCGTTGCTTTTTGGCCCTCGTGTTTCTGCTGCCTCTTCTCATTTTCAGACTGCGGCATTGGCGAACGGCCTGTCAGTTCCCCGAGCGCGGCGCTCCGCCGTCGCAGCCCTGGGGGTATCAGTAACGCAGAGATTGCCCCTTGCAAGCTGCGACGACCCGCGCCCTACAGCTCCATCCATCACAGAAGAAACGTACCGCTCCGCGATTGTCACTTTTCACAGCTCCATCTCCGCATCTCTTTTCAGGTTTCCTGCTGACTGACGATGGCAGTTACAACATTTCACACAATTTTTCTGCTCTATGTGTGAAATTACATATCCGAGAACTGTGAAAAGAGAATCAGCAGGTTCCCGGTGCTGTTTCTCTGTGAGGAAGGAGAGTTAACCACCATCTAGGAGAGCAGGAGAGGGCAATTGCTCCAGAAAAAAAGAAGTCTATGAATATTTGTTCACAATTTTAAACACTTCTGCTGTGGTTCTGTTCAAACCATTTATCCTCTCAGAGAAGAAAGCTCATGGCCACTACTTACGTTAAACAAAGTTTAAGAGATATCACCAGAGATTAATTCCTGAATTCTTAATTTTAAGCATTTTTACCAGAAAGATGATTTTAAGAATAGTGCTTATCCAGTCAGTTTCAAATTTCGATTACTGCTTACTGACAACCTACAGACTAAAAATTATTTGCCTGATAATTTCACAGGACTACTTAAGAAAATATGGCAGGTTTATAAACGACTCATGAAAGAAAAAGGAGGAGAACTGTATTTACAGATAACTCTTTTCTTATTTCTTCTGCTCAGCGAGAGTAAAGCGGGGGAAAATTCTATAGTGTCAGGCCCATGGCTTTTTGTTCTAAATGTCACTGACTTAGGAAAAAGACACTAATTTATTCACCAAAATAAACCCAACCCATTTTCAGTAAGTTCAGTGAACACCTTGCGCAGTTATTTCTCCTGACATGTGAGAGAGAGGTCAGATGAGTGTGCTGAGCATAGTGAAGGTACGTGGAATCCCTTGTCGTGTCCTGCACCTCTCTGTTTTCTTTTTTTCTTCTCTCTCAAACTGGAAAGTGATCAGGGAAACTGGGAGTCAACTGGTGCTGAACAGGCAAAAGCGGTACCCATGAGATAACGCCCTTTGCGCCAAAGCATCTGCACAGCTGACAGCGGGGAGCTATGTAGGCTAGCTATGTGGACATGCAGTCCATACATATATTATCTCTCATACTTTCCCTTTACAGAACAAAACAAAACCTAAACCAAATCAAAAACAAAGAAAAGGAAAATCAGCATGAACAAATCCAGTTTACAGCTGAGCAAGAGAGATGAAGCAAGGAGTCACTCAGAAAACTTACTTTCTGCTTGTAAAGCAACAGCTGACAGCAGTATAGATCCCTTCCCCACGTGTGCTTAAAAAGGAGTTGCTCATCTCTGGAAACTCCCATGAAAGTGGGCAGCATTGTGTCGAGTATTTTCACAGCCTGTGCTACTCTGGAGGACATAACTCTGCCATTCAGCATGAGATAGAAACCACTTTTCTTCTCACTTCTGAGGGCGTTCTGATGGCATCTACCTCAAATGCTTACACAGAAAAATGGCAAGAAGGCATTTTGTATATTCTTTTTGCTCCTGTTAATGCGAGTGAAGATCTGGGAAACAAGATGCAGGTCCCTACTGAGGGCAAGCACTTGTTCTGGGGGCCTCTTTGTCTGGACATCTGAAGAAAGACAACATTTGCCCCCAAAGGAGTGCAGTGGAAGTGGGAATGAGTGTGCCCTGCTGAATCCCATCAAAAGCTAGATCCACATGGCTAAAATATTCCCCTTAGTTTAAACATTTTTGCAATCATTAATTCCTATTAATGGACATTTGATTTTGTAAAAGTATTAAAATTTTATTTCTTGCTAGTGTTTGTTCTTTTCTTTGACCATTTCCTTAGCAGTCCCTGTCTGGTTATCATAATTAGTCACTAAAACAACGTTTTCATGATTAAGTCACACTCTACTTTGCATTAAACTTTGAGCAGTTTTTAATTACAAAAAATTGGATATGTAACTTACAGCTACTCTTCACATATGTTACCAGGACTTGCGCACCAGATCAAAATAGGTCTTGCTGTCCTTGGCAGCGATCTGTAGGCTATATTTTTACATGGATAAACTGTTCTTGTACAGTTTCTCCAAACATGAATAGTCTCTCCTTTAATATTAGACACAAAAGTCCTCTCTGATTCTACCTGATCTTCAGCAAAGGTGTTGTGGTTATGGATTTAACATATTGTGTGCTTTGTAACAGTTTATGTCCATAGCTTAGAAAGTGGTCGAGGATTTTTATTTTAATTGGCTATTTTTTATGTGCTGACAAACATACCCAATGAGGGTTTCATATCAGACTGTGTTGTTTTTTTTTTTTTCCCCCCTGCAGGTAACTGAGTAGTAAAGTAGAGCTGTAGGATGATGGCTCCCCTTCCTAAATGTACATAGGGTGAACAAGAATTGTGTAAGTTACTGGCCCAGTGACCTTAAGTGTTCAAATGCCATGGGCAGCACTTGAATATCTCTAGAAAGAAAGATATATTTTAAACTCCAGGAACGCATTCAGGTGACAGACCAGCTGGCACACTATGGTGGTAGATTTTCATGATGGGTCTGAAGATTTGGACTTTCATACCCAGTTTAGCCAGGGCTTGTATCTAAAAGCCAGTCCAAAAAGGAAAGGTTTATGTCAGTCCTATTTTCTGGCACATCCTGGGTACTGATGTATCTTCCTTTTGCCCTTTGAAAATAATGAGAGAATTGTAAGTTTTGATTTTGTATCTATTCACATTTATACATGCATGTCCAGCATTGAAAGGCCATTCTGTACAACCACTAATATTTTATCTTTTAAATGTGAGCTTTTATTTGCAGACTACCTTGCTTCTGTGCTGTGTAGGATAAAACTGCTTGGCAGGGCAGCAAATTTGATTTGCATTAGGAAGGGATATTAGGCATATAGGATTTCACAGTTCATTTTATATCCTAATCATCAGAAGCCCTTATTTGGGGTCTGAACCAGAGGGATTTGCTGCTCGCAAAATCAGTGTATCCAATATCAAAATATTTCAGGAAGTTCACTTTATTTCATCTCTCCAAAGTCAGTTAATGAAAGGTGCAATTCTAGTGAACAGCCTTTGGTCACAAAACTCTCTGAGCCCTCTTTAGTTTCATTAAGAGTGAATTAATGTAATGTTAGATGCTGACATTTAAGGGTCACTGCACTCCTATACATTGCAATAGAATGGATACCCATTAAAAATATTATTAGACTAATCCTGCAAAGGGCGAATCAGAAGCTGAGCGTGCTCAGCTCTCCTTAGGGGCTACGGATTTCTACAGAGATCTCTAATGACCTGACTCTGCTCTTCTGATGCTCGTGCTCTCCATGCCGTTGTGACTGCTCCTTGGTCCTGACTCGCTTGGAGCTTCGCAGGGAGCAACGCTCTGCCTTCAGGGAGGTACCTGAACCCATATTCATTTCCACTGAAGAAAAGAAGCTTATTGTCAGAAAAAAACCTGTTACTGAAACGAGGTGAGGAAATGTCCTCTCTCTCTTGGTGAGGGAGTTCAGAAGGGAGGTGGTTTGCAAACTCTGTGAGACTGAACTGTTGGCATTTTTCCTCGCGGTTACAAAAAGCCAGGAAAAAAACGAGCAAAGAGTTACTTGGATGAGATTAGTCTGTCATGGTAACAGTGTTTATTTTACTGACCTAAATCTTGATTTTCCCACCTCTTCTTTCTACAGCTGTGGACCATTATTGGCATCTCTTTCTTCATTAATACTATTCCAAAGTAAAATAGCTTTAATGTTGCTAATTTTTGCAACTGAGTGTGTCTAAGTCAGAGATGCTGTACCACTGGCAGACCAATTTCATCTTCTGATGCAACCCACACAACTCTTGGCTCAGCAAAGGCTTTCACTCTCACACTGGGCTCGAGGTGCCACAGATCTTAAGCGGATGCTGAGGATGACAATTATATGGCCCCGGGCCTGTTGTCCTGCCCACATTAGTGGGTGTCACCTCTGCGGCTGCTGAACTCATCCAGTCTCAGAGTCCTTGAAGGTCCCCCTGAGGGATGTGTAAAAGTCACTGGAAAGTATGCTCTGTTTTTATAAAGAAAATGCAAGAACTTCAATCACACATCTGTGCTGGTGCTCTGCTAGTGTGTTACTCACCCAGCATGGACTCAGCATTTCAGGGTGCTCGGGCTGTCTTCTGACTGCTGCCACTGGCTTCCTGAGTAACAAAAACCCCTTTATTGTTTAGACATCCCCACCGGGACCCATGAAGCTGAACCTCTGGAGGCCAGTGATTAGCTTCCTCTTAAGCCATGCACAAAGGCAACAAGGAGGGTCTGAGAGTCGGATGCCGACCTGGGAGTCAGCATGGACCTGCAGTAAAGACACGGGCAAGTTGCTTCACTATTCAGTTTTTCTATCTATCTGTGCTGATTTCCTTTTGAACTCTGAAGACCGTGACTGAAAAATGAGTGCAGGCATCAAACCTAAGTATCACCCTTAATAAAATCCTAACTCAGAAGGAAACCATTAAGATTTAACTAATATCCATACTTTGGCACATACCTATGGAAAATTATTAGCATTTTAATTATAGTAAGTTCAATTTGTGTTTTAAAATGACAAAATAATAAAATTTGATTGTTATGACTCATTCAGTTGTTAAATCACAATCCAGTTGTGATTAATTTTAACCCTGCAAGCATCTTGATATAGCAATTTAATAGGACAGCATAGTATTAATACCAAATAATAAATATATTTAAAATTGCAAACTACAGAAGTTTTTATGTTTTATTATCATGGTTAGTTCCAAAGAACATGGTGTAGTAGAAAATGTTTCTCTACTTATTATGTGTGATTTTTTTGATAGTTTTCAGATAGTTCTCTGTACCTTTGGCACAGTTTAGGTCTCTCAACTTCTCTAGACGTTTTGGTGTATGTGTACAGGCAGATCAAGAGAAATGAGTCCACGGATCCAAAATGAGCTCATCTGCCAGTTTCCAAATGATGCCTATGCTGGAAGCCACAGTCCTTTGGGGCTTCTTAGTATCTACAGTACTAGAGATAAGCTCCAATTTTTAAAAGAAATATCTGCACAGCCTGCTTCAAGGCAGGATAACCATTTCAGCCCAAGAGCCACAAGTCACTGCTAATCATCCAGTCTCCAACCACAAGCTCATGGTTCTAAACTGCTGTATAGGGGTGCAGTAAAGGACATCAGACTCCTGGTCTTCATCAGCACGTTTTACTTTCCACTTTCAATCCAACCCCCTCCTCCCACAAAGATGCAAGTTAATTGTAATGAGTTAGTGACAAGTGGCAGAGGAAGCGCACATCAGCTGCAGTCCTACCAAGGATGCTAAGTATGTGCTCACTTTCAGAAATCCTTGTGATTTTGGGACAAGTGGTCTCACACTGGGAGTTCAGTCCATGCCTCCTTTTTCTGCTGGTTGAGAGAAGGTAAATGGCATTTCTGCCCTGTAGCCATACAGAGGTGGTAGCACTCACCCCTTCAGAGGAACTGCCATTTCGCTCCTTCTTCCTCATCCCTGTTCCTCAGTAGTTCTTACACTAAAAAGAGCATTTCCATGCGACTCTGCAGGGTATCAGTGCCAGAGTTTATATATTAGAAGATCAAAGGCTGGTATGGAGAGTCATCGGATCAAGCAGGCTGACTCTACAGCTCCTGGGCACCAAACTTCAAGACTCATTTCACAAATGGGATACAGGAGAGTTTGCACAGAGCTGGTATCCTCACAGTTCAAGCATGTACCCAAACATGGAAAACATTCATCTTTTTTGTTGCAGATGCCCAATTGGATATGCCATGTTCTTTCAACTGCTCGATTTCTATCTGGCAGTAGTTTCTGAGCAATTTGCAAATTTAATAGTTGTATGTATCAAATAAAGTGCCTGCAGTAAAGCAGACTCCAAAAATATGCTTAGGATATTGTCTGCTTAGGTCTAAAATTAATAACTGCTGTTAGCACAAATAAGTAAAAGCAGTAATATGTCATCACCGTGCTTTTGTTTAGACTAATTTGTGTGATGTCTGCTCTACATCATGCAATACAAACATTCTCCCCCCTCTGCCCCTGATATTACAGTCATAAATTTGGGATGAAAATAGTATAAGAGAAGAAACAACCCCCTGTTCTTTTGATTTTGATTAAAAGGTTTTTCAGGAAAAAGTCAATCTATTTAAGGTAGGAAAGAAACACTGTTCTTTACCTCAAGCACTTCACAGGCTCTCTTCTGAAGTCCTGGAGATTTGAGAACAGTCTGGATTAATTCATAGGTAGAGTTTGGTGGGGTGCAGAAACTACTTACTTATGGTGAAACATACTATGTGTTGTACATCCATCCATCCATCCATCCATCCATCCATCCATCCATCCATCCAAGCTGAAGGTCCCAACGCAGAACTAGAGTCAGACAACACTAACCAGACAACTTGAAACCAAAGCGCTTGAGCTTTCCTCTGGTTTCAGAGACTTATAAAACTAAGAGTGTTGTTAACTCAACCATCATTGATTTTAGTGAAATCAAGTGAGAGGAGAGGTGACAACCCATACTATAGGGATGGGATATTTGCCACTGCAGAAGCCTTGTGATAGAGTGGGAAATGCACAAAAAGCCTTATATATCATGTAGGACTCTCCGTATGGCTTCAGAGACCCTTACTGTGCACCATTTCTTCAGAAAGCCCTTCAGACACCCTTCAGGCATCCCTATAGGATAAATAGCTAGGTCTGTGGCAGAAGACTAAAGTTTTAATTACCATAAATGACTTCTTTCTGCAGCAGCTAGGAGGCTAATCTGTGGAGGGAGAAGCAATTTTTTATTTAGGTCTAAACAATACATGGGACCTGCTCCAAAATGAAGGATCACTTTAAGGATGACCATAAAGCATTTGAAATCAACACTCCTACAGGAGAAAACAGCCAAAATTGTAATTTCAGAAGGGGGAAGTACATAAAAATGAGAAGTCTTGTTAAAATGGAATTTAAAAGGAGCAACCAAAAGAATAAAAATTTGCAGATCCCATGTTTATACACACTATTAAAGTCTCAGAGTAATTGTACATTATGCATCCAAAAAAACCCTCAGAAACCAAACCCTGAAGGACCACACAAAAAAGGCAGCATGACTATATAATATAGTAAAGGCAGCTAATTGGGGTAAAAAGAAATCCTTCAAACAGTGGAGCTCGTGTGGAGAAATGAGGAAAATAGAAAAGAACATAAAGTTTAGCAAGTCAAATGGTAACTCATAATAAAGCCGTCCAAAAAGATTGTAAGGAACAACACACTACAGGCATAAAAAAGTAGTAATAAAATCTTTTTTCAAACACGTTAGTGTTAGATGCAGAAATTCTGCCAGAGACTTTGTAGGGTTGATAGATGTTCGTGGTGTAATAGCAGTGCTTATGAAAGACAAATACAAAGTAATAAGCATGGGGCGAGGAACCCTAATTGCACACACTCGGTTCTGAGCTCTAGATTAGCTATTACCTCTCAAAAAGAGACCTGGTAGTTCTTGAGGGTAGTTCAATGAAAATGCCAGCTCAGTGCTAAGCAGCTGTAGAGAAACAAGTAGAATGGTAGACATTATCGAGAAAGGAATAGAAAACAAAGTAGAAAACACTGTATGCAAATCTCTAAAAAAAAGCTTAAACCTTAAATCCTGAATACTATGCATTGCTGGGGTGGTGGGGAGCTGTCTGTGTGAGCATTAAATCCGAGGTCCTTCTTCCCAACCTGGGAAGATAAGAACTGGGAAAAAAAGAAATGTTTCCACTACATTTAAAAACCAAATGCATAACAAACAGTGAACCTGTGGAACTTGTTGCCACAGAATGATGAAAAACTGAAAGTGGGACTGCATCAAAGCGGCATAAGCTAGTTTTTGCTTATTTAAAAATAGCTTTTGTTGTTTGTGCAACAAAGTCTATTACATAATGCTGTCACTGGGAAAAGATAATATCTTGTAATCTTTTTCCCCAGCTTGATATGGTCACGCATTTAGCCATGTTGCTATCTAGGAAAAAGCATTGTCTGTTATTAGGGGCTGAAACTCCTCGACAGTGCCTGGGTAGACTCAGGTTACCACCAGGTTTCACAAAAGCTGTCCCTTTGTGTAGGGAACAGCCTGATGGCCAGCTGAAACCACTGCCAAGGCCACTGCGGGATGCAGGCTCCCATCTCAGGTGAGGATGCTCAGTCCTGAACCTCCCCTGCTGGAAGGTAACCATGATGGCCCTTGCTCCCCAAATGTGGCAGGATGAAGGGACAGCAACAGAGCCTCTATTTCCCTCCCAAAAGGAAGTTTAAGTAGTGCCCTGAAGTACAGCAGATAGACATTATTACCTTTCTACCTAAAATGATCCTCACTCCCAGAAGATTGCGCTTGGTGTGATCTGTAAAGTATCCGTAGCTGGGATACTGTCATTTCTTCTGGAGAAGGCTGGTCCAATTTGTTTAAAATATTAAATATCAATGATTAAGGAAGAGAGAACATGACTCTATAGTCTGATGGCTGAGTCCTCGTTGAGGAAGGTGAGGAGACCTGGATCAGAGTTGCTGCTCCAGTTAAGGTACTCTTCCCACATTGAAAAGTACCTATCCAATAACTGGCAGATACCTTTGCACCGTCTCCATGTACAGATTAATCAATGCTTATGGTGGCAAAGTGAAAAAAGTCAGTGGAAGGAGACCTTGAATCCAAGAACACCCTCTTGCTTGGTATTTGACTCTCTGCAATATATATATATATAGCTATATATAAACTAGATATATAATATATAGCTTAGTCCATATTTGGAACTTTGTCTTNGTATTCCAAGTTGAATATAAAATTTATGTGATTTGGAACTTTTTTTTTTTTTTTTTTTTTTTTTTTTTGACAGTATTGAAAAGAAGCTGCAGAAGAATTAACCTTTTGGTGGGGGACAGATCTTTTGGAAACCACTCTAAGACTGGAAGAAATGCTTGTTATACCAGAAAATCCCACATACCTCTTTAACTTGTCTTCCAAGTGAAAAAGAAACTCCCCCAACCTTACTTCTCCACTAAACACATAATAAAACATCAAAAAAGGTGGTTTGTTGTTTTTTTTTTCCTTCAGATCTGTGCACAACTTCTTCCTAGGCAGAGAAAGAGGGAAAGAACCACACGTGATACATTGCTTTAATGTGCTACTGGATAGCAATCTGATCCTGCTAATGAAGGGTGTGGCACAAGAGCCAGAACAAACCAGAAAATAAGATACCAGCTTTTCCATTAAATTTTTTTGCCTGTGAAGAAAGACCAAAAAACAAGTCAGAAAATATTGATGAAGAGGTCCTTTTTTTTGGCCCATGCCTTTAATTTTCTTTTGAAAATAAGTTTACTTTGCTTCCAAGAACTGACCTTTGGGATGATTTTTTTGTTGTAAGTTGTAGTTTCTCTTCCTCATTTTTCTTGTCTATGGATTGGCCAACAATATTACCACCTCTGAAATGCTGAATTCTTTGGCACAAGGAAATGGTTATTGTGTAAATCTACTATAATAGGTCAGAATCTCAGCTGGTGTGAATTGCTGTAGCTCCATCAGAGTGCTGCCAATTTACACCAGCAAAGCATATGGGTCTGTTGCTCTAACTGCCAGAATTCATACTTACTTCAGTAGAAATACAAGTTCCCATTAAAATCCTCCAGTTGGTTTCTGCTGGACAAGCAGAAGCCCTGCTACTCAGTTCCAATATCTAATTGCCATCTGGAACCAGTAGCAACCGCACGAGAATGTTAAACTGCAATATTGACAAGGCTGCCTCTGCTTGGGTTTGATTCATCGCTGTTACCCTACGTCTGTATAACTTCAAAGAGTTGAGTGGAGTCCTCCATGCTGAATTCAGTGCCCTGTTCTTGCCTAATCACTTTCTTTACAACCACAATTCTTTCTCCTTCTCCTAAGCACTTGCTTCCTGTGTTTTGAGGGAAGAAAGGGCTGTAAAGGGGAAAAGGAACATTCTGTCTCCTCCAGTCCAGACTAACATTTCCATCCTCCATTTACAAACCCAGTATAAAAGCTGTCTGCATCACATTTCCTACACACATCTCACTGGTTTCTGTTTTGCCACAGTCACCCTCACTCCAAGATTTTGTCATTCTTCCTATGAGCTACCACTTCCATGAATTCACCTTTACATTCTTCCTCTTTAGCTTCTGACTGATCCCATATATTGCTTTGTGATAAATACAAGCACATTAGCAAACTTTAATGTCAGAAAAGAGCATTAGGGTGACTTAGCTTTGCCTACTGAATAGAACAGGCCAGAATATTTGCCCCAGACATAATTTGGGGTGTTGAATTAAAAGTTATTGTCCATACGCATGTCCAAGGGAGATAGACTGTAAAGATTTCAGTGTGGAATTCACTCGAGATAAACTCTTTTTTTTCCCCCCTAAACAAGAATGACACATGGCATCTTTTTCAAAAAGGAAGATAATTAACTTTTTCAGTGACATATTGTGAGTGACGTGGGTCCTGGCGCGAACATCTTCTCTAAATCTGCCCACTGGTGCTCACTCCACAAACCACCATTTCCTTATCACGGAGTGTGCATCTCCCACATGGGAGCCACAGTATCTGCAATGTCTGCACAAAACCTTAGCGTGTCCCATAAGCAAGTGTGGTTATTACATCAGGCAGCAGACAAGATCCTAATTCCTCTTGAATCCATGAGACAGAACTTCTCAGGGCTGGTGCAAAAAGTAGATGCAACAAATGGATATTAGTGTAAAATGTCTGTACTATCAGTCCTCAGGTACCATGTGGTGCTAAGTGTTTTTAAAAGTTGCAGATGAAGATAAGAAATAAAGACTCTGGAAGCAATAAAAGCAAAACATGGTTCCAGTAAAGATGTCCTCGCAGAGAGCAGAGGACAGACAATGATTTAAGGACTCTATGCATGAGATGTCAGCACCCTCCACAAAATCTAAGGAAGGTGAGAAGGAATATTCCACTGACTGAAAAGCGGAAATAATCACTGAATGAACTACAGTAGTTTTCTAGAAAGGGATGGTGTATATACACCTGTTATGGATGCTAATGGCTCTAGAGTCCATTAGTCAACCAAGTAGTGCATTTCATAACATATTATTCATCCACAGCTTGCCTCCCACTTGGTCATGTCAGTATTTGATGCTATTAGAATTGCTGAAATACATTGTGTATCCTTTTTTATAATTTTCATCATTTATCCACTTTTATCATGTATAGACTGCGTCCTGCAAGTACTAACTTCTGCTCCAGCAAGCTTATTAGCTTTACCATCAGAAGTTAATGCAACGCCAAGAGGTAACAGTAAAATGAAAGCAGTGCTGTAAGGCCAGTTACCTTCAGGAGGTTTCTCATCCCTGGTTTCCATGCTTGCTGCGTCATAGCAGCGAGTTAACACTGTTCATGTCACATGTGAGACTTGCGTCACTTGGACAAACGCAGCTGAGAGGTCTGACATATAACCTAACAAGTTTGCACCAAATTAATTACATAATTTTTCTGTTCTCCATAAAGCTGATGCAAATCCTAGCACAGGTCAGAGTCAGCCTTGAATCACAGGCAGGGGCCTGATCCTGCCTTACCAAAGCTAACAGAACAAGTTTGCACAGTCTATTCGAACCACTGTGTGCCGCAGCCAGAAATTGCTGTAAGATCACAGATGTGGATTTCCACAGCACAAGGGATGCTAAAACCAAAGCAGAGCCAGTACAGAAAGTACTCCACCAGGTCTTTTCTCATCCTGTTGTGGGAGCGCTGGGAGCAGGAGGCATGCGAGAAGGCAGACTCAAAGATGAAACCTCCCTGATTGCAGCATTTCTTGAGTTCAGCTCCATTACCCCAACCGGCTACCGCAGAGAAACTTAATCAACAGGTTGAAATGCCACTCCCAACGCAATCATAACTGAAGTGAAGAGATTTCCCAAAGCACCAGTGCCTCTCTTTCAAACATCTTGCTGACTTGTTTAAAGAAGGAGTCAGTAATTTCAGCCAAGCCTCCTACTCAGCAAAGCGAATCAAGTTGTAACCGTCTGTTAGATCTGATCTAGCTTCAGTTGCACATCTTTGTTTCTTCCACTGGTATCTTGTATGTGTATTTTAAGAAGATATTTTGCTTTGTATACTCTTTACTTCCAAGCTCTTAATATGAATACAGTATAATCTCGTCTGTCCTAAGACCGTGAGAATAACATAGAACATACCCGGTGAAATATGAAAGAAATATGCTTTCTACATGGGTGTTTTATTTGGGTTTTATTTGCACATATTCAGTATAATTATAGTTTAAGTGGGCTATTTTCCATACCCACATAGGCAGTATTTTCCACATAAAGGTTCACATTGGCTTTAGACCCACCCACAAGCTATTTACTTGCATGGTATACATATTATGATCAAGCTCGTAGCTACTTCAGCCAAACCTAAATATTTTCACTCGTGCTTCTTTTGCAACCCATTTTCTCCTGAATATGTTGTTTCAAGTTTATACAATAGCTCTCATGAAGTTTATGGTGCAAGACGTTTGCTCTTTCACCCAGATATTGACTGCAGCCTCAAATTCAAATACAGATTTTGAGCACTCAAAATACAAGTTTGCAGAAACATTTTATTTTGAGTGTTTTCCAAAGTATGGACTATTTGCAGAAGCTGGATTTCACTTTCAATTCAAAATTTATAATCTCACCAAGGTTCAGCAGAACTAAGTCATGCAAATTTTCATTTATTTCAATTGTTCATCTATTGGATATCAGCTTGATTCTAATTGCCAGACAGAGTTTGAAGCAGATCTGCAAATACGAGAACAGGCAAAATACTAATCAGCAGCACAAGTTGTAAACCTGTTTCCCACTTACTTTTGGACATCTCCCACTAAACACTTTCTCAAGCTATTCCTAATGGAACTACTGTAAACATGCTCTTTACCCTGGATTTTCAGATGGAAAATTTGATGACACTGTAAACTGCAAAGCACTGCAGAGTGAGTGAAGACACCTCTGCAATGGGCAGATTTCCAAAGAAATATTGTCTGCATGTACGCCTCACAATCTCGGGGAAATGTCCTCCCAGGCTTGAGAAAATTTAGTCTGGAGGCAACCCTCTGCCTCCCCCTGCCCCCAATGTTATCACTGTCTTCAAAGTGGAACATCCATGGAAAATGAGCATTTTCTCAAAGGAACACCTTCTAAGCACAGGAAGTTTTTTCTAGGTAGGGATATTCCCAAACAACATAAAAATCTTCAAAGGGGAAACACTACGTGGTATGGGGCTCTTGAGAAAAAGGAGGCGATATACACATACATGCACACAATGTGAAATCTTTCAGAGAAAACATGCTGTCCTAAGTAATATGTGAAGAGGTTTGTTTTGAAGAAGCCACCCCCTGCTGTGGCAGTAAGTATGCATGTATGATTACTAAGATGTCTAATTAAATTATCCTTATCTGAATGCCATCTGAACTTAACAAAGCAGATAATAAGTTCCAGAAACAGATACCATGTGGGGGGCAAATTATTTTACTTCCAAAAATTGGAGCTTGAAATTAGAGATGTGTAGGTAATAGAGAACATGATTTCCCTCCACCCCCACCTCCTGCACCTGAACTGTGATTTCCATCAGACAGATCATGGAGCTAAAGTGGAGCTAAATGTCTAGAGGATCTACTCTCCCAGCTCTGCTTCTGTGAAGAGCCTGTAAGCTGCCTTCTAACTCCACTTAAAGAGGGGGATTTCCTCCAGATTTATACATGGACAAGTGGGAGTGATTTCGTCTTACATTCTCTCACCAATTAAACATCAGTTACAAAGAGTATGATCAACTCTTGATTATTTTTCAGAGATTTATCTAGGCTGTAGATTAACTGCATCACATGTGGAGGGGCTCCAGAGACGGTTCTGCATGGGGCTAGCTCACCTGTTTGGAAAGCCGTCCACCGGGGCACAGCCCGGCACAGATGCCCCAGCAATATGGCCTCTTGCACATAGACTGAAGATTGAACTATTAAATCCTGGAGTCTCAAGGCAACTTTGTGCAAAATCCATCAAGCCTTCCACACAACAGTCCTGGATCTCAGACATCTAGAGAACACTGTGCTTTCTACATTTCTGAATATATTCAGCATGTGACCATGTTAATTTAACCCATCACTGGCCCTGCTGGATCAGAGATAGCTCCTGAAAATCCATTCAGATTCAGATATTTCCAAGCACTTCACATCCTGAACGGACTTCTCAAAGAGCTAATTTATGTCTGGGGCAACACCTGAGATAACCAGGGCTCCTTCAGCCTGGAGACTCAAGAAGCACAGTGCAGAAACCAGATTAACTTTAACATCAACACAAGTCCCATGTGGCCAACTGTGAGACAGGACTAATAAGCCTGGTTAGATCTTACAGCTCATCTATTAGATTTAGGGTGCAACTACTTTCCCAAATAGTCAATGTATTTAATGATTAGCATGCTCTACAGCACAGTATCGGTCCAGGCTTTTTGGGCTAGTGCCCAGGTGATGCCCAGGCTTGGTACAGGGGAGGTATTTGGTGAGATGTGTTTTCTGCAACACAAGTTGAATATTAGTACTTCTTCATCTTGGACTAGCTAACTCAGTGTGCATGTGGATTCAGCAAAAAAATGCAAGGCAACATATTTTTCAGTGCATTGTGATACCTATAATCAATACGAGACACATTATGCCACATGACGTGTGATCATCTAAATATGCCCAAGGTACCTACAGAAATTATCTAATACTGATTCAACATGAAATTCACTGATCCAGGGAGCTTTCTGTTGGCTTGGCTAACAGCAGAATGCAAAACCAGGGACCAGATGTCAGCCAGTCTATTAGCCCGAGATGTTAGAACTTGAGCTGAGTTTCAGGTGAACCTTTCCTGGGGGCAAGCACAGCTCATGAAAGCATCAGGACATAAGAGCTGGTTAAGCCAGTGCAGATAATTAGTCTCCTGCTCCTGACAGTGGACCCTGGCAAAGCAGCCTCGCTCTTCTATGCTGCAACGGCTTGTTCCCTAGAAGCTAAGCACTACTGAATTCATACCAGCAGGAGTATGGCAGGGGGGTTGGATCTAGATGATCTCTGAGGTCCCTTCCAACTCAAACCATTCTGTGATTCTATGTACATCGGTAGCTGAACAGTTTTGCAGAGAACTCAGGAGTTGCTAAGTCCAAGCAGAAGCTTCTGCCCTTCCCTGACCTACCTGGTCAAAACTTCATCAGGAAAATTTCTTCAAGCTTCAAACACACTATGGACAGCAACATCAATATATCCTTAGAGTGGCTAACAGATATAATGTTTTATATATGTACAGTGTATATTATATATCTGTGTGCGTAATATGTATTTCATATATTTACATATATAATCATATAATAAATATTATGTTACATATAACATATATATTATTATATTGCTAATCTATATATTGTGATATAAATAACCAAAAAGTAGAAGCAATTAATTTCATTTCTGAGCAAGCAATTAAGTCTTTCTCATTTTTATTGCTGATTAGTATGTTGCAATGGCAAACATAGGGGAACAATATTGTAATACAAAACTAACACCATTACGGTTTGGGCAGTGTGAGCATGTTATTACGTTGATAGCATAAAACAATGCACCTCATGAAACTAATTTTCTATGAAACTTAATTTTACCTGTGAAGGCTGGTATAACAAAGCACATAAAATCCACTCTTGCCTTGTAATTCTAGTGATGCTGTGGAAGGTTATAAAGAATAGATTTGGACGCAAGAAATTTCTATGGTGAAGGTAAAATCCTAAGGAACAAAGTTTTGCTTCCTCATGCTGCAGGCACAACCACAGCAAAAAGTCTTGATCAAGAACGGTTCATCAATCCTTACAGATTTCCTTTGTAATATTGCCAAAGTCAGCTTCAAAGATTTCATAGAAATTATGGTCAGAAGGGACTTTCAGATCATTCAGCTGAACTTCCTGGTACACCACTAGCCAGGAAGCACTAACTAAATTCCTTATAACCACCTAAAGAACTTGGATGCGGCAAGTATTTCGGGAGTGCAGAAGACTGGAAATATTCAATATTAGAACAATTCAAGTATTAGAGCAACTACAGACAGATGCTTTTAGGCCTGAGGAATTTTAGATGAGATATAGTTAATGGAACAGTGGAATGGCCCTCTGTGGTTCAATAAAGAATTAAGGACAAAAATAAGATAAACATTATTTATTTTGGTCTTGTGGAAATTTGGCCCCATCAGATGAAGTTATTTATTTTTTCCTTTCTTCATAAACTTAATTCTACTTACAAAAGACAAGTGCATTGTTATAGTATTCTTTGACTTTTCTAGTGTCACATCACATTAGGATTAAACAGCACAGGTTACATTAAATAAAAACAGGATTGTAGATATGTCTGAAGTGTGGCGGATAATAAGGAAATATCAGACAATGTTCCCAGTGAGATTCCAGTGGGATCAGCTCTTGGTTCAGCATTATTTGGTATTTATACGAAAGGTCTGAACAGTGTCATAGAATCCTTGCTGGTAAAATCTGTGCAGGGTTTAGAGATCTGTGAGGCAAAAAATGCCAAGAAGGAAAAATTACTGTTGCAGGGTGATGTGGATCATTTGATTAAATGGTCATGATCTGACAGGCTGCCTTTTCATACTTCTAAATGACAGGTATTGAATGGGAAGCTGAGGACTACAGTCTCTTCTTAGAGGATGAGAGATTTTATCCTGCAAAGCAACAACTCGAAGGAGGATTATGGGGTCATCGTGGATAATTGCCACAACAGGCAACCTCAGGGCAAGCCGTGGCAGAGAAGCTAATGCAATCCTTGGGCACGTAAAAAGAAAAACGTTAGAGAGAAACAGGAAAGTCTTCTGCAGCCTGCGGAGAGGCTCCTGGCGAGGTGTGAATCTCTAACTCTCAGGTGAGAGTGAGCTTTAAATCCTGGTGCTCCTGCTGACTCTGGACTGCACACTCGTGTTGGTGGGATGGAGGATGCTGTAGCTCGCTTCAGAGCATCTTCCCCCCCAAAAAAGCCAATCCCAAGCCCAGGCACAACACGCCTACCTGCCCTGCTCTGCGACACTCTGCGTCCCAGCAGATCTACCCACGTGACCCACGCAGGCTGAGAAAGGCTTCCTGCCTTTGCTATTTAATGCTTTTCTTTCACCCCACAATGAATAGCAGCTATAATTTACAAAGGTAGAATGGGTTTTGCTATTAATTTTACTGACAGATTTTTTAGTTACATTAAGTTGCAATTATTTTCCAAAACAGAAACTTGTGACTGACCTTGCATTTATTCTCAGCACAACTAGTTACACATTAATGTGTGGGTTTTTTTTTTTTTTTAAATAAAGAATAAGAACTACTGTACCTGCTAAGAATTAAAAGGAATATCATAACAAATAAGCATCTGTTGGAAAAGAAGAATTGTAAAACATTAGGGACATGTGCAATCCAGGCCTCTTGTCTCTCAAGGCTTCATTGGAACAACATGTAGAAAGAAACAGCCAATATTTTAAAAGCAACAGGAAAAAAAAATCTGTACATAATTTGATTTCTTCTATAACAGCATCTTTACTTGCATGTGACCAGATTATTAATCAAAAAACTGGCAATATGTAGCTTTAAAAACTGGCTTTTCAAAGATTCATCACTTTGTCATGCACACAAAGAGATGCACATTTTACATGTTGGAAAAATGCCCTCAGCACAGCAAATAACATTTATACAAGCCCTGGAAAGGCAGAATTCCATATCTAGTGCTAATGATGTTTTGCCTCTAACAGAAAGCCTAAGAAGGAACTTTAACATGTACTATTAATACTATACATTTAGGTAGATATTGAGCACCCAGCTCCAGTGTGATGAATGTACACATAAACCTCAAAATTAGTCTTAAAAGCATATAAACCACTTCAGTTGTTAAGATTTTCTAAAACCCACGTGTGTGGGTAATATCACTAAAAGCAGGTATGTTGGATAAAAATGAATGATGTCCCTTTTCCAGTGTAAACCCAGGAGTTCATCTTCCAGTGTTGTTTATAAATAGAAGAGAGTCAATTTGCTTAGGATCCGCGGGACGTTTCGGTACTCCATTTAGATAATGACAACATTTTTAACACAGCTATCACTCATTAGGTCAAGAGGTTGTGATTAATCAAGAACTGTTTTGGTTTCGTCTGATAGACATCTAGTCTCTTTAGTTTACAGTTGAATGAAGATGGCTTCAACAGTTTACAGAATAAGCTGCAATGATACATTAGACCGAAATTGAGATGGAAGAGAGACGTGTGATCTATTTTAACCATTCCATTTGCATTACAATGTGCTGTGTGTGAATTAGTCTAGGCATTGCTAGAGTAAATTAAAATCTGCTGGGAATGTGTGAATGCATTACACAACAGGAATGCACTGGCAGGTTACAGCTAGAAGTCTGCTGAATGTTACCAGGCAATATTGTTGGTGTTTGGACTAAAAGAGGAGAGTTTTTTGTTTTAATAACAACTGACTGGCTGGTTAATGGTTGATTGCGAAAGGAGAAAACTTGAGGCGGAATGGGTTGTGACAAAAAAAATCTCGTGAGAAAGTCTGTTTCCATGGCGTTTTAGAACCAGTATCCAAACCAAGGCAGTATAGGTCTGGTCACATGAAGTGCAGAATGAGCGTTCACACTTTTGGGTCATTAACAAAACCGAAATAAACCTCCACAACACTTGGTTGTGGTATAAAATGTCTCCAGATACTGTAAAATCTTAAGGTCATGCTCTGAGATTATCTATTAGCATTTTCCTATCACCAAGCTCTGATTCAGTTTTCTGGGCTATCGTAGAGGTCTTTCCTCAAGAGAAACCTCTCAAACAGACAAGAGGAGTATGTCCCAGGGAAGCAGCCTGCACTGAGTGGGAAACGAGAATGTATAATCAGGCTACTCACATTATCTGTGAATACACATTTTGCACCCACAACCATCAATCACATTTGCAATCTGCAGTCAGCACTTCTTAAAACCTTTGTAAAAATCATATTACCACAGCCTATATTGTGTGGAGGACTTTATTGTTCACCTTTGCATAATCAAGTAAATTATCCTCTAATAAGTGCAAATGCAGTGTAAAGGTCAGAAAAATAACACATAGTGCTATATAGTTTTCTGCTTCTTCAATTCATAATATACTTACATTGCTGTATTCGTTAGGAAAAAAGTGGGCAAAATCTCTGAAATTTTTCTTCTTTTCTCATGCATGCAGCCTGATGAAGTACTGTCATCTTGTTCCCTTTCTCCTGATCACATGTATACATACAGACACATACATGCATGCGTACTTATGCACTTTCTTTCAGATGATGCTGACATGTTGAAGGCAAAGTAGCACCAGGTGAACAAACAGAAATCCCTCAAAAGTTTTTATAAAAACAAATCCCATTAATTTCACTCTTCCTCTTTCTCTCCAGATCATCTAATAATTCTGCACTAAGCACTGCACACGTGCTTTCTTTAATACTGCAAACCGACAAAAATTATGAATGATTGCAAAATACACACACTGGAATCTGTGTGACCTCCGATATTGTTATTGATTGGAGACATCTGAAAAAATACAGTAATGATATGTTGTTGTAACTAGCATTACAAATTTCCCTGGTTTTAATTAGAGAACACACACTAGAAAGTCCAGAAGCTGGATATGAATTGCTTTGTGGTTGTAAGATGATGTAACGACTATTTCCACACTTGCCAAAGTTTAGCATTGATTAAGACAATCCAGTAGGCTCTGGTGACCCATCGCTACCCACAACCCACTCCAGACCAAAACACCTTCCCCAGGCGGGGAATTTCTCTCTGCGACGCTCTCCCACTCACTCTCACTCCCTCTCCCTGGGGACGCACTTGTCCTGCTTTTGGCATGACTCAACTTCTTGTTGAGTCGACCTTTGCCCCTTTAAATGAAAGGGTTTCATGCCCTGGAAACTGGCTCTTTTAGTGACTTCCACTCGACTAGAACCTTATCCTCCTAGAGTAACACTGAAAAAACCCAGCAAAATACCTGCATTAATTATTGAAAAAAAAATACACTCTGGGAAAAGGAAATGCTAGGCAGACCTAAAACTCCTAAGCAGGGTACATCAAAGGGTACATTACGCATAGCTGGAGGATTAATGTCCATTTATCTAATGATCTAATTAATGTTTTTATAGTTTAGCATGCTATTAGAGAGATTTCAGTGAGAACAATACCTTCAGATAAAACCACAAATTCTAATCATTAGGAAGCTGCCTCTCCTGATCCTATTAGTAAAAGCATATCCTAAGTAATCTCTGAAAAGTCAGTACTTGCAGAATATACCAGGAAGGCAGGAGATTATTTTCCTTCTGATTTTCAAAAGAAACCTCCGGAGACAGAAAAACCCCAGTCTATCAAGAACTGCAATGTTTCCTGAACTAATGTACAGGGAAAAAACAAATAAGTTAAATGCTTTAAACAACTCAAGTGAAGGATTTTCACAGGAAAGAGGAACTTCAGTATGAAAAGTGAATCAAAGGAAAACAGGCTGCTAAGAAGACAAAACAACCTAGGCAGCATAATCACCCCCGACTTACTTTTTTCTAACATTTAATAAGATCTGGCAATTGATCCTGTGACAATACCCCTAATAATCTCATCATCTACCTACTAATATTGTCACCAGCATTTTGGAAAAGGAGTCAGTTCCATGCTCAAGTTAAAACGACACGACTGCAAAATACCGAGGAACAAATACAGGTTCAAAAGCAACACCAGAAAGTTTGAAAGCCCTTACAGTCCCAAGCTGGCTGTGGAGACAGGCTGTGCCCTCACACAGTTTCCTCTGGCACGCAGGTATCGGATGCTGTAATTCGCGTTAGACGGCGGTCACCCCACTGGGGCTCTAACTGACCGTGGCAAACTCCCCTTTTGCTTACGGCTGGTGAGAAGGAAGGCTACAAATTCCTCTTTGTTGTAAAATGTCCCAGAGTATGGAAAAGGTTCAGATGTACCAGTAAAGCATTTGGAGATGGATCATTAAAAATATGCAAGTATCTTATCCCCCAGTAAGCTCATGAGAATCCAGTTCAAACCCCAACCCTTGACCCCACTGCACGGCATATCTGGCTTTTGCTCCTGATGTCTGACTATGTGTTTCTCACCAAGTCACTTACTTCAGAGATGATTTCCCAGCAATATACCATGAATAAAGATACAGGCTCCTCTTTGTAAAGGGGCTTGGAGTTGAGGTTTGGTCCTTTGGTGGAGAAAAGGCATTGAACGCGTGCCTGAAGCCACGCTCCTCTCCAGAGCTACCCGGGGGCCCGAAGCAAAACTGGAGATGGGGGGACCCTTCTCACCCCTCTGCAGCAGAGGCATGGAGGGAGCTGGATGAGGAGGCTGCAGAGCGGCCACATTCCCACTGTGGTCTACGTAGGTTGTACTTCAAGGACAAGACGGTGTTTATTGCAGAAGGAGTGACTTGATGGCATCGGTATATCAAAATAAAAACACACGCCTCAAGGGAATATATTAAAAGCTCTGATTTGGCAATTTGGGCCCTGAAAGTCTTGACAACAGTTTAAAACTCATGAGATTCTAATTTTAAGAAACTTCACAGTTCTTTTCTTTGACATGCTGTTTGTGTCCAGTCTAGTACAAGAAAGAAGAAAAAAGTACTCTAGCTTATAAATGCTGAGTTGAAGTAAAACAACTGCAGCATCTCCAGAACTTTCTATATGAGGCTTAGAAAGCCCTCCGCAAATATCAGAAAAATAACCTTTGTATCACCAATGATACAATGGATGCCTTGTTCCTATTTTATGGAGGGTGAAAACAAATTAGAAAGACACTATCTTTAATTAATGGTTTGCTTCTCTCTGGCATTAGAGAGAAGTTACTTTCTTCCCCTACTCATTTGGTGCGCGGTGATACGTCACATTCAGTCCATTACGTGGCCTCCACGGTGAGCGTCTCCTGCCTTCCCTGCAACCAAAGAAGGAAAAATAATCACACTCGTGAGCCATCCCTTGCACCCCAGCTTGCGACTGCTCTGTGAAGCGTGACCTTTCTCCCTGTGCAGCATCTCATGAAAGTCAAAAGGGCACAGGCAGAGTAGTTCACACAGGGTAATTTGCAGAAGATGGTATTGGGAATACCACGGGAATTAGCAGGAGATTCGGCAGTTAGGATAGCAGCTATAATTAACTAGATTCAAAAGCTTGGTATGCGCTCATTGAATTTTTACCTTGTGAAGCGCCTTCCCCCTGTGGATCTTCTGTGGGAGGGACGAGTTGCCCCCTCCCCCAGGTTGGCTGCTGGAAACCTGTCGGGGCTCTGCTCGGGCACTGGGCTGCTCTGTGCCTCCATCGCCGGGCGAGGGGCAGGAGTCCACCCGGACTGTCCCCACCACCCGCCAGGGCGGGCAGCACCCGACTCCCCTGGCCACTGCAGGTGGGTCACCGTACCTCCTTCCGAAGTCCAGCTCCGTGAAGAGCACTTCACTAGATTCGGAGGGAGAAAAGGGTTCGGCTCTCACCCAGTGATGTGCCTCCCTGGCTAATAGGACACGCTTTGCCCAGAGACCCTCAAAACTCAGGGCACAGACGGCCAATTCAAGCCAGCCCAAACCCACAGAGCCCCCAAGAGAAGCAGCAATGTCTTTGCATCATTTCTGGGGAGCGACGAGCTTACGTTTGCACGGGTCTCAGGAAGAACTAAGTGTCTGCAATCCTCTGATTCCTTTCTGCTTCTCTATTGTTCCTCAGCTGCTCAAACTCAGTTGAAAATGTTATTTGGAGAGGTTTTGGATATTGCTTTCCAGAAGAGGCATTGCAGAGCCGAGTGAGGACTCTGCCTGCACAGCAGAAAAATAAACTGGGCTAAGGTTTCTTCAGCAGTAATGGAGTGGGATTTCATTTAATTTAGTTAAATACTGTTGCTTGACAAAATGAAATGTGATCTCTAAGGTAGAGATTAAAACTGGTGGATCTAGTGCAAACTATTTTGGGTTTTTAATTAGTATTCTGGTGAATTATCCTAATTAGATTTGTCAGACAATCATAGAATATACCACTTGTGTAGAAACTGATAATAGCTGGCGGTTCTTCTCCCATCTACTAGCTATTATATTCTCTAGATAAAAATTATCCACCACTGGAAAAAACAGCATTCAAAACATTGAATTTGATGCACAATCATCTAATTAACTTTTTCTTAAGCTTGGAGAAAGATGGAGTAAGTGGAGAAATAGCTGTAATTGACAGACCTTTTGCCAAATTATGCTGTTGGTCACACCCAGGGTTGTACGTGAATGCATTTTGCTGGAGGGAGGACCTGGCACAAGGCATTATTTGGCAAGGGGAGGGGAGGCAAGGCAAGGCAAAGATTTTTCTAACTTTTTTTTTTTTTCAGTTTGAGCTAACAGATAATTGGCCATCCACCGGACAAAATATTACTTCACCATCTCAATAACTTGGCTGCACATAAAAAAACTTTTCATGCTGCAGCTTGGCTTTGAACTGTTAACTTTTTTCTTAATAACGGCAATAAAATGAAAGTCAACCCACAATAATTCCTCTCACCAGACCTCAGTGACCTAAAATATGTAGCCTCCTTTGGAATTCTATTAACCTCAGTGGTTTCTGATGGATATTATTTATGCTTCCATATATGCAAACATCATCCACTCATCTGTATGAAAATTTTTTGATAGACAACATTAGAATTTTATATAGTACATGTCTAAACTTAAATTTCAGACCTATGTAGTCATATTGAAGAAAAGGATTTTTGACCTTATAAACTGACATTTGCAATTTCATACATGGACTTTAGGTAACAGCTAGCATTTGCAGTGGAATTTCAATTTTTTTTTTTTTCTGCATAATAGCCAAATGTCTGCCCCTGATAGAGATAAAGATACCAGAAAGCTAGAAGCAAAACCAGATTAAAAATACTGAGTGGCTTTATTTTATTTTAAGTTCTTTGACGGAATGCTTTTGAAAAACAAACATTTTTAAAAATTCTGGTAACACAAAACTCCCCACATTTCTGAGAACTGCCTTGCTCCCACGCAGGATGCTACAAACCATGTCCTGGCCCTTGTGACAGCACCCCGCTGCCCCACCAAGCTTTCAAGCCAGCTTTGTGGCTCCCAGGGAAACCTGTGCTGTCCCTCTCCCCAGCCCAGGCAGCCTGTCCGCAGGAAGGTGACGTGACAAGGCATTACGTTGCGGCTGCCGGAGCAATCTAGGAAGAGTGAACGCAGTCAGACGGCTTCTCTAAGTTCCTCTAGGAGAGCAAAGCGGTGACTGAAGAGACACAGGCTAAGGGAGGTGTGGAGGTGGTAGTTCTCCGTGCATGAGGTGATACTTCTCCATGCATGAGGTGATACCTCTCCATGCACACTTGCCTGGTGCACCTGCCTTTCACCAGAGTCACTCAACCAGACCAGAGAATATGGCTCCAAATGTTTATCAACAGCTGCAAACTGATGAGCCATTTTAGATGCAGTTGCCCCGAGAGGTTGCATGCTCACTCAAGAATTTAAACATTTTTCCTCCATTTATTCATGGAACGATTATTGGGGGACCACGGAAGGGAGCAGTCTAGAATTTTGGTTTCTGCTTCCCACGATCATGATGTTTAATCAGATCGTCCATGGGAAACACAACTGAGCCATGGCATGGGGACCGGGGGACTGGGAGATGGGATGCCTCTCTGGTGCTGGGGCTCAGCCTCAGGCCCTGCTCACACCATCCCTCGCTGTTCCCGGCTCCTGCCGCCTCTGTGGGGGCAATGCTGGTGAGGAGGGGTGCATGGGGCAGCCCATGCCCTCAGCCCAGCCTGATGGTGCTGAGCAGTAGGAGATCTGATCAGCCTCTGGATGAGCAACATATGGCCTACATCCCGCTGGAGATTGCTCGGACCAGGAGGGCACCCTCTGCGAGGAGGAGCAGCAGCGTCTCCTCCCACCGGTCTGCAAACGCCACTGAGCTGCCATTTCCACCTTTGCTTTGTCAGGGCCAGTTTCTGCAGGTCCCTGCCAAGTCTTCCCACAGCATGGGGGTCTGCGGGCTCCCAGCCAGTGTGAGCGGCCAGCTGAGGGCACTGGGACCCAAATCTGCTGCCTTTCTAAGCCTTGGGCAGCGAGACGCCTTGCGGCTCACGTTGGGGGCTGTTCCGAGCATGGGCAAACTGCAGTCACCCCCAAATTCCTCAGATCTGAGGCAAAGGTACTTACTCAGCGCCTGAAGCCTTAGGAAAGTGCTGAGCAGGTGTTTTTGTTGCATTTCTGCCCATAGAGACTCTATGTCAGTCCATTCTCTCCTCCTTCCTTAGCTCTTCCCAGTTTTCAGTTCCTTCCCAGTGACCAAAACCCATCTCCTGGTGCTGTCAGAGCCACGCCGGGAAGGAGGACGACCTTCATGTTCCCAGATACGCCTCTCTCTGTACAGCACAACTGCACTGGCTGGTCATGCTGTTAGATCATATTGCAAATTCATGTCTAATTTGACCCTGAGGTCTCCTTCAGCATTGCTGCTTTCTAGGATTCTCCCTCCCATTGAATGTCTGTGTTTCAAATTACGTTTCCCTGGGTGTACTGGGTTACATTTTCCCATGAATGTCACTGTTATTTTCCTGCTCTATATTTTTAATCACTCTACTTCCCCTTTTATTACCTCTGTTTTCATTGATGCTTCCAGCTCCTTCAGATGTACAGGAATAAGGACTCTGAACATGGGGCTGTAGTACTATCTGTGACTTCTTTCTTTTTTATTAAAATTGTCCAGCACCCTTTCTCTCCCTCTGTGCTTTATTGAAAACATTCAAGAAAACCTAGCAAATACGTGACACAAACTGTCAGCGTGTCCATTTCCCAGCCTCTGTTAGTATCTCTTTAGCATCTCTCACTTTGGGAGTCAGTTTTTAACCAATCAATCAGGCCAATTTGAAAGTATTTGAAGAAAGAGACCTCAGAAGACAATCTGTCAATGCTTTAATTAATTTTATATACTGAAAACTGCCTTATTTTCTCAGCCTACTGATTTTGGGATACTTTGTAAAGGAAACCTCTTGTGTGATGAGTCATCTGGTTTCCACACATTCCCAACTCAGAGGTGACATCCCCTGAGGCTTGGAGCCCGATGCAGCAATCAGTTGCAGAGATGGCAACCAGCTGAACCTGACCAGAACTGGACGCAAGTTTTAGTGAAGTAAAAGTCTAGTTTGCTGTTGGCTTTGATAGCAGTTGCCTTGGCTGCAGCTAATTTGTCATTAGGCTTTCTCCCACAGTTTTCATTACAATTCTGATTTCATTTAATATTTGTATTTCAGTAACAGTCTATCGTCCAAGTCAAGAAAACTATGTTTCCTTTACTCTGACAAGTCAATTCTGAAATATTTGTAAGCCTTTTTTTTTTTTTCTTCCCCTTGACTAATCAGAATAGGATCTCAGGCTACTTCTCCCTCATCTTTTAAAGGATCAAAACGTTGTGCTACTGAAACTCATGGCCGTAGTAGAATGATTTCCCAGTCACTCCTAATAAAGAAACTCAGAGCAGATGTAATATTGTATTCTTGAACCAGAACTATTAAGGCAGCTTTACAGGAAAAAACAATAGAGTGGGGAAACCTAAGGTATATTTAACACACTGTAATAAGTGTTAGAAAGTTCTACCAGTGTTGTATAAGTAGTACTAAAGGGAGGGATAAGACCTCAACTACATTTTCTGCTGCGTATCCTGTGTGCCAGCAGCTCACATCAGCTGTTCCATCATCCCCAATATTTAGTAGGATTTTGAATTTGCTTTTTTGGGAACAGTCCCCAAACCAAACACATGCACCCAGGGCAAGCTTCTTCTGAGGTTTCCAGGGCTCTTGAGAGAACTAAAATTACACAGAAAACAGACTCAGATAATGCATTGATTTCACTGCTTCAAGGTGCTTTCAGATGTTATCCCAACTGTTCCCGGTCCCTTTCATTTGAACTAGTTGGTCTGCTCCCTGCTACGTTTTTCAGTCAAATGCTTCCATTGAAAATTCTGCATGGCAGAAAGTAAACAAAAAGCGATTATTTTTAAAACATACAAACAAACAAATGCATTCATTTCTCAACAGTAGCTTTTGTCAAACAATATTCCATCACAAAAATCTTTGAAAAAGCCATCCTCTCATTCACTGAGTCCCAAAAAGCTCCTGGTGACCCCTTGCCCATGGCACTGCTCAGCCCGGTCCTATGTTAAGGACCGCACCTTTCTGAACCCTGTGGCTGGTCGTGGGATGCTGCTGAGCTCTCAATACCCTACCCAAGTTTTGCCAACACCCAGCAGAGAGAAACCATTTCAGTGTTCTGGCTTTCCTCAGTGTTGAACATCACCAGGAAGACCAGCGGTATGATCAGAGCATTGGTGGCATTGTTAAGCAATGCAAGATCATCTGTAGTCGGCTCCAAATCTCGCCATGCCAAAACAGAAGGGCAACAGAAGCCACTGGTTTCCATTGTCTCAGTTTCCCAAGAGTCAAATGTTTTGTTCCTAAAGCAAACATTAAAAAAAAACCAAACCAACAACCAAGAGGAGAACACATCTCGCAGTCCCATTCCCAGAGGCCAGATTTTATTCTCATTTGCTCTAAAACCAGGAACGTCAATAAAGTGGCACCAGCCCAACTGCACTTAGAATCAAATCACTACCCTTGTACTTTAAGACAGCTCCCAAGGTTGAAACAACATCAGGTTAAGTCCTGTCTCTCTCAGTCCCTCCAGTGTATTTTCGATCACTTCCAGTGGGGGCGAGCTTCCACCCAGAATATTTTGCTTTCTTTGAGGGGAGAATTTGCATTCATCCACCTGGAGAAAAGTACACCGACTTGCTGAAAGCACTGCCTGTGCCGAGCATGGAAACACCAACAAGAAACAATTGGCTGCATTAATCCTTGCTGTTGGTTTTTCAAGTAAAATTGCAGATAGTTTTTTCCTCTGCCTTTATTTCTCATCTTTGCAACATCCTAAATATGCCTTAAACATAATCCGTGAGCAGAACAGGGTTAAAATATAAAATAACACAAACCCAAATCCCTACACCAGGGGACCAGGGACTCAGGGAGAGAAACTGCTAAACGCTTCTTGCCAGTCTAAAAACTATGCCACTGCTAAACCTGCTCATTTCAGAGATTTATTTTGCTAGAAAGGATTTTAATCTTCGCATTTCAGATCCTCAGAGGAAGCAAACTCTTCCAAGTGCAGAGCCTGCAGCAGCGGTGAATCAACTATTGTAATACGCTGCCTCTTAAAATACTTCGGGGTAGTCAGGCATTAGGAAGGCTCCTATTTTGTGTGAACTGATCAAATACAGATGTTGCCAAAGAGTTGACCTTATTGACCGTGACTTAACTAGAGATTGAATGGCAGACAGACGGTCAGTAGTAGGGTGAAACCATGTTTTGGCGGTAGGGTGTAAATGTATATACAGTTTACAGGATGTGAATGACACCGAGCAAACATCTGTTCTATTGATAAATACTTGTTTTACTTCCAAAAATTTTTATCCCAGGGAAACACGGTTAAAAATAAATACTGCCCAGTATTGTTAGGTGTTTTGTGTGCGTGTCGTGGTCCTGGAAAACTTGAAATAGAAAAATACTTAAAATGGTACTAACTTTTCTCTCTTCCTACAATATCAGATTTCATATAAAACTCATCAGCTGAGCTGAGTATTAGTCTTGATCAATGGCAGGAAACCAGGGGATCAAATGTTAATAAATCAGAAACAGATACCGCCGCTTGAGTAGAAATATATCACTAACCCGAAAAACAGGGCAAATTATTTGACAACTTTTATATGCATATGCTTGGAGAAAATGAAAGCTTTTCTTAAGATTCCTTGACAGCTGAAACAAAGGACAAACATGGAGAAAAAGTAACTTAATGAGGTAATGAACATAGAACATGAAATCAGAGGGTCCGAGAAACACCTTTGTTTTCTTTGTGATTGACGTAAAAAAAGAAGATTAAATGAAAAGGCTTTAGCTAATACAACACCGATATATTTCTGTGGCAAATTAGCTCTGTCCTACTGCTATCTGGTCCTTGGGTGAAGGTAATGAAATAACAGACTAGGCCTGGTTTAATGTGTCGTCACCCTTATTCAAGAGCTAAATGGTGGCATCACAATTCCAACGAAACTTTTCCATTAACTCTGGAACGCTCAGAGGGACGCAGTGCTCTGCAGAGCGTGAAAGCCTGTAAAGGCACAGCGACCAGCTTTAACTTTACTGTTTTTAAGGCACGATACCTAACTACATTAGTTCAAAGTTCCTTACATTCATTTCAGACAAGCACCCCGGGAGTGTGGTCTTCTCTTTAAATTGAAACTATTTGCTCCTGTGCATAGCCTACCAAATTTAATTAGAAAATCCTGGTACACCAGCAGGACAAAATTTCCCTTCCTTCCTATTTTCTCATTCCACAATCTATCACCTAGAGTAATTAGGACCAGTGAGGGATCATCTTCACTGGATTAACCTTAACTAAATTGTATGCATTCAACATGTGCTCTTTTGATTAACTTGAGCCTGGACTGCTGCCTGTGGTACACCCACCTTGTAATTCTACACACTTAATTAATTTCAGATGAACGGCAAAAAAAAGGATAAGTTAAATTCTCCAATTAATAAACTGATATTAGTTAATGTATTTTAGCTTAACTTTTAATTTTCTTCCTGTGCGGGGATAGGAAAAACAGAAAATAAGAAAGAAGTGGAAGTGAGCAAGCTCTGCCAACAAGCTTGTAACGACTTTTCAGGGCCTGATCCTGCAACAGTCTAAGCAGATAATTTTCCCCCTGACAAGGAGAGGAATTTTGGCCAAAGAATCAGTCCCTACATTTAAAGTATAAAATGCAATAGGCAGGAACAGGATTTTTTTTTTTTCTTTCAAAATGATAAATAAGCATTATTTAAAACCTCCTCACCTTAACTTAGTTTTCCATATGGTTTCACTCATGCGTGGGTTTTCCTCGTTATTAAAAAAAAATAAAAAAAAAATGTCACTGGCTGTGGGCCCAATCCTCCAGGCCTTAGTCCCACAAGCATATTTTTCTCTTCCCTACTGTCATGGGGAGCTGCCTAAGAGCCTTGTCTTGCATGCGTTTGCCCAGATAAGTAACTCTGCTTTTGAATCTAGCCCTAGTGAATTCAATAGTATTCATCAGAGGAGCTGAATTACTCATGTAGAAAAATATTTGCCGGAATAGGCCCTAAAAATATTACTGGAAACACAAAGAAACATCCAAAGCAAGACAGGAGGAAAATACTGCTCCCTAGCTCTTTTGGATCAGAATTAACTCAGATGCTAATTATAAAGCAGGGCTCTTACTCTCCTCTGAGCAAATTGCAACAAATACCGAGTTTCTCTCCTTTAATGTGTAGCTCTGCTGAAGTTTCTCTCCAACATTGGTAAACCCATGGTTTCAGTAAAATTGCTAGGATTAAAGTGAAATCTGCATTTAAGTATTTTGCTGAAATGGAGATTGGCTGTTCGGCGTCTTTCAGGATTGAGTATTGAGTGAGAGCAAAGTCAAGTTCACAGAAAACAAGATATTTTCAGTCAGATGTGTTTTTTAAATTAATTCTGTCTCTGTAAAATCATTCACTGATTTTCCTCTACATAAATCAATATTCTAACAAACGCTGCCAGAAACCAATATTAGATACATAATTCTGTTGATGGTATCTCTAAGGTAGCTATCAACACTTTTGTTTGTGCGTGGTTTCTATTACCTGCCAGTACGCGATTTTTTCTACTAATAAGAATAAAAACAAATAGCCATAGGCAGTAAGATGACCTACTAAGATTTTTTTTTTCCTAATTACTACTTGATTTCTTCATCAAATCATCAAATGGTATTTTGTTACATACATGTTCATTATAAATTTTCATTTGTCTGCTATTAAGAGATGGTGAATTATTTGCTGCTGATTGATTGACAGCCTTTCAAAAATCATAGGGAAATTTATTGGGTAAGAGCATTAGATAAAATTTTCAAAGCATCTAAATAGTTAATGAGTCTTTGCCTCTCTGCAGAAGGTACTTTGACACCCTAATCAGTTTGGTAATCTCCCAAGTCATGTGGATACCTTTGATGATTTTACCTCCCACTTGCAATCCTTTAAAAAAAAAATCAGAGAAAACAGTTTGCATAGTAAAATCCCTTATGAGAAGGGAGGAAGTAATGATAGATAGTCTTTAAGTAAAATTGTCGGCATTTTGGGTCATTTTTAAAACCACAGGACATGAACGCATGCAATTCCTGCCAAATTTCCCCTGTATTTCCTTTGATTATATCCATTTCAAGTAAACAATATAATAAGCTTACATTTTTAAGGGTCTGTTTACAAACATCTGGAAAGATGCAAAGAATACTTGTGATATAGAAAAGAAAACCGACAGAGAGTGCAGAAAATAAAGTCTTGCTTTATACTGACTTACCTCGTAGCCAGTCAGTACGCGAGATCTTATGCCCGAATACATTGTTTTTATTAGTGTCAAGTACTTGATTTAAAGTAAGACCTTGTCACCTTACAGAGAGATATTTTTCCTGGGGTGTATGCACGTATCTATTTATCTATCGAGTGTGAGTATGTATATACACACACCTAGCAGTAGGCCTGGTTAGTGTCGGCTTGACTGAGAGAGGATGTTAGTAATTACTATTTCTCTAAACACTACTTTAGCAGAGTTTAGTGTATCAGCTGGCTGCTGCTGCCAGAGGACCCGTGCTGCCTACTGGAAGTGGCTGCAAAGCCGAAAGCCGCAATAAGGGCTGTTTCCGTCCCCGTGGAGCTCGGTGGCTTTTCGCCGTTGATTCAAGAGAAAGGGATTTTGCTCGGCTATTTTTCGGGGCGCCCGTGGGCGGTGGGGAGCGTCTTTGGGTGAGGGACCCCAGGGCTGGTGCTGGGCTGGTGTGTCCCAGGTGGGAGAGAGCGGGGAAGCGGAGCCGTACTCATGCCGCTGATGCCCGCTGAGCCGGAGCTGTTGGTCCCGGGGGAGAAATTAAGCTTCGGCTGATGCTGAAAATAGCAGCAATGGCACTTCTGCCGGAGCTGGGACTGTCCCCCCACCTGCACAGGGACGCTTTTGGAAAGGACTTCCTCTGGTTCCTTCTTTGTGAGTGTGTTTTCCAGGGATCACGCTGGAACAAGGAGCGCAAGCCGAGAGCTGTTAATCTAGGAGCCGATGCTGCAAACTCTCGCAGTTATCTTTCCCTTTCGCTGGCAACATTTGTCCTGTTTTACAAATAGACCGAGTGAGGTTCTCTTGCATTAACACTAAGACAAAAAACAGCCTGCATGCATCAGTGGTAGAGTGAGTCCGTATTAAGAATAGCTTCTGGTCTTACAGTTTATGAGCCCGGTAAATCAAGAGCATTAAGGACAAATATGACATTCCTCTTTCACGCAGTGTCTGCGACACAGAAATAGTCACGTGCAAGAATAGCTGAGGAAAAAAAAAAAAAAAGTAAAATGTATCTTCCCCTCACACAATTTATTAATTTATCTTTAGGTCACTTTTTAATCTCTCTTTTAGCTCTGAGGAGTTCCTTGAAATAACAGTTATGGGTTTTGGGGGGGTTTGGAGGTTTTTCTTCTTGTGTGTGTGGTCCCTATAGTACCTTTCCCATGAAAAGAAAAAACTTGCCTGGTGATATACTTCACAACACACCCCCTTCACATTTTCTCTATATGTGTTGATTTTCTAAAACAGTTCTTAAACCCTTCTTTACATGCTTGAGAGCTTTCCATAGTATATCACCAGCTGGAATGTTATACACATTTAATTTTTACCTTGAAGTATTCTTACATCAAATCATTAATCTCTATTGTTCAGTTTTGACTATAGTATTATTAAACAGTCTATTAAGTAAAAAGAAATGTAGAGAATGTATAAAAAGGCACAGTATTATTCTGATGACAGCTTCCTGGTGGTCCATCATATATAAAACTAGCTATTAGGAATATGTTTCAAACTGGCACCATAACACATATTTCATAGTTGTTAAATTTAATTGTATAAATAGTTACTGACTGTATTTGGACTGTTTCAAAAAAATGAATGTGTAATAAATCACCTAATGAAAAAAATTCATGGAACATTGTCAGCTACCACAACTAGGAGACAACCTCCAGTTTTTGTCAATAGTATCTACAGCAATTAGCTCTGATACTGAGCAAAATTAGAACTTGATCCTTCAAGCATTTATACACACGAGTAGTCCCACAGGGACCAATCAATATCCTCTGTAGTCATGGAAATATTTGTCTGCATATGGTCAATCATAGTATGTGTTTTTTCAGGAAAGGGGTCTATTTTTCTAACAGTGAGTAATTTTTAGGGTTCAGTCCTGTTTTCCCGAAATTTTGGCAAAACAACACGTTAGTAGGAGTAGGCTTTTGGGCAAATGCAAAATAAATTCTGAGAGCAGTAAACATATTTTTCCTTTTAGCGCAGTGACTGCTCTTAATATTAAACCGATACTTGACATGAATAACCACCCAGCAGGGTGATACAGAATACAGGATAACTCAGGCATTAAGTGATTTTGCTGCAGCCTACATGGTGCTTTCAATATTGACACGCGCTCTGCATACTTCCAGTTGTTTTCTTAAAAGTAAACGTAATGCCTCGGTGCAGTACAGAATATTCTTGCATTGGGCAAGAGCTAGTGAAATGCAGTGCCTTTTACATCAGACTGTTTCTAAGCTGCAATGTAATTGGTACTATTTATTGAATGACTTCCACCGAAGGTAGAGGAAAGATAAAGCTGCTGCTTTCAATTACGCAATCAAGAATGTAAAAAAGGAAAGCTGTAGATCTGGGATGGAAATCATTATATCTGATACACCATGTCAAACAACAAAAGTGTTTGTGCTAATCACATTTTAGAAGACTGCTATCGTAGTTGGTTTTACTACAAAATGGAAAACAATAAACAATAAAGTCTGCTGATGTATCCCAAACTGTACTGTTTATTCAACTCAGTTCTAAATCATTGTTGGCTTAGACAGTAATCCAACATGCTAGTTCCAACAGATTCCCTGCCATCACTATTTAAGAAGTCAATATTGAAGCTGAATCAGACTCCTACCAAGAACTCTGCAGTAATGACAACCTGATATCCACCCAGCTATCAAACATCGTGCCTTGCTTTAAATTCATCTGTTGCATTTGCAGTTACAGAGATCAAAGCTACAGGTTTTGGGCCAAGGACTTTTAAGGGACTCCCACCGAGCAGAAGTCTCAGCTCTCAGTGGCCAGTTAGGGGCCGAGACCTTCCAGCTCTGGGTGTCGTTGAGGACTGAGCGTTCTGAAAATCCGTCGCAGCCATACGAGAACCTCAGAGATCCCGTTCTCCACAGCAAACGGAGAGGGCTGCGTCCTCCCTGGCATTGCCTGGGAAATAATGGCCGTCCTATTTCCAAAATGCCCCTTCAGCTGACATGCTCCCCACCCCTCCTTCCCCTGGAGAACTTCCCCGCCTGGCCCTGCCCTCCTCCAGAGGGGATCCCCAACCCTGCCTCCCCACCCCAGAGGAGATAACCTGCCCCATGGGGGTCAGCCCGTGCCATCACCAGCTCCAGAGCCGCAGGCACCGCCACCTCCCCTGCCCTCGCAGGCGCAGGCGCTACGCGTACAAGTATCGTTAATAGTCAGCGTGATGGGGGCTCCAAATCCCTTGCAAATGTCACCAATAATCTCCAAATCAGGGCAATGCAGAGAGCAGCCTGACTACAAAGCCAGCAAGGAACAAACTGGTGTTTAAATATCAGTAGGAAACACGCTGTATGGTTGCTCATGGAAATTGGCAGCTAGTGAATTAATCAACATGAATCCATTAAGCAAGAGGTAGGAGTCAGATGATCTTTATAAATTATTAGAACTAGAAGAGGTTTATCTGTCTCGCTGCTTCTCCTTGAATAGCTGGTGAGACAGTATAAGTCTATTTGTCTGTTATCTTAATTAGATCCTCCAATCTTATAAAAGATACTACCTCTGAGAGAAAACCACATGTATAAAATAAAAATATGCATTTTTCTCCTGTACAGATAGCCACCAAAGTGATTAAACCTTTGTAAAGTCATTAACGACATTCATACAAGATTAAGTTTATGAGATCTTAATTACTCAAGATACCAGAATATCACGCACTTTGAGTTAGCTATTTTAGCAAACGTACAACAGCAGTATCTCAACATAATGACTTTATTTGGCATTCTTATTTTCCAGAAGTTTTTGTTTTGTTTTGTTTTGTTTTTCCTTTTCATGACCATTTCCTATAAACAGATATATTATAAGTAACATACTTACACTTCAGGAATGTCTTCATTTTTATCCTGGCATTCACATCTGTCCTTGTTTAATGCTCTGCTGGTGGTCTGGCTCCATGGTATGCCCACTGCAATGTTCATCTTAAACAATATTTACATTGATTAGAGACCCCAGTGCACTAGAGGCACTTATTAGAAAATGAACACAATATCCTGGGATAACAGCGAACATCTAACTGTTTTCTTTGTGAACCTCTATTAATGTATTGTTTAAGTGTATAAACAATTGCCTGTCAAAACGGTAAGGTGACAGAGAAGAATGCTGTGTGAATGTATAATATAAAACACACTGTGTGCAAAACATGCCGTTGATAAACATGCAAGGAATGGGCGCAGTGACGCATTTTTATTCAATTATAGTAGTATCTGTTGCAATTCTGAACACTTTCTTTTATGTGTATGCACAGTAAAACCCTGTCCTGCCACTAAAATCTTATAAGCTCAATAAATAAAACATAAAATTGGAGCAGCAAAACATATTTCCACAAAGAAAACTATGTCAGGATTAAATATTTTGCCTACATCACATAACGTGCTTGTGGCAAAAAATTGAACCCTTACTCTGTGATTTTGAGGGAAACATCACACATTAAAAACAAAACAAAACAAAACAACAACAAAAAAACCCCCAGTGATTACAAATTCAAATTAGTCATACGAACAAAATTACATCTGTGCTATTGCTTTCCTTGACATGGGCAGTATATGTTAGCACTGAGTAATTTACATCTGACATAAATAACCACAGAGGAGAGCGCATGAGCGTACAGTGTGATGGTCATCTTCCCCATGTGTCCTGCCAATAGAAGTGGTTAATAGTTTCCTAAGCTACTAGACCCTGTCTGCAACCCCATTGTCTTTTGTGTATTAGCAACACGTTTCTCAATTTGTTCACTTACCTCAAGGCAATTAACATGAGGCCAAATCCCAGCTAAGGAAGGTGGTTTGAAACATTTGCTCAAATTATAGATCAAACCCCATGCTTGATTACTCCACCATTTTTAACTTGCCCTGCATAAACACGGGGGCTACGGATTGTCCTGACTCCAGTAGTTTGTTAATATGAGTGATGAAAATATCCTCCTCTAGTAAAGGTGCAGCAGGGATGGTCTGCGGCTTTGGGCAGGGAATGCAGAAACACACTACGGAGAACATTTGTGAAGACACGTGTCCCCCTCGCTTTGCTCTGATAGCTCCTTAATATTCAAGATACATTCCACTTGCTCTTTTTTCTATAGGTTAGCGGCTGGACTTAATTCTACAAAGTGATTTTGAGACCAGTCTGGAGCATGTTGTCTCTGTGGGATGGCCCAGTCCAAATTGGGTACTGCATTTTGTTCTGGATGTGAGGAAGCCTAAAGGTCTTTTCTGATTGTGAGGGCCAGAGCTATTAAATTCGGAAATATTCCACTGAGTGGTGCTATGGAAAGCCATGACAAAGCCCTAGTGAAAGTGGACTAAGAAAAGCCAGAATGTAGCCTGGGCAAATATCTTGAAAAGGTTTCAGTACAACCCCAGTCCTTCAGTTGGGATGGTATTCATCAGGGGTCACTAGAGAACAGGGAGCACAGAGACAGTAAGAGGTAATAGCACAAAGAGGACATTTGAGCCTGAACAACTGCTTTTCTTCTCTCCTGAAGTCTAGCATTTTCATATCTATCAACAGAAAAGTTTAAAAAAATCCAAAGTTTTGATTCTAGTAAGTAAGTCCATATCTGCACGGAAGAAAAGGTGCCCACTGTAAATGTTAAGCACATTTCGTGTGAGCCTCATTTGGATGTTCGGGAACACTTGGAGCCCACGCGGAGGAACAAGCTGCGAGGAGTCAGGGGGGAGGGATGGCGAGTAAGAGTGTTGTGAAGCTCGGCATTCATCAGGGGTTTTTCTCTCCTCTAAGATCAGCTTCTTCTGCCTCCAGTTGCACCCTCCAAGCAGCGAGAGCGCTGGAGGAGAGCACGACAAGGACCCTACGCGTCTTGCTGACGATCCGCGTCATTAAGGGGCTTTGTGCCTATCCCGGACGGGGCAGCCCTGAAAGCAGCAGGGTTTGAGGTGTGCAGAAAAGGTGTTTTAGTTACTCTTAGCTGAGAATCACGACAGTAGAAAACACAAAGTCCTTTCTTACAACAGCTTACAAATTTGAGGCTTTAATACATACAATCTATGTGCAGATACCTGTTGAAGTCAGCACAAAAGCTTATCAATATATAATTATCTTAGCAAAACTCTTGTGCTGATTTACTAGCTGAGGAGTAACATGCATTCCTCTGCTCTTTATTAAAATATTGTTGATGTTGAAGGAAAGGAAGATATTTCATTTTCAGAAAAGGAAGGAAAAAAACCAACCTTGAAAAATATCCTAAGTAAAAAAGTCCCTTTTTGAATTAAATGGTGTTCTAGTTCTACAGAATCCTGTACTTAGCACCTCAACATTCCCAAAAACTTGGGGATGGGAAAGAGCAGTCATTAAATGCTGTGAACCAAAAGAAAGTTTACATGTACAAAATGTCACTTTACTGTGGCATATGAGTAAGAAAACATCTGTCCGAAAAAGTGATTGATTCTGACATATGTGAAGGAGGTATAAGCAAATAAAAAGTGATCCCTCTAAGTCCTGTTTAGCAGCATTGGTTAAATGTGTAAAATAATGCAAACTATGTATTTAAGATGCAACACAAATTAAATATGGTTGTGTTCAATTTGTCTCTGAAATATGAGATCTACTGCCACTTTTTTGTGTCCCAGAAGTTCTCCAGGACTGTTTTATGAACTCTTACGAGTTTATTTTTTAATATTAAAAGATGGAAAAAGGCCTCTTTCTGTTTCACTGTTCTCTACCAGTGAATCATGGGTCCCTTGCTACTCCGAGAGGAAAGTTGTTTTAGTAACTCGGGAAATAAACCTACTGCTGAGTCAGCATCACGGCTGAAAATGAAAAGTTTCATATTAAGAAACACAGAAATAGGAAGTAATGGTGTATCTCTTAGCCTACTCCATTAAAATTAGCTGGTGTGTCAGGAGCTGATTTAGCAAGTGCCATGTATACCGGACATGAGAAATATGTCTTGGATATTGTCAGTATGAAAAATCAGGTTCATTTAATAGGAAAAAGAAGAAAAGAAATTGAGCTAAAATGCAGAGTTGTGATGGAAGCAGCACTAAATATTTTACTCACAATGGCACTCCACCCCATAATGCTTAAAAGTAAACCTAAAGCCGGTCAATATGAAAAGATTTTTGTTTTCAGTTTTCTCTGCTAGGTGATTTTCAAATAAGCAGTTTTAATAGCATTTCTCAATCAATGTATACTTACAGATAAACCAGTGGGATTTCGTTACTCTGTTTATCTGGAATTCTAGCTTTTACGGAGAAAATAATTGGAAACAAAACATTTCCCAGCAATCAATCTTTTCTTTCTGATTTGCTAAACATGTCCATATGTAGTTATTGTTTGTATTTGGAAGATTGGTAGCAGTTTTAGAGGAGAAATATGCTACAACTGCAAATTCAGGTAGTCATCTGGCAGTCGTAGGGGGAAGCCTTTGTATTTTTTTTTGGTGAAGGGAGCTCAGTAATTTACTGCTACTTATACCTTAATATTGAACAACATTTTTATGTCATATTTTTTAGCCTGTTAGAAAAATAGAGTTGGTTTTTCAAACAGTACCCAGTACCTTGCTGCGGATGAGAAAGCTGCTCTGTCCTTCCCCTCTGCACCTCTGGGCCTGATTCTGCCCGGCCGATCCTCCACAGCTCACCTCTGCAGCCGCGGCGGCATCACCCCTTTATCTGCTCTGAAATCGGAAAGAATTTTTGTGGGTGACTTGTCTTCAGAAGATCGACAGCCCAGTGAAATAAATACGAGTGTTCAAACTGATTTTAATTTAATTTGAGCCTGAGTCAGCTCAGAAAGAAAAAAAGCAGTCTCTGATAGGCAGAATTTCTTAAAATATTGCAGTTCTCTTATTATATTCTGGGTTTCCTGCCGAGGGAAACGCTCCATCGTTGCACCAAGTCCCTCCTGACCGCACAGAAGCTATTCACTGAAGTCTTTCACTGTCTTTATTTGTCTCTTTTCTGCCTTTAAATACCTCACCAAAAACTAGACCTGAGGCTTACTGAAGCCTTCTACAAATACATAAATATTTCCCACTAGTAATAACACAGTACTAAATATTGTAATGACTCTACATTAAAAGTGTCACTGTGACACCACACGTTTTAAGCTAGAAAATTTTCGCAGAGGAGGAGAAACCATTAGTACCAAAATAATGTGCTCGTTAAATACAGGAGTATCAAGAATCATAGTTTTAAACCCCTTAACATGACTGTTCCCTGGGACTTGTTACTAGCAAGTGTCACTACGAAAGATAATGAAAAAACTTACTGTACAACCTCCGAGACATTTTCCTTTGCTTCCTCTCTCTCACTGTAGCATGAATATGTGGTGAAAAGTCAGAATTGTGCAGAAGAAAAATATTCCAAGACACTGTAAAAGCGCCTTTCCCTTCCCCACAGCCCAAGGGAACACTGACTATTTCAATAATCAGTGCGAACTTTTTGGTTATGATTTCTATTTCCTTTCTCTGTCTCTCCCTCCCTCTCAATTTTTTTCCACCATCGTGTGAGTATTACTGTTTTCTCAATAAAGGAAGTAGAAGAGCTGCGTGGCAGCATTTATTTTAAGAAAACACAAAACGTGTATTAAAACGAGAGGTAGTGTAAAAAGAAAATATGGTGCGGGAATTATAATCAAGAGAGGGGCAGAAAGATGACCAATACTACAGGAGAGCGAATTATAAATACTGAGCTTTTGCTCAGCATGGAAAGCAGCACCTATAGAGAACAAATTCCATGCATTTTACCTTCACCCCAGCTTCACCAGGGATCAGTGCTCAGACGTGAATAACCGTGGGTTATCGTCAGTATAATGGAATCCTGCAATTTACAAAAAGGAGCAGGAAAAATGGACTTTCGCTAGAACTTTCATACTTTTCAGTCAACCTTTACTAGTCAGACATATGGACTATGTTAACACTTCAGGTTACTGGCCCAAAGTCAACCCTGAAAATTAATTTCCCAGAAATATAGAAATCGCCATTTTTCTCACCTTGGATAGGGAAGGCCAAAACAAGCAAAACTAAAAGCATTCAAATACTAGATTTGACTTAGTTGATTTCCTCTGAAATAGCAGCTCTATCAGGATGACAGAAATTTTTGTATACAGAGGCATGTGACCCATCACAAACCTGGTTATAATTATGGATTTCCAAACAGTATCTAATAAGCCAAGGGCCAGACAGCAGCGCACAGTAATGGAACACGTCCAGTATTCATTAAAGATGTACAATCTAGAAGTCCAGGGTTTAAAGACAGTTTTCAGACACAATTTTCCCACTTGTCTCAGGAATAAGGTAGAATAGCAAAAACAGAGGTAATAAAACGTGGTCAACCTCAATGACTTGGCGTGCGTTCTTGGCAATAGTAAAACAGAGAGACCACAGCTTAGCTCTGAGAGTGAACTTGCAACACCCTGAATTTTGCATCCTTTTCTTTCTGTGGCTGTTTTTGTTGGATCAAAGAAATCATCCATTCGCCCATATTTTCAAAGATGACACACCAAAACCCCATCCACCATAAAAATACACTTAAATACACCACCGTCTCTGGGAAATAGCACATTTCTCTTTGTGAATTATTTTGATTCACCAATTATCACAAAAACTGGAAAGAGATGCTGATATCCAGTAAAGATGGAAGAAGAATTACAGCATGGAAGGATAAAATCAGGATTCTTTACTTGGCTTTTCTGTTACTGGTTTTGGGCCCGTATGAGAACACCTCTGGCTAGGTTGCCTGCAAGGTCTGAACCTGTAAACCCTGGATTTAAAATCAAGATCCTCAGCTCTTGGAGGTAAAAGGTGAAGCCCATTAGTGAAGAGACAGAGCAGACTCATAAAATTCCATATGTGCTATTGCCACAAGGGGGGAACACATCCCAGTGCCAGGGTGGGAAATATCCAGAGTAACCATCCAGCCTACAGTTGCCAAAACGAGAACCGAAAGTGCCGTGTGTAAATACATACATGCATACATAGTCATCCAGGCGAGCTTTTACCTTTGGATTGCATATTTGCAATAACTCACCCAAATGGCAGTTTAATTTGCAGTAGTAAAGCCATATGCATTTGCTATTATATAGTCTTTCTCCCAAAAAATGCGTCTTGGACTTGGTAAACATTGCCTCCAAATGCTGCTTATTCATAGGAAAAAACCCTTGTTTTAACAGACAGGCATTTTCTGGCAAAAGGGTCTTTTGCAAATGCACCTCTCATTGAAAAAGACCCCATTCGGTGCCTGTGAAAAAAAAAGGGTGACCGTTTAGGAGACTGATGTCCCTCTATTACAATCTATCTATGCTGCAAATAACACTAAGGAGATTGTGACTTTAAAAGAAGGAGTTTCATTGTTTGGCTTCAGCACAGTGTGAGGGATGCAGAGGGTGAAATCTCTGGATCATATACCAAAATAAACATTTCAAATCTAATACGCGCACACACAGAGAATAGTTAAAGCGTAACATTCCCTAACCTAATATAAAATTTGGTACAACTGAATCTGTTAGGAAGAAAAAAATAATCACCATGCTTATAATACATATTCTCTTAAATTCACGAGAAATATTTCTCCGGACCAAGCCATTTCTGGCTTCTAAAGGTGCACAGGTACTCTGCATCATTCTGAAAGATGCTCGGAACCAGGACTGTATGTCAATGCGTAAACAGTCCTGTGACGCAACGGTGTAACTCTTGTACTTAAAGCCCAGAGGCCTTATCCAGTCAAGTACCGTGCAGGATGGAGCGCAGAGGCCGTGCTGACGTGTAGGTGCTGAGAGAATCACTCAGCACCTTGAGGGGTCGGATGGCAACATGGTGCAACCAGCACAGTGGGGTGCAAGACAGTAACAATCAGATTTGCCACCAAAAAAAAAAAAAAAAAACTNGTTTGCCAGAAAAAAAAAAAAAAAAAAAAGCTAGGTATGACTCACTTTCATGGAAGTTTAGACACACGTCAAGAAACTAAATCCAGTTGAGTCTTCAGTAAGCCAGTTTAAGCAATCAAAAATATCTCTCCCATGTCAATATCTCGAGATTTTCTCTCAAAAGCAGATCAGAACTTTAGCCAGTTTTCTGGAGCAAAGCACGAAAGCCCTTAAAATAAATTGCTCCCCTTTTCCCCTCTGTTGCACAACAGCTTCCTCCTCCTCGCCCAGGAAGGCCAGAGTCCCGGGGACGCGGGGACAACTGGGGCTGCCCGCTCGGCCGGCTCTGCCCTCACACGGCAAAGGTGCGTGGGGATTTGCCAACGTGCTCGCTCTGACCAGATGCATATCTCAATTACTAATTCTCACCGAGCAGCTAGAGACATGTGTAGCCACAGCTGAATATAGACTTTTTTTTTTTTTTTCTTGGGGTGGGAGGAGGCTTACAGAAAGAAAGAGACAGAGAGAAGGAGAGGCAGCTCAATGTTTGCACTTTTCATCAGGCAGGGATTCATTGCTGAAATCACTTCCAATTTTAAAGTGCATAGCCTGGTTTTTAACAGCTAGCGAGGTTTTCCTCTAACTGAAAGAAAATCTCAGGGCTGTCTTCTGGCAAAAGTTGGTTTTGCTGTCCCTTACCCATGATCTGCTGAGGTGATTCTCGTCAGAGGTAGCAGCAGCCTGTCCTTTCTATTCATCCACCTCCTCTGGCATCTGTTCCTCTCCCCCACCGCTGATATACAAGACCGCACTAGTGCACGAGAAGGCAGGGTGTTTGCTTTCAAACAGGAAGAAAAAGGACAGAGTCCATCTGGGGTACAAATTTAACCACGGGTTCCTTGTATGACTAAGTGTGACTATGTACCATCCTAATTTTCCCTTGAAAAAAATGACACGGACCGAGGCCGGTGAATACATTCATGCCTGAAATGAATTTAAGCAATGCTGTGCTAAAGGGCAGAGAGTGCTTCATTTCGGAGGGAGGTCAGACTCTACTGCTATCCCGAGATGTCACAAGGAACAACTAAAAATAACTGCCAGAAGTGGATTCCTCGTTTGCTGCGTACCAATTAAGTGGGACCCAGCACAGCCCAGGTCATGTATAGATGGCGGTGAATGTAAACTCAGCCCGGCTCTCGCATTCCCCCCTTCTGAACTAGCTGAGGAGACAGGCAGACCCCCCCAGCTGTTCCTGTGCATATGCCTCGGTTGACTCCTCCTGCTCCAGATTGATGCTTCCAGCGAGCGCGGGTACGGGATGGATGGCATCCAGAATGACTCATAACAAAGAGCATATGGCAGGACTAGACGTAGCGATCTAACATCTGTTGCGCTGCCTATTATTAAAATTTCTCACTTCTATTGGAACTAGTAACCAAAACCAATAAATATTGTCTTCACAGATTCTACCTGAGGAAATCCCATATCCTCTTCGTTTTGCCACCACTAATTCTGCTCGGTGCAAGCGATGAGAATTATTTTATACTTTAGGTGTGTAAAACTATCAAAAATTCTCTCACTCAGAGCTGTTTGAACAAGCTATAATGAACAATAAACTGCCTTTAAACTTATACCTGTCCTAAAGGTTTAAATGACTCCCGCTCCACATCTGAAGAGCCAAAGTTTTGTGGTTGTTGCACTGAGGTGACGGGCATGACTTAAAAATAAACAGGATGAAAAAGCGTCTTCCAAAATAAGAAATACATGATCAGCTCATTGTATAGTCTCCCTTACAGTATGGTAGAGGTCACTGCAACTGTACCTAACAAAGGAACTGTATCTGAAAGAAGCAAGCAGCATTACCTCTATTTAATTTTTTTAAGATTTTTTTCTCAGATCATTTTTCTTCAGAGAGAAGTGGGACTGCAAGTGCAGACGTGTAAAACTGGAAAAATCAGCTGATGAAGCAGAATGTCCACTTTGCAAAAGATTCACTAAGTGAGGACATGAAATATAGTGGGCGGCCCCTTGAAAGCACAAATTAAACCATGTATCAAAACTAACACATCAACCATCAAAAGGTATCCAAAAAACAGCATTGTGACTGGATGATCTAAGTTATTCCCTTTCAGCCGAGAGATGCAAATAGTTGCCAACAAAAATGTTAGGATTTGACACGACTTGGCAAATTGCTGGGATATAAATTCATGTTTTGTGAGTTATAAGGCCTTCCAGGAGATGTGACAAATCCTGAAAAAGGGTGGAAAAGCATGCACAGCCCACAGAAACTTACTCCCTTTTCATGGACCTGCCAAAAGAAAGGAAATGTGAAAAAAAAATGTGCACAAGAGACTTGTCAGTGCCAGACTTACCATTTCATTTAATAAGCACACTTCATAAAATGTTGAAAAAAAAATGATTGTAATAAAGGGTACACATATTATAAATAGTGACTAGTTCAGAAAGCAAAAGCATTAGGTTTTTGCCACAGGAACAGAGAAGCTATTGGGATCTAATGTCCTAACCCAAAGAGTCATACCTAACAAATACTACTACTACTAATAATAATCCTAATAATGGTTATCTCTAGCATGTATCATTTTTCATCTTCACTATCTCTTGCAAATATTCCAAATGTTACAGGTAATGGTAGAAGCCATCGGCTGCCATTGTCCCGACTCCTCCCAAAGTGAACGAAAGCTAGAGGTGAAATGAAAGAAAGAGGAGGAGTCGCCAAAAAATTACTCTCAGGCATGTCAGGTATTGGGTGTTGTCCTTCATCTGATCAATCACGGTTCACAACAAGCAGGGGTGGGAAAGCGGGTAGCGATCTTCTGCAGAGCGTGAACATGACCCAGGGGAGAAAACATCCCTCCGCAGAGCCTGCAAATGACCTGAAGCTTTACACCACAACCAGACCCCCAGGAGCCCTCCCCGACTCCTTACGCAGGTCACACGCCCGTGGCTTTAACGGGATTTCACCCTGGTGGCGGTGCCAGCGATGAAGTGGGCCAGTGACCAGGGCTATCCAAACACACTTCTGAAGAGCCGCCCAAGCAGAAGGGAAGGATGATGTTAATGTTGGATGGACCTGGGAGCGGTGAGACAGCACCAAGAAAGGGTTCCATATGAGCAAAAATTTTGGTGGCTGAGAACACTTATTAGGCTATGGAAAAGCCTCACAATAGTGCACAGCATATTCACTTTGGAAATTTAAGTCTGAAAACATGTAACCCAGAGAAATTCTGCCACGGCAAGATGTTGTAGTGGCTGTGGTATTGGTTTAGTACACTTTCTAGCAGCTTCCACCATGCTAAACAAAAATTCTTCGGGGATAAACTGCAAGGGAATACGTCTTAAACAATAAACAAATGTAATGAAACACTTCAAAACTGATCGAGTATAATATTTATTAGCAGAGATTCTGTATTTTAAAAGATCTTAAGTAAAATGGGACTAATTGCTCAAAAACTTTTCCTTCCTTTGCCTTTTTAAACGTGTCTCCTTTAATTTCCTGAGATAAAATGTGAAGTTTAGAATATAAGGTTGCTCATAATTAAGCATTCTAACATACAAAGTGATGGAATTTATTTTAAAATATTGCCCTCTGCGGCTGCCTCATGGGATACACATCTTGTTTGCCAGACAGTAACAGAATATAGCGGTTGTGCAGCTATGATTGGATTAGTGGATTTTATTATGTGAACACCTATACTAATCTTCTATTTTGATATGCATTGCCTCTCTGCTCTCTGATGACTGAGACCTTCAGTAATATTATCTGCCCTGCAGTGACATCTGAATGGGCCCCCAAGCACAAATTTAAATTGGTCACTTCAAGCACAATACCTTTCACACAGTTAAGCCTTCTTGCAACACACTCAAAATGTCCAGGACACCAGCTTCAGCCAGTGCCATCTGTCCTCACACTGTTACATCGTTTGCTAACAACTCTTATTTCTTCTGCCTAGCCCAGGTGCACAGCTTAGCATCTCCCTTCCTCCTCATGCTGCCTTCCCAAAGCTCTTCTTCACATTTCAAGATGACACGTGAGAATGCAGCAGACCAAAATATGTACATACAATCATCCTCAGATCTTTTCAGCCTCTTCTCACTTCACCACTGCAGAACTGCATCCAAAGAAAGACAAAACAGTCTATAAAACAAGTTTTCAAAATCCTTAAAAAATAAATCAGATTCTCTACAGTTTGCCAGGACTGTATTTTCTATCCCAAATGCATTCACTCCCCCACTTGCACTCTAAAAACTAAAAGCACACCACCACTCAGCTCTCAGCTCAGTATGCCCAGTTGGATTGAAGATGCCCTACCATGTCCTCCTCTCTTTTCCCCCCAAGTGGCATATGTATTTTAATATATATGTGTATATGTGTGTATAGTAAATATACACTTACATACACACACAGAGACAGAGACAAAAATTTCAAAAACTACCTAATTGCTTACATAATGTGGATTTAGTGGCATGGATTTAGAACTGTCATTTGAGAATCTTTCTCTTGTTTTATTATCAGCACAAATTGTCTTGCTGTAGTTTCGCAGAACTCAGAAGAGTTGCTCAAAATGTTTCTTCTTTTTTTTTTTTTCAAGTTGCTTCTCTTCTTCTAAAAAAGAAACAGAAAAATGTAGTCACCCTGCTTGCTACCCTAACATTTTCATTTATACCTAACTGCATTGCATTTTCTGAGCAAGACGTAATTTTTCTTGAAGAATGTGCTCCTGCATGCCCAAATATGCATCAACGTTCACTTGTACAGTCACACATACACAGTTCACGAGAATATTTGACCCAGGTATGAGCTCCAGAGTAATTGTCTTCTGGCATTAATTTGTTTTTCAGTCAATAATCAATAAGACACAAATTGTGATTGATGTCATCACAGTTCAAAAGTTTCACTCCTTCAACTGATATGTCAAGTCTCTGAGAGAATGTTGCTTCATGCTTGCTGCCAGTCATCTCATCATCAGTAAATTTCCATATCCTTCTTTTGACGTGCTCGACTCACAAAACAAATTATGGAATATACCAAGGTAATGAAAATGTGGTATATAATCAGTTCTACTATATGGAGACTTCGCAATTTGAGAACTAGCACTTAGACTTATTTTGGTTACTTCTGTTTCTTACTATTCTGTCTCAAGGGTTTTAAATAATGTCTGCATGGACTGCGCAAGAATCTGACTTCTCTCTCTCTCCAAAATCATATCCTGTTTTAGAGCTGGCAGGAAACCTCCTAGAGGAAAAAACTAAAGTACACATTTTTAATCTCAGCCCAGTACAATTCAGTACACAGTCGCACAGTTCTCATACTGTTCTACAAGTTGCAATTTTCTCATTATTTGCAAAGTAAAAATAAAATGATTTTATGAAATTCTTCTCAGAATCATAGCTGAGATGAACATGTGCCATTAACCTTTCAAAGTCTAGTCTTTTTTTTATTGCTGAGATAGGCTCAAACTATAGAACATATTGTAAATCTCAAAATTGTCTGTATTCCCATCTTAGACAGTTTAGTTCCCAAGAAATAGTCTAAGTCAATAAGGACAATCTGATAATTTTGATTCAAACCTGAACTCCAATATTGGATATTTTGATGAGCCTCCCTTATCAAGAGAATATCAAATGTTGTTTTAATATTAGAATTGGACTTTTCCTGAAAGCGGAAAGACACTGTTATAGTTAAAGCTGTAAAACTGCTAGGTACAAAGCAGCAGAAGAAATATCCTGTTATTGTGTGGAAGGGACTATACCAATAAGCACATGGCGTACAGGCCAGAAATGGTCAGTCATGGATTTTAGATAGATAATGGATTGCTGATCGAGACTGAACTGCTGCTGGGAGAACTTCAAAGGAAATTTATAATTTGATATTATGAATAAGGAGCAGTTTGAGTACGACTCTTAGATAATCCACCTTAGCACTGGAATCTATCACCCCCTTTGCTTTTTATTCCCCATGTGGTGATGAAGAGGAAAGGAAGAAACAAGGGAACAGGAGAAAAAAAGATATCTCTTGTTAGTGTCATGTAAACTTTTCATTTTAAATCACAAAAAATACTTAAAATCATTCTTGGTTTTCTTCCCTCTGCGCAGCTCTAGAGTGGCTATTTGGTGAACCCAACAAATCATCTGCACAAGTTTTCTTGAACCTTTCCCGTGATGAGTGTAACATTTCACGCTCTTGTTCTCAACTGTACCGCTTGGCTTTTCTAAATAAATTGAATGGTGCATGTTTCTGGCTATAGCATAGCTAGCTAAAACTAAGCAACATTAGGCTAGTCCTCATAGGCAGCACTCATCATCTTTCATCTTCAAAGAGTGTTAGAGACCACCATAGTGCTCAACCTGCAAACAGAAACAGTCCTCAGAGAAAGACCTATTTTATGATGGGCTCTGCCTGCAAAAACCCCACCTTAGCATGATACTTCCCAAAGTTCTAGTTCGGCTGATCCAAAGCAAAGCTACTCTGCTGCACCATCTAGTGACAATGAGAACTGCACTTCGGACAGATGATCTAATTAAAAAATTACCCCTTTCCTCCAGCCTTATCTCTCATTAGTTACGAAGAGTGAAATCCCAGTGCCTTTAAAACCACAGGGGACTTCCTGTTATCTTCAATGGGCTGAGGAGGTCATTAGTGCTTCCAAAACACTTCTTACTTTCCCAGTAGGAAAAAATTCTCCTAATGCCAATGATTCTTACATGCTGTATTTCTGGCCATAGTGTGACCCTTCTGTGCAGAAATGAGGCTGAAGCACCAAGTCCTGATGGAAATGCAAACCTTCCTGAAATTCTGGTTACTCAGATCCTAGGTTTTGCTTTGGGAGACTCCAAGGCTTATAAACTACAGTTCATTTTACCCTGGGCATTATATTAGATGTGATACAAGTTTTAAACAAGGAAGCCAGTTTCTTTTATTGAACTCTCTTTACCGTCAAACCGAGACATGCAAAATGCTCTCACTTGGATGGAGGTCTGCATATTTGTAACCTTGAGACTGCAGTTTTCTCAGAACGCATAGTGCCCCTAGTTAGAGATAATAGCTTTTTTAGTACTTAATATTTGGCTTAGTTCAATGGAAAGTCCTTGAATTTCTATGTTTTTTGTCTCTGAAAGTTATTCCGCAGACAGCTGGATTCTCTAACTTTCTCTGGACATCACATCAGGACAGCTTTGACGATGACAGGGCAATTGGGTAAGCAGCTAGCACTGTGCAGTTTATATGGCTAATGTAATAACATTAAAATAATATATTTCAGTACTAATTTTTCTCAGTTTATTGATTACAATAAGCTTGTGATAAATATATAATTTCTTTCATAAGTTGGTCTACAAATTTCTCCAAGTGTGTAAAACACATTATTTGATAACTGATGGTTTCATGGTTTGCGTAGCACTAGGAGTGACATATGCTGGGGAGTGGCTAGATGGCACTGGTGCATACTTATGTGTTACCACACAGATGTGACTGTTTATAATACGGTACTTGTTGGTTGAATTTCCTGGGATGTAATTGTTCAGCTGGAGCTTGATGGTGCTATTGCTCTGTACTAATTATAGCACTGTATTGTTAAGGAAGAAGGATACTCATACTTAATTCTCCTTTAGTGTTTCACCCTGGGTTCCCTGGTTTGTGATCTGGATATTTGCTACAGGAGGAAAGAAATAAACTATTCAGATATTATAAACCCACTGCTTTGGTGCTGATGGTTTTTATGGCTTTTATATATTTCTAAATGACCAACACACTTTGCAAGTTTTGGCTCTGTATTATTGTTCCACACTTGAAGTAAACCTGAGAGGAGACAGAGTAGCACTGTTGGCTCTGTGATGCCGTAGATGTATCAGAAGGCAATAGCGAGTGCTCACAAGTTTTCCTTTTTTTTTCACTAGGAATAGCAGTGAATTTTATCACAATAATATCTAAAAGATATCCTTTCTCTCTACAACCCAAACCTCTCCCACAGTAGAAAGGAATAGACTTGCCCAATTCAGAGACAGTGAATCTATTAGTTAAAGCTTTACTGTGCCACTGTAGGAGCTTGTAATTATGTCTTAAGGGACTGATTAGAATAGTTGGCACTATTTCATGTATCTATCGTGGCCAGGGAAAAGATGAAAATGTGCATCTGTATGCAAAGGCATTACCTATGCTGAGTGTCTCTCACTTTCTCCCTCTCTGTTGCGACCCAGGGCAAGGGATTGCCTTTGTATGCATTAGTGCAGCATTTGCTAAACTTTGTCCTGACTAGGTCCTCTGGGAACTACAGGAATATACATGAGAATATACTAACAATAAGTCATCATTCAAATCCAAGATGTGGAGAAAATAGTTCTAGCATAGCCTACATGAGTGATTACTGCTGAATGCAGATCTAACTGCACGGAAAACTGTATTCAGGAGGAATCCTTAGGCAGGCCTGCAAAATAATTCACTTTCTACTCCCCAAAATAGCATTTGCACTGTTCTCATACACCAGAACGAAACTGAATTTTAAGGAGGTTGGAATTACAGTTCTGTGGGATATACCCCAAAACGAATGGAGTGATTTTGCATTAAGAATGTGCCTGAGTGGGACGAGGAGGAGGAAATAGGTTCAGCTGCCAGCTTCCTGCTGCCGAAGGGAAGCACAGCTGCTTGGTCTATTGAGCCTCGATATTCGGGGTAACAGCAGTATGGAAACGAGATACTCGTTGACATTGCAGCTATTGCATACTCAGGTCTTTGTGGCTACCGGCCGCACGGTACCCCGGAGCCCCCTCTCACTCCCTGACTTGGAGCCAGTGGCTGAGCGGTGCTCTGAGGACTTGTAGGAAGCGATGTGCCCGCTATGGCACGTGACATGTGAGAGCAGGGAATTTGTCAAAGGAAGAAACTTGACGCCAGCACAATCTGATCTCAAAACGAGCAGGGAAAGTGCTAGTAAAATGACAGCAAAGTAATTATTTGCATATTTTAATATCTGCATTGGTCTGATACTCTCTGGGATACAGGCCTAAACGGTGCACCCGCACGACTATGCTCCTCCTCCGTGCCCCAAGGTTCTGTATTTTGAACATTATAAAATCCTTTCCTATAGCTTTGCCAAAGACAAGTTTACTTCATGAAGCTGTTTTAGGGGTCTCACTAGCTATATTGTTTCTGTCTTCGCATTCCTCTTTGGGTTTCTTCAGCTGTAATAATTTCCAAGACTGTTTACTCTCTCCCCCTATACCTCCTTCATTCAATATCTAGAGGTCAGTTTTTACCTCCAGCCCATGATGCCAATTTCAATCTTCTGTTCTTTAGGTTTTGAGTAAGCATCTCTGCTTTTTCCCAAGCTGTCCCTACAACTTGGAGGAGTCCGTCCCTAAATTTCTGCAGAGGTGCTTCTGCAAAGCTACCTCCTCTTGTGAATGAGAGAATTCATACAGGTAATGAAATAGGAGATAAATTCCTCCCCCCTACCCCCCCAAGAAAATAAAGATTTATGACAGTGATAAAGGAGAAAATTAACTTAAGTGATACTTTATGTAATTGTACTGTAGATACTTTATGTAATTTTACTGTAACAGAGCTGAAATCTAATCAACAAAGTGATTATATAGGACACTACTGTTATGATTCTGCAAGTCCATATACTGCATTATTACAAAATAATGACATGTGGGCAGGCTGAAAAAAACTAGCTGGTATCTACTTTTTAAAAATCTGCAAATCTAATCTACTACTGGTAATTTACACAGAGAAAGCACTGGTGACTTGTACGAGATTGCATCTCGCAAGGCTCTCTCCTGGATGTGACAAAAAACTAGAGCTTAACTCTTTAATTGACTTTGATGTTGGATGAACATCAGTGCACCAGTCTGGCTCACCGAGTTGCGAGAATGGAGGAAAGTTAAAAAAAATGTAGTTTCTCTCTGCAACACACAGAGCAATTTCCTTCAATCAGAAGGCATCAAGAGTCACCAAAGAATGAAACTCTAAAAGGAATAGTTATCTTTAAACAATTATTGTACAAATACAAAGGTGGAGGACACCCTGCTTGTACATGTGTGGATTTTCAAGTGCCTAATTACGAAAATATAACATTATTACATGCAGAGAAAAAGTATGTGAAACATGACTGTTCATAACCACAGATCCTTCAGATCCTGTGTAAAAATCTCCAGAGTGTTAAACTTCTTGCAATCAATGGGAACACGTTTTTCACGTTATGGACTTCTATTTTGTGATAGAAGATGATGTCATAAATTTGGAAAGTCAGTCCAAGATTCATTGATAATTGCAGTACATTATATACCCATGGGAGAGACACCAACCCAGTACAAAGATTACTTAAGACGTCTGCTGTGGTACATGGATATGCCTGATACGAAACTGAATTTTGCCAAGGGCTATACTAGATGGACAAAATTTTCTTTTGGGGGGCCTGTGATCTTAAAGGGAGGCATAAACCCAACCCAGAGCACGCTGCAGCACTCGCTCAGGCATGCAGATTGGCAGATGTGATCGCTTTATATTCTTTACTGGGACTTACCTCAAGAAGTGCCAAATTTGTTCTAAACTATGCAACAGTTGTGGAACCCCTGCAGGCATTATTACATGATAACTTTAACTTTCTTGGACAACTGTTTCCAAGTTTCAACCAGTTCAAGATCTGGACTGTTAGAAATTAGCACTTCCTTTGCACAAGCCCCTTTGTAACTGTAGATGCTTCACACTGCAGTGCTCAGATGCATGAAATGAAGTCTGAAAGAACAATCACATTAGTATTAAGAACAATAAAATCAAAGCTTTGTCATTATAAAGAAATCCTTTACTTCTGGCTAAGCCACTGCAGATGTACTGTATTTCAAAATTCATTGTCTCTTAATGGCAATATCACTGTCAACAAATCTCAATGTGCAGCACCTTAAAATACTCCTGTAGACCTCTTGGGCTTTCTCCTAATTGATATTTCATAGGGAGATTATATTGACACAATTGGTTGTATGAAAACTCTAAACTGTGTATACAAAGAAATTTAAAGTGACTGTTGAGAGGTACTCTATGGTGCCAAGAATATACTCCTTCCTAATGGTGTCTGGGGGTGTTGTATTATTTTGTTTTATATCCTAACCAGCACATATGTTCCGTGTCATCTGGGGTTAAAGCAAATCTGCCAGTTGAAAATTGCTATATTTCTACCACCAAGACGGATGTGCCCAACTCCTCTTCTTGAGCCATAGGAAAAGAAAGACCAAATCTTCCTTCATCAAGGGCACAGGAACCATTCTATCCGGAAACAGTTTCCCTCATAATCCCCTGACCACACAGAGGGGGATCTTTTCTGGCCTTCACTGCCCCTCTTCTCCCCTGGAGCAACCATTCAACCCTGCTGATGTCCTTGTCCTTCATAACTCACGTATATTTGCCTGCGCAATTTACTGTTGGGTAAATATATCTGATGCATTGCTGCATGCTGATTTCTTCTGCCAGCTCTGGGGGAGGATGTCCATCCCCCCTGGTCTCAGCAAACACTTCAGAGAGGTGTTTCTCTGGGGTTCCTGTTCAGTCCGTAACATCCTTTGTGCTGGTGGCAGGCACAACACACCCACTGTGATCACTGAAGGCGTTCTCTTGCTGTTGGGTAACTGTCCCGCATCCCTGCTGGAGTCTGCAGTTGCTAACTTGCTTCTACAACCCTCTAAATGTCCCCTCCTACAGTTTGTTCCACCTTAGAATTTTGCTGCATTTAATCCTTCCTGTGCCTGTGCATCAATCCATTCTTCAGTAGCTAGATGCTAATTTTGAATTACCTTAGAATCCATCCAGTAGCTAAGATGAGTTGTAGCAGTAAAAGGTAATGTCTTAGTTTACTTCAGTGCCTACTTTGCACAGCCCTGCAATTAAGTTGCACAGTCTAGTGGACTGTCCTTTTCACCTCAGTTAAAATCTTCAGTGAAAGAGGTTTCTGACTGTGATTTTCCCTAATGCCTTGTGCAAAGAGCCCAGCTGCCATAAAATGCAAGACAATAATCTGTTCTCCGTGCCACTTCCCAGTCCCACAGTACAGGTGCCATGCTGGAGATACAGGAATGAAAAAGTAGCCAACCAATCCGAACCTATTTAAATATACGCATCCTTTAAAAAGAAAAGATGCAGTAAGTTCCCATATTGAATGTTCTCTGGGCTTTAGGGCTTGGCTAATGGGTTCTGACACAAACTGCAGCTCTCGGCTGAAAAACTTCTGTTTATTTAGCATGGATGTAGAAGCCCCATGAGAATAATTATTACAAGCTATAACATCACCGATATTGGTTGATCCCTGTCATTTCATCACACACCTCTCACCGCATGACATTTTGTTGGCGATGTCCCATCTTGCAGTGATCCATCCCCCGAGGTACAATTTCCTGCTGGATGGGAGAAGTCTGCGCCGGGACAATATTTCATTCTCCATTATTCTGTTCAAAAGAGGAACAGTTCAGTTCGTTTTAGCTCTCTTACTCTGAACACAGAAAAAGTGTTCCCAAACAAAGTAGCACATGGTGAATGAAATAGCATGATCCTCTTTAACACTGTGATCCCAGATACCTACTGGCTTAATGTATATGCTGTTAAAGACTGTCCCGTGGTTAATTTGTTCCAGGTTACTTTTAGGACATTTTACTCAGGGAGAGAAGATAACTCTGTCCATGTCACGTTATAACAAGCTAAAAAAAAAAAAAAAAAAAAAAATTCCTGGGCTTTTGGCATTTTTGTATTAAAGCTGGAATTCTATATTCCTACCTGAGGTGTTAGAGCTTCATCTTGCTTTTTGCTAAGCCTTTCCCTGACGAAAAAGCGCTGCGATTCTGGTTGGGAAGCGCAGCTGTTGGGAAGTCAACCCTCTAGTGGCCAGATCCTGCACGGAGCTTCCAGCAAGTTACACAAAAGCAGATCTCTGCAGTTGGGTCTTTTTTTTTTTTTTTTTTCTATTTTTTTTTTTTTTTGGCAATAAAATAAA
>VXBL01004267.1:2074192-2136692 GCA_013400195.1 Aramus guarauna | reverse complement strand
GATGCGCGAACCTCCTCACCTGTGCCCCACACTGCGGCACCGCGGGTCATCCTGGAGAAAATGGCATGGCAAGAACACCATCAGCCTTGCCAGGACAGGGACCGGTCACCTCACCAGACAGTGCTCCTCCAACACCATCCCATCCCGCCCTGCCCAACAGCCTGGCAGAGGGAAGGTGCTGGAGTCACTGATGCTTCAAGCGGAGGTACCGTATCACCTTCGCTACACCTGAGTCTATTTTGTATTTAGGAAAGCTCTGCAATGAACAGACACTGCACCCATTCACACACACGACTGGGCACAACATACCAAGCAGATAAGAGCACAGCACACTCCAAGAGGGACATTTCATGCCTAAATTAGGGTATTCTTTGTCCCTGGATTTTACATTTGTTAATCAGATAAGTTTTCTCTCTCCAGTTCACTAAGAGAATTGGCGCAAAAAATAATCTCAAAACCTAGGAAACCTTAGACCTACATTTCTATCCTGTTATCATAAATGCATATGTAAGGGTGGAAGAAAAAAGCCCACAAAAAAGTAGTAACCAACTCACCCGTAAATTTAGTTTCTGAGTTGAAATCTAGTTGCAAGGGAGCCAACGGGGGAAACATATTCTGTTAAAATACATGCAGGGGATGAGGCTTGAGGGAAAGCTAGTGTTGGGTTACCGCAGGGATCTTCCCTGGAGGTTAGGAAACACGCCGCGCGTTGGAGCCCTTCTGGAGCATCGCATCTCACTTCATAAAACCACTCGCCAGCACCGTACTCCTCTTTCCCTCAGGTCCAGCTCCAGGGAGAGGCTGGTGGGCTCAGCCCTTCCATTTGGTAGCAGCTGAGTACATCCTGCAGCGACACTTGTCTTGGGGTTGTGGGATTTTTTTTTTTTTTTCTTACTTGGATATAAAAAATTCCCAAGAGTTGTTTAAATATTAACTTGAAAGGTTGCTGAAAAGGAGACTGTAGCACTGGATGTCGCAAAAGAGAGCTGCAAAATACAAACAAAGAATCAAAACAAATGCCTCTTCTGAGGAGAACCATCACCTGCAGAGGTTTCATCTTTGTGGACTATTTGAGGTTTTAGAACTAACAAAATGGTCATCTGGAAGTGTGACATGGAAGACAGCTGGAAAATAACTGGACTGTGTATTGTTAACACAAAATAATTTCCCGGGAATGGGACAATTTAGTCCATTCCCCGATTTCGTAGCTCTCCATTTTAATTTTTTCTGAACCATTGCAAATAAACCTCTGTCTAGACAAACCTTTAGTTAGTCATCTCTACAATGAAAAGGTACAGAAGCTTTCCTTTTTAAAGTCTACATATATTTCTTTCCTAATATTCCTAGGCACAAACATCTGCCCATTTTAAGGATTTACAAATTCTTTATTACTAGTTTCTGAACTTCTCACAAAGTTTAAGACAAACTTATGGTGCACCTCTGAGGTAGTGAAATCTCATTCCCACTTTACAGATGAAGAGAGAAAGAAGGTAAAATGAGATTCTATTATTTTCCCAGATCTGGAAGTCTACAGAAAATTCTGAGGCTGCACTAGGCTCCCTGGACTATCTTTTATCTCTGCCAGCTCAAAAGGGATTTGGAATAGGAGTTATCCCAGATTTACAAGAGGAGCAGCCTCTGTTATCCTAAATTTGGACACTCCCTGTGGTACTATAGTTCGTGAGTTCAATCCTTATTCAAGACACACAACAGAAAACTAAGCCCCTTACTGAGAGTCATTGCAGTAACTCAAAGCACACTGAAGTAGAGCATGCCTTTTCACGTACTGACATACCCTGTTCTACAACTCCACTCGCCTCTGCCCTACAACGGTCTTTAATGGTTTTTAAGTGCAATGTGAGAAGCAATATAGAATGAGAAAATCCAGAGAAGAAAAGCTGCAAAGAGTTTTTCAGTCCCTTAAAGGAAAAACAATGTAATAAAACAATACTGAGCACAAGCAAATATGTAATGTGCATGTGTCTACAGTAAGAGGACACCTTAGGATCTAATTCTTCAGTCAGAGGAAAAATAACCTGTTTTCTCCTAATGCAATAAGGAATAAGACAAACAAACACAATAATCATAACAATTATTAAACTAGAGGGGAAGAATTACCACGATAGGAAAAACATCCCTGCCAGTGTTCAGGGAAAAAGCTGCCAGGAAGATGGAGTATTGGGATGCTGAGCCATTGCAGACACCACCCGCAGCCGCCCGTGCCTTCACACAAAACCTCGGTGTAGCTAAGTCCAGTTGCCTTGCCTGGATGAGAACCATGAGCCCAGCCACAGCAGGCCATCACAGGGCAGAGACCTCAGCCAGACGTGGATCCCTGTCAGCCGGGGACGGGGAAGACGCACTCAACTGCAGTGAAGTAACTAGACCCTCAGCTTCAGCTTGTGCGTGGTTAAATTGGTCACCCTGACCAGTCTGAAGGGCAAGGCTGGGGATGTCAGCTCCACAACGTTTACCTCACTAGTGTTTGACAAAATGAACTTAACACCTAAAACTAACTAAAACACCTAAACTAACACCCCACAAAGAGTTAACCTTGGAGAAGAATCCCTCAGACAAAACAAGGAGGAGCTGCCCACTGTGTGGGCACAAACCTCAACATACCACCTTCTGCAATGTGTGCAATGCTGCATCTGCAAAACACTTCATCCAGCTGAAATAAAAAAAAAAATCGAGACAGAGTGAGTGTAAACATATTCCCATAACACATGAAGTAGGGACAAGTGGACAAGTACTTGACTACATGAGTTTCACAGCTCACTGGGTGTCATTCCAAAAAGCATCTGTCACCGCCACTGGCAATGAACTTTGAAAACAACTGTATTTTGCATCTCAGAGTTTAACAGGATTGCACGGCAGCCAACAAACTATCTAAGCCTAAAGACCTAGTAAATGTGTGCTTTACCTCTCCAGATCTTGTCCTTGATTATATTATCAGTGACAGGAGTGACAACGTTGCTAGGATGGTGTTAGACAGCAGATTCGCACAGGGATCTGACTTGTCAAATCAGCACTCTCTTGTCTGAACTTTTGCACGATTCTCTCAGCAGCAATTTCTTCTTCTTTTTTCATACTAAACATGTTCCACTTGAGGTTTGTAAACTTTTAACCATTCTGGTAATTCCAGAAGAGCAAGTACGGGATTAGAAAATATATTGTGTCTTGCAAGAAAACCAGAAACCACTTGCCGCCTCCATGCTGAGATGTAGGTACAGGAGAGGTGTTTATAGCAGCTAAAAATCGGGTGGGGGTGGGGGGGCAAAGCAAGTGACCTCTTCATGCCATGGGGAATTTGGCTGCAACAGCATCAGGATTTACCTCTACCTGCACATTACTATTAGATGTGAGAAACTGTTGTACCAGGGGCCATATTAATGCATAGTAAGAGTGAATCTCATACTAAAGAACGTAAGTTTTACAAGAAAAAGAGTGGGGAAAGAACCAAGGCACAGAGAAGTAAATTAACTGGCCTGAGTTCAGCGGCAGAGTCAGAAACAAAACTCAGATCTCTTTTCTCCAGCATTCACTCTTCTAAAATATGCTGTTCTTCCGTCCAGGCCCATTTGAGGGCTGTAACTGAACTGCACAGAGGAGCTGTCCCTTAGCCAGAGATAAGGAAAAAGTTAAAAATTAACTATGAATAAAAGGACTGCTCTAGAATAGTTTTAGTCTACTACAAAACCCCAAAAAACTATATACCTTGGTAATTTTGATATAAATTTGAATAGCATCTGAGTTTATCCTTACCTATATACCTGCAAACGTGTTGCCAGGAAATAACCAAGATCAGAGTCACTGTTTTCCATAAGAAAAGACTCGCCTAAATTTGGATGTTTTTATCCCAAAGACCTGTTCTGCCCTATAAGCAGCATTAGATCAGTTCACACAAGAGAACTAGAGCAATTGCACACTAGGACTGCTGATAAAAGCATATTAGCAAGGAGTGTACAGTGATGTGATACCTTATCATCTTGGCCATTCTTGATGCTTTCTGGGAGAGAAACAACGCTAAAAGGCAGTCCTGCCCTTATTGTCTCCCGCAGAAATGTAGGGAGCATGGTTGTTCCTATCACCTGCCCTGGGCGACAACCCACAAAGCTGCTGGAGAAAGACCAGGAGATGTGCAGTAACCTCTCAGCATAGGTCCATCCAACACAAATGGGACAATCCAGATAGGACATCCCACGGTTCGAACAACCTGTGAATATCTTGCAGTGTCCAACTACACGAATCTGTTTCGGCAGTGCTCAGCTCTGGGATGTTTTGGTTCCGAATGTTCAGAGATCCACTTTGATGCTTATGTGAGGGCGAAGAAAGAGGGAATTGCAGAGTCTGAGGAAGCGGCATGGCACGCTGGGTTGATCCTTACTCCGTAGCCCACGTTTCCTTGCTGCATGCACTGCTGGTAGGTGACACATAAAGGGTCGGGTTGTGGCAATCCGAGGGCTGTGAAACTGCACACACACTTGCACATGTCTCTGTCTAAAAGATTTATTTTAGTTGCTAATGTTTCTTCTCTTACCCGCAGTGTGTTCTGTTTTGATCTTGATTTTGGGCCCAGCTGAGAATTCAAACATACTATTAGAGCATATCTTCCCAAACACTGTTGTACTAACATCGGTTGCTGCCCTACTAAAAGGAAAAATATAAAACCTGAATCATCTTTCCACCATATGAGTCAGAAACACATCCCTTTTAAATATAGAATGTAGAATATAGCTGGCTTTGTTCAATGCTCTTCTTTCTAGGCTCTGAGGCATTATTGTCCATTTAAAATACATGGATGTTAAGAATGTAAAAAAAAGATTGTATCGTGTATTGGAAATCACAAAGGTTTTTTCTTCCTAGCAGCTGTATAGCAAGTTCACACTTCAGTTTTTCTAGGAGGCTGTCTGCATTTATTAGTGGTCTTTGGCTAAATTGTGACTGAAAAACTAGGTTAAAAAAGAACAACCTCTGCAGAAATGAAAACGATGTTTGTGATAATTGCCTAATGATGTGTTTTTCTACTTCTGTGCTAGGAACTGTAGCTTGGATTATACAAATGCTTTATGGGGGGGGGTTAGTTATTCTCTCTATGGATTTACACGATCAATCTTGGTAATTTGTTAGTTACAGTGTATGTAATGTGATATTATTGCTCATGTTACACAAGAGGATTACACGGCTTACTAAATAAAGCAGTGAGCCCCACGTTAGGGACCATACTTCCTTCCAGACTGATGCCTAGGCAAGTGAAATTAGATTGGTGATCTCAGCCTTAGGACCAGCTCTGGTGAATATAGACTGACATCCCCAAATGACTAAACACAATGGAGCCGATCACTCATCTCTCTGTGCTCACCCCTAACACCTGGATTCCAGATTCTTACACGTTTTTTATCCATCAGCTGTTGAAACACACTGATGTGTGGTTTTCCAGTGCAAGATTTACCAAGTCCCAAATTTGTACCTATGCTTCTGTTAGTTTATTAGGGGCCTGTGAAATTCTATTCAGGTTGTATAAAGGCACATTCAACTACTCTTTTTTAACAGGCTTCATATTTTGCAGTTTGAAAATCCATCCATATTTCACCTTTGACTTTCAGGGGGAGCAGATATTGTTATTACTGTGTTGGATGGTTGATATAAATCAGACAGAATAGAAAGAAGAAAGAGCTATTAAAATTTGCAATTTTGTTTGTTCTTTACAACATTTTTGTTCTTGAAAGTCCTTGCTTTGACAGTCTGCTGTTCAGCCTAAAATCCTTTTCTATTTTTTAATTTTGCTTCTCACAGAGTAAATCTTTTTCCTCTGTCCATGAAATGTGCCCTTTTTTATTATTTGCAGACAGTTGTCTCTCTGTAGATGTCTTACCTCTCCTCCCCATGGTTAATTTTAACACTATTTTCTGAGCTCTGGCTAGCATTTCAATATATTTCAGGGGAAGGGGTTCTTACAATTGAACACAATATCCCAGGTGTAACTGATAAAGAGAATGATACCTTAACTACCTAGGATCAAATTGTGGATGTTTATCTTCCTTTGATTATTTTTCCCATTCTAAAACTTCTGAATAAATTTTGTATTGATTAAAAGAGCTGCACTGACAGCTTTAAGCCTGCCTGTCTCTGTTTATCTGCAGAAGGGTAAAGCTCAGCATTGCTCTGTCAGTCTAGATCAGCCCTGACCACGAAAGACCATATCTGTGGCTGAAAGACTTGTATTTAAGTGAAGTCAGCCTGGACATAGACCCCTCAATACGGGTAATTTTTGATAACCCTCAAGCATCTACCAATCCTTTGCATTGTAAACTCAGTGAGGAAATGAATAATGCTCAGATTTTCAAAAAATACTTAGGTACTCAAAGACGTGGGGCACATTTAGAATAAGGGCTGACCATAGGGTCATGCTAAATCATATACCCACCACTCGTTTCTACAGCAGTCCTCTCAGACTGACTCCCAGCATTAAGCCTGCACAAGCCTAAGAGCCTGGCACAGTCCCTGTGCTGAGGCCAAGCCCACCCCTGCATCCCCTCTTCCCCCTGCAGCGTGGGACATCGAAACACTGGAAGTATGTCATTACCAGTCCCATAAAATCCCTCTTCCTGATTCAGGAATCATTCCTGCTTCACTTCCTGGAACTTTTTTGTCTGGGCCAAACCTGGAAGGGCAGATAAGCAGTCCACCCACTAGTGCCAAAGGCCCCCCCATTTAGCGGCCATACCTGCCTCAGCCTGCTGGAGGACACACGCTCCTTGGTGAGAAGTCTAATAATAAATGGGCCCTAAAGCCAAGCAGTGGAAATTTGGGATGTGATTTGTTACATTCATTTGAAAAAATACCACTCCTTTCCCTGCAGCCTTTTCTTAGATTCATATACATTTCTGAAGAATCCTGCTCATAATCCTGCACAACATAAACAAACAAACAAATGGCTCCTGGGGCATCGTATGGTTCTACTGAGAAGGCAGCAAGGGTACCACTTCCCCGAGCAATTGTGCTTTTCAGACGAGGCAGCTAAACTATTCATTTTAAATGGACAACTACGTCTGTAAATCACTAACTTCTGCTTACCGTTGACCAGGACTACTAGAATAAATAACCTATAAGTCTAAGTATCTACATCCCGTTACCAAGCTCCAAAAGCCACTTAGTCACTTCACCGCAAATACTGCAGCTGCCGTGCAATGCGGCACAGACACCTCTAACGAGTAGTTTCAGCAGCCTTGGTTTGGCTTTGCACTTTGCAAGGACACAGGCATGCTAATCGGCGAGGGACGGGTAATTTGAGGGATGTTTTCTGCATTTTTCTGTTGCTGCTAAAATAGAACGAAAACTTGCTGTAGTTTAGATCAGCAGAATCAATACCAGCACGTCAGGCAGAGGAGGCGTGTGGCTGGGTCATGGCTCAGGAGCTGTGCTGGTTCATGGTGGCTGCTGTCACCAAAACATCTCCCTGTATGGCCCAGCACACAAGGGGCAGAGGCCTGAATCTGGAAGAAAGCTGAGGAGCAGCTGGAGATTTGAGACTGTACAACATAACCCCAAGTCAAAGGAGATGACGTGGTCCTAGTGTTCCCCCACTTCCCTCCTCACCCCACCCAGAGATCCTCTCCAGGATGGGTCAGTCCAGGCGCCGAGTCAGTGGCCATGGGTGGCTGCTCAGAGTGACTCTCGCAGGGAGCACCAGCAGTCCCACCGTCCCCATCACCCAGCGGTCAGGACTCAGAGGCAGCAGAGGCGAACCCCTCTCAGACACCACCGAGACTCTCAGTGATCCCTGAATGAAACAGCTGTTGGGGTGATGCAGGGGCACACAGAAACCCACTTCCCAAACCAAGAGGGCAGCCAAGACCTGACAGAAGCAATTTCCCACTGTCTATTGCAGATGGAGACTCCATGGGCTTAAGTCAGGTAGCAAGCAGAGGAGGAGCAAGGCCAGTCTCCAAAAATCAGTGCCGTAAAAGGATTATTGCTTTACACGGAAGACATGCGGCAGTGAGGGCGACAGAGATCAGGAGCTTTGCTCTTTGAGATTTTTACAAGGGAGCACTGAGCCTGTGCAACTACTGGACTGATGCTCGTAACAGAACTTACAAATGCATTGCCAGTGTAGTTGCCTCCATTCCCAGATTTTTAACTCTAGTTCAGTCTTTCCCCTGCGTTCACAGGTACAAATGCCTCTGGCTTTCTGGAAGTGACTAGAGCAGAACTGACTTGCTAGTTCTTACCCTAAGAAACTGTTGGTAGCCTACAGGTAGAAATCAAAAGCGTGTCAGTTGAGATTTGGGTAAAGTAAGACTTGTACAGCATTAAGGCAGTTTATGTGCTCAGATCTGAAAATTAGCCTGGTCTTCGTACTTTTCTTGCTTTACCAAAAAATCTGGAGTGAAACTTGCCATGCTGGGTTACTTCACCATCAATCACACGGACAAATGAGGTTTTGGGCGTACACCTTTGGGTTTTTGTTTTTCATGGTTTCAAAATTCTCTGCAGAGAATGAGGCGGCAGCTACTGGTCATTTGTAAACCATTAACAATGAACAGTGTTCAGAAAGTCACTTCAAATGAGTTGATAAAGCACAAAAATATGCACCTTTTTTTTTCTGTGGAGTATTGATGATTAAGATTTTAGGAAGGGAAACATGTCAGAGCTCAGCCAGTATTATTTAAATAGTATTGTTATTATCTGAATTCTAAATTGTTGAGGGAAGCTTACTTACTGTGAAATCATCTACCACTTAGGTTTTTCATGATTGCTTCGTGAAAACTTCTGCATTATCAGGGCTGGCTTAATTTTTCAGCAAACTGCAGCTCATAATCAAACTCCATTTATAATATATGGATTGATAGAATGCAAAAGAAATTCTCTTTTGGATCCACATGGGATATAAAGAGCTGATGTCTCCAAGATGGCAGAAATACTTCAAATAGTGATAACAAGACATCTACAAGAGCTTTTTTTTTTTTCTTCTAGCACCACAGATAAACAGGTTGCCAAGGCTAGGCAGGTAGGATGGGAAGATCTTCTCTCCAACACACTTTCTCCTGAGGGCATCAGGAATAATTTTAATCCATGTGCCTCAAGAGGCTGACACAAAGTCCCTCTAAGTCAAGGGGAGGATCTTCATTAACATCAGCAGGCATTTGCTGAGGAGCCAAAAGGCTATGTGGATTAAATCAGTGAATCAGAAATGGAAGACGGTGCCAGGGCCAGGCTGGACTTCAGAAAGCAACTACAAAATATCAGTTCAAAGGAATGAAGCCCAGAACCACAGCTCCAATATCATCCTATCTGCAATCCTTTTGTAGGCTGCTGCTCTTGGACCCACTCAGGGGCTCAGATTTTAGCAGTGAAAGCAGCAGTTTTCCCATTCCACAAAACAACTACCAGCCATGATTGTCTCCCAAAACAGGAACTAGAGCAAGACTTCTCCAGGGTTTGCCATGCTTAGTCGATTTAGATAAAGACAGGGGTATCCTGAGTCCTGACAGGGACAATTTTCATGTCACAGCAGTATCTTATGCTCCATTTCCAGCTAAAACACTCAAAAATACTGATTTCTTTCTTGTTTCCCAGAGGGAGCATGAGGAAGCATGCCACAGCAACACAATCCTTCATAAAATTAGGCCAACAATAATATTTTTTTGCAAAAGTTTTTCATTCAATGGTTTGTTTGTACTCTCCCGCTGGGCAGAAAAAGACAGAGAAAGAAACGTCCATCATGTCAAAGTCCCCAATAGCATGGATGCAATAAAGCCAGCATGAAATACAAGGAGTTTTTAAAGGGGTGCTTTATTGGCCTTCCTTCCTCTGCCTGTTTTCCCGAGAGATCACAAAAAGAGCATGAAGAAATAAAATAGATGAGTTGGGGAGAAAGAGGCAGATCTCCGAGGTGTTGCCCACACCAGCCCTGCACTTGGTGACACCTGTCAGGTTGAGGCGATGGGTTACCCACCGTCCCCCAGCCTGCCTGACGCATGCACCAAAATGCATATGTCAGAGAATGTGGCAAGTTCCCACCTCCCGTGTTTGCGCAGCATGGGTTGGACCAGGAAGCTTGCCATGAGACTGAAGGCTGGACGTGACCTCCCTAAAGTATGGTGAGGTCCACCAGCCCTCCCATCCACTAAGGAAGAGTAACGAAGCCTTGGAAGTCTGCAAGTTCTAAAAGGCGAAACCTCTCCAGAGTCAGCAAGACTTTTTTAATTGACATTATAGAGAAACCAGACGTAATGATGTCATCATGTATAAATGCTACAATAGATGAATCTCGAAAGGTAAACATAGTTTGTACTGAACTGGTTGCACGTGCTCTGCAAGGACTGTGGAGCTTTACCCTGCTCTCAGAAATTACTACTGAGTTCTTGAAGTGGAGTTATTTTCAGAAACATAACAGTCAAACATACTTGAATAGGTGGAGGCTTGCAATATAAAGTATATCCTCATTTTCATTAAAAAGTAGTTGCTTTCCATAGTGGAAAAATGAAGGAAGCAAAATGTATCATTTAAAACCACACTTGATTAGCTGAGACAGATTTTCTATGCATGCCAATTATTACGTTTTACTCCTAAGATATCTATCTCTACTAACAACATATTTTATGGGTTTATTAAGAATGTCACATTGTCTTTTCCTACTTAACTGCAAATAATTCAAACAAAATGTTGGAAGTTCTCCATTACAGCTTGTTAGGAAAAAAATGTTATCTTTCCAAAACAGTTATTTTAGAAAAAATTCCTAAGTATTTCAGAACCAACTTAAATATTCCAGCAAAGTCCAACACACTGTGAAAATACACTTCCTCAATACATGGGGAGCTTCATGTGACAGGTTCCTGTACAATAGTTTCCCCTTTTGCAAAGAGGGTCTTTGGAAAAGCTCTGGCTAAGCAGCACATTGAATGCCATCTGGCTGGAGAGCCTACCCACAGAGGCAACTCTCATGCCTACAGAGTAGCAGAGGACTTCAATTCCAATCCAAATATTTTCCCTTTCAGGCAAGGTATTTTAACTTTTTGACTAAGATAAATAAATAAAATACCATAAAAAGCAAATACTTTTGCAAAAGAAATCTCACATCATCAGAATTAGAGCTGTGTAAATGATTGGATTTTTTGGTAGAGAAGTCAAATGAAAATATAGGCAGGAATAAAAATAATATTTAATTTTCAATCTCCCTAAGTTTATTTACTTATTTATTTATTGCACTTATTTTCAGAAGATCAAACCACAAAACATCAAAATTTCCTGTTCATTGAAAACTTTGGGTATTGACCTGCTCTACCCATGACACAACTTCCACAGCCTGTGCTATTTTTAATAATGCTAGCAGAGCTCAGAAGAGGTGATCACAAAGCAAGGATATTTTAAAATATTACTGCTGAAAACACCTTTCAGTTGAACTCTGAAATTCCTGAGATGTGACTGTCGAGGTTAATTTCAAGTCTACTGATTTGGAAAGAACTTCTTAAATCATTCCATTCATAAGAAATAAAAATCTACTAGAAATGAGTCCAAGACAAATATTTTTTTTTTTTACATATAAGCTCAAATCTAGATTTTGAAATCATGCAAGACTGTTAAGTCCAATCAGTTATTTTTTCCTCACAAACTCCATTTTCAAGCATGAGTCCATTTTATAAGCCTCCCCACATTCCATGGCATTTCTCTCAAATTATATATTTAGGTTGCATGAACACAAGCACGTAATTTATAGCTTCATTCAAGATTAACTATATGGAATAATTCAGGTACAGTGAACAAATGCAAACCCCAAAGCTGAAAGTCAGACCCCATTAAACATATCACTCCATACTTACAGAAGCCCTTGTTAAAATGTACAGGACACCTGAATTTTTTGCTATCTGGTCCTCGCGATAGTGCACAGGGGAATTTATGTTTTAGAAGTTAATCGCCTTTTGTGGCAGTAACTCTAAAGCGAAGTGTTACCTGGTGTGCCAGGAATGTCCTGTTTTCCTTTGAGAGGAGGCTGCCAAGGTACTGCATTACCATCATATGCCTTTCATAACCACTCACTATTATCAGCTTCTCAGTTTCATCTCTTGGATCAGCAGAAGTTTCTTAACAGTGTTTATTTTCTTTGCTAGCCCAGCAAAGGGCTGTCACAGCACATTGGATTACAGCAGCAAACCGGCCCACTGGAGCAGCAAGGCTGCTCAGCTCCCCTTCCAGCCTCCCACACCCTCGTGGAGGGGTAGCTAAGGGGTCCATGGCTGGATCACCTAGAGAGGGGTAGGGAAGGTGCGGTACACCTTTCCATGGCACCCGTAGGCTTCATCTCTCCTCCCTGGCAAACCACGGCTGCCAGGGACGGTGCCCATCCTGAAGGGATTGCAAAGATACTGCCTAAGGGCAAGTAATTTGCTACTGCACTGTACCAGGCTGCAGCAGACAGCAGGTAGGTTAGGAATATTTGTCCCAGAGAAGGATGACTTCATTGCCATGTAAAAAAATTGAAATCTTCCTCCTCCCCTCAAGGAGCAGACCAAAGGAACACTGCAAACTCCGCATCAGGTTGAGGAACCTTTCCTCTCACAGCTGCAGAAGAGGACAGCCGAGGACTCACTTGCAAGTGCCTGCAGAGACAGTTGGACTTGGTTTGGGAAGAGCAGGCTGCAAAGTCTGGGTTACGTATACTGAGACCAGGAGCAACCTCTGCAGTGGACCCGGGATGCCTGGGCCAACTGCTGCAGCTGAGGCTGCTTGTGCTGGGGAGCATCTCCCAACAGCCTTGCTGGCGTGCTCGCCTCCTCTGCATCAGCATCTGTGCTGTTTGCGGCTGCCAGAAGGTGCTCTTCTGCCACCACCTCTACACTGCACATGCCCGGGACATAGGCTGAATTAATGAGAGCGTAGCTCCATTCCCACTGGGGATCTCACCTGTCAGCAGCAAGCAAGACAAATGATGATTTTGCACTTGTAGCTGTTTGTTCCACTAGACAAATTTCTAAGTGAAATCAAGACTTTAGGAAGGGGCATTGCTTGAAGTCATTGCAAGGATTTCTCTAAAAACTGAGAAAAGTCTTGGGGTCGCTTGGCCTCGCCATCTCCCCTCCGCTTAAGCAGTGAGTTTAGTGCTACACCCGAAGGGTGTCCCCCAGGGTCCCCATCCTTACCCCTCCCAACACGCACAGAGCAAATCGTTCTGACACAGCTTGCGGCACAGAAGACCTCAGCAGGCAAAGAGAAACTTTTTACATTTCCAAGAGCTCCTGCACACAGCACTTCAAAGAAGGTCAGAAACTCTTTGTCTCACCATTTCAGCCTGATGGCTGTCACCACCGCGTGCTCTCCATGTAGAATCAATTAGCAATAGCCAAAGTCTCTGGTGACTCTGCAGAGACGGATTTTCTTCCTCTTCTGAAATACCGTCAAGGTTTTCTCATCAAAAGATTATGCCTATGACAAGAAAGCAATGTGATTTAATATAAGCTGAGAGGGAAATGGAAAACTCCCCCACCTGAGGCTAAAGTTGGGAGTGTTGTATCTGGAAACACACTTGTATAATCTCCAGAACAATTACTCACCTCTGCTGCAAAAAAAAAAACCACCAAAAAACCCAAAAAACCAAACCCAAACCCCAACCCCAAACAAAACAGCCTTTCCAGACTGTACATGTGTAAGAGGCAGAAAATTAGCTGAGGTCAATCCCATGCCCTCTAGCATAGGTAATTCCGTATTTCAGATACAGTTTTGTTATTTGTCCTGTATGGAAAGATGAAAAACATTACAGACAGAGGTAAGATTTTCAAACCCTGCTTAGACTCATTCTAGACCCTGTTTTCAGTTGTTATAAATTAGAAGTCAATGGATCTGTGCAGTTTACAGCAGTGAATTTCTGACCCACTGAGTCTGAAACAGGAAACAGGTTTATAAGATAAATGGCCACAAATTCGCTATTACTTGGTAGATTTTTTTAGAATATGCATTCTTTTGGCAGCATACCACACTTATTACGGGCACCCACATTTCTGTCACAAATATTTTAGTGAAGTAGCCTTTTTAAAATACGATATCATTTGTGGATGACCATGGACTCATTGGTGTGTGTCTATTTCTTAAATTAGTCTGCCTGAGGGCTGTATCCTTTTTTTCCTTCCCCCCACCCCTTTCCCTTTTGCAGTCACATATTTTATTTACCAAACTAGTTTGTGAGAGTTGGAGGCAAGGTACTGTCTGTGCTTTCCTCACACAGAACGGATTCCAGAGACATTTTAGTACTATTCAGAAAGAGAGCTTGGCAGGCCTTCCCCGTCATGGTAATTCACATAAGCTTAAGGCTACCACTCAGAAAGAGAAAAACAAATATAAGTGGAGGAACAATTTTCCTAATTGTTTACACTTTCTGTGCAAACGTATTCATGAAACTTGTGGCGCTCTTTTTTTTTTTTTAATATGCTCTCATATAATAAAGCATTTTGGTAAAGAAAATGGACATGGTGGTTGTTTCCACTTGGGTGCTTTTTCCTCACGGTGCCCATGGTTTCACAGAAAAAGTGGCCGTCTTTGCTCCCTTTGCTGACCCTGCACAGCAGGCAAAGTGGCTCAGCCTTCAGCAATCTGGACTTGTACGAGTTTTGGGATAACAGAAAGAACAACTAGGACAAAAAGCGGCTAGAAAATAATTGGCATTAAAAATCTACGCATCATCATTATCATAGCCCTGCAGGATAATTAAGAGAAACAAAGCAGAGCTAGCAAGAGGTGAGCAGGTAACAGGGTGTTTTGCCCCCATCAGGCAGCGGAGCAGAGGAGGAGGAGGAGGAGGTGCCATCCCACGTTGCACCACCACAGCCTCAGACCTCCCCGGATGCAATTTCAGCTGGTAAACTGCTGAATCAGGTTTTAAATGCCTTGCTGTTCTGAGGTGCTTTGTGTCAGCCTTTTTTTTTTAATGAGGAGAAATCATTGCCAGTAATTTGGTTTTCAAAGAGAGACTTCAAATTCACCAACGACTGAGGGTATTTAGATCTAGATTTCAAATTAATCCAAAACTTGTATAAATCCTGAAGAGCGCCTAACTGAGCCTTTAAAGAGTTGTATTATCTTTTTCCTCTATTACAAGAGAGACCAGGTGAGAGCACCAAAATGTCACCAAGGAAATTCTCTTGGCATTGTTTCCACCTTAACTATAAGAAGCAAATACCAGAAAAAACTAATGAGAAAGCCTGAGAAAAGAAGAATTTTTTCTTTTTAATTCAATTTGTTCTCTCATTCTTTCTTGCTTCCACACCAAAATAACACTGGAGAGTGGAGAGTGCTTTCCTAGTATGTTCCCAGAGGAACGATAGAGTTGCCTATGGTAAGGGCAAACTTTCTTGGAAAGGAGACACAATTTCCTTTGCAGCCTCTACAGAACTACAAAAAAGCTCTGCTGGATACGGGAGCCACCAGCCTTATTGGCTTTCCACTCCAGGAGTGAGATGTATTCCTTCAATCACACGTTTATGTAAAAAATAATAAAACAGCACAAAAATCACATAATGCAGCAGATATAAAACAGTCCTGGGGAGAAAGATAGAAACTTGAGTACAGCAGATTTGATTTAGCATCTGTGGGATTTGTAGAACTAACCGGTCCTTAGAAAATGTATGACTGAAGAGGGCATTCAGGCCTGGTCTAAGAGATGATCCTACCTCAGGAACAGCACAGAAAGGAGGAGGCAGAAGCGAGAAAAAAAGAAACAAAAGGGGTTACAAGACTGGCTCCATTTGAGAGCAGTATGTTATTCCCATCAGACTGTTTCCACTCTGGGTTTTCATACTTGAGGGGTTGGATAAGCCTTGGACAAGCCTCTGAACTTTTAAATGCTTAGCTAAAGCTGGAATTCCAAACCTTTTGAAGCTGGCCCATCACAAACACTAACATACAAACAGCTTCCACATAAATATTAAATGCAAAAGACATAATTTATAAAAATGTCAATGTGCCAAAGAATACTACTGAACCTGTCCAAAGATGTTTTTTTACATGCGCCACACACTGAAAAGCAGCTAGACTAGCTTAAGGCTGCTTTTTAAAGTGTTTCACTACAGCTATCATTGCTTCGTCGGAGCCAGTTACTTGAGAAGTGCTGTGCAAAACTCAGCTGTTTCACCTTGCATCAGATTGTGTTGGCATCTCCTTCAAACTTCAGATCCTGAGATGGTAGCCTAAACAAATCAGCACAATTCCCCTAGGTCCAGCTATTAATATTTATTATTTGTATTCAGAAGCTCAGCTATGCTGTCTTTGTGACAGACACATTACAAGAAAATAATTTGGCTTGGATAATGTATATTGTTCATTCCAGTTGAGCTAAGAGGGCTACAAGAGTTCAAGGTTACTTACTAGATCCATGTGCAATATTCATAAGGCTTCTCATTTTTCATGATATCAGCATACTTGTAAATTGCATCTCAGATGTTCTTTAAACTACTCAAAACCCACATTCCATGGAAGCACCAGCCAATACAAGTTTATAGGTACATCTTTGTTTAAAAGCAACAATAACTATTGTTACCACTCGACAGAAAGATGCAAGCCACAACTTCTGCATGCTTTTATTATAGTGGTCGCGGGAGAAAAAAAACCAACATAATGGTGTTTGCCATTGCCTTTTTGTGCATATGTTTTTAAGTTCAAGCACTTCACATGGACTTTCTGCCACCAAGGATTAGTCACTTGTTGGTGGTCATTCATCAGTTCAGTTACTCTGCATTTCAAGAGATTCTTCAACAGACATCAGTCAGCCACTTGGAAATGCAGTCCAGGAAACAACAGTGATGTGGTTACTGGAGAAAGTTTGGGGAAATGTATTGGCAAGATTAGCAGAAAAGCGTTTCCTATAATTTACTGACCACTAAATTAAAGGCTATTATAAAATATTCTTAAAGCTGACTTGTAGTCTGTTTGCAGCTCTTTGTACATGTAGTTATGAAAACTGAGCTCAAAAGTCTGGGCACTCACAGTGACAGTGTGCCTTTTTCCTAGAAAAGTATGGTTGATGAACAGGATTCATGAAATTCAGATATACGCTTTCCAGAACAACTACAACTATCCTAGCTGTGCCTCTGCAGTACTCAAAAAAATATTTCTGTGTTCTTTTGACAGTATTTCTGAGCAGCAGTCATTTGTAGCAACCATAACATAGACATTATGAACCTTTAAAAGCTTCAGCCGTTCAAGCTATCTTCTATTTGTCTGAAGACAAAGAACTATAGCTGATTTCACCATGAAACAAGTTACTAGTGATTTTAGGAAAATAAATATAAGATGATTTCTAAGCATGTCTTTTTCTTAATCTTCAAAAAAACAGGCTTACATGCTGGAATAATGCATGACACAATGCAAGTTTGGCATCTGTATCTCTGGCCTTGTAAAAAACAAATGTGGCTTCTCACAGGGAACCAATAAAGCCTATATGACTTGTATTTCTTTCAAGAAAATGTCAATAAATTCATTTGTCTGACCTGTTAGCCAGAATGATACCCATATTTTTTTCCAACTTGACCCCTGCTTCAAGGGGACAAAGAGTAACTTGGGTGTCACTCATATCCCCATCCTCCCAAAACCTAGCTTTACCTTTGGGGTCTTTCACTAAGCCACTGTGGATGCCGAAAAAACAGAGGAAAGTCACAAGTGCACGGCAGTAGTAGGAATAAGTCACAAATGAAGAGGGACCCAAAGGAATGTCTTTGAAAGGCCATTGAAACCATCAAGCAAGGTTCCTCGCAAGCATGTATGTATTGCAAATGCATGTGAGGCTCCAGACTTCAGTAAATGGTTGAACAAGTTTACTGACATGACTCATTCTATTGCTATGTCTAAACCAAATCAATTTTAGCTATTCAGCTTTGATGAATGTTAAGGTCATAAGAACCATAAAAAATAAGAAAGGCACCTGAAAACATTAACAACATGGGAAAAATATGAGGTTTAGCTGAAAATAAACAGAAGAAATTTCAAAACAAAGAGCAAGTTTATTTGTTCTTTCCCAGAAAGATTACCTTCTCTCATAAAAGGAGCTTGTTATTAAAGTTCCTTCGCTTCCCCAGCAATGGTATCGTGGTTCTGTAACACTGTTAGTCTGGTCAAAGCCTATGTGGGCCACAGAAACCGAGGCAATGACAGTGTTTATGAGAGCTGGAAGCAGGAAGAGGGAGAGAAAGATGAGGAGAGACAATATTAGTCAACTACAAAATAAAGAGCTAGGCAAGAGGGCAAAATTGCTGAAGGGTAGATAGAGCTAGTAGTGCAGAAACACAGTCAATTTCTTTTTAATAAAAGGGAAAAGAAAATTGCACATGCTCAAAGAAAAGTCCTTGAAAGTACCTGACAGCTAACTCTGACTGAAGGGGAAATTAATTTTCAGCAACTTAGATACAGCAGAATCTTATTCTGTTAACCCCTTTTGCTTAGTAAATTTGGAGTGCTTTTGCTGATAAGGAATTTTAGGGCCCAGTCACGCAGGATCTTGCAGAACTAAGATTTTATCTTGTGGGCTCTGCTGCTGAGTGTTTTAGCTGGCTGAAGCCATATTAGTTGAAAGTGCTGAAGTACCTCTGTGCCTACACTTTAAATTTTCTCCTAGTCTTAGTTTTAAGTCATTGCTGGAGTTCCACACGGGAGTTCATAATTTGGGCATCAGATACGATATTTTCCATCCACCAGCTAGAACCTAACAAACATTGCCTTAAATAAATTTGTGCCCATGCCAAATTTAAAATTAACTTCCCAAGCCAAACTAGGGTAGGTGGGATGGGGCCAAGGGGCCCACAACTCTGCTGTTGAGCTAATGGAGCAGCCTCAAGCTGCCAATCCAACAACGGAGACTTTTTTATTTAACATATACATTACACAACGTGTGCAATATTTTCCACATTCAATGAGAAGACTTTATTTATAAGCTGCCTGTGTTGAAATGGTCTCTTATTACAAGGAAGCAGCAAGCCAGGTTGAGCCTGGAAATGAATTCTCATTTTCTCCTCCACTGCAATGTTCAGTGACATGTTGGTCATTCCCTCCAAAAATATTTTGCAGATGGTTTCGGCCATTTACTGTACTTACAAGCTCTAGAATAATGACATATATTCCCAAATCTTTTCATCTCGTTCAGGCTTCATTACTTATTGGAAGAATCAGTGAGATACTGAGTTTAAGGAATTGCATCTACCTCCAGGAAGAGTACTTATGATGAAGATACAGTTTTGTTTTCAGCCAGAAAAGTGTCTTTCTTCATCCTCAACAGTTTGAAATGATTTGAAATTTTGCATACAGGTTTCAAATGTAATTTTGAATCTTTTCTATGAATGTAAAATTGAGTTGGATATTTCAGAGTTTGAAAGAATGGGCCGAATCTTCACATCTATGCTGACTGAAAAAAAGAGATGTCCATAGCTCTGTCTTCATTCATGGGCCCAGGATGCTTTCTCTGCAAATTCCCACTTCCAGATTCACCTGTGATGTCAGTGAAATTTCTTATGACATAGGATGTCATAAGTGAAAAAAAATCAGAGGGTGTACAAAGTTCTTTTTATGCTGTCTAATAATAGTTTATTATGCAAGTCTTTGGGATATCCTGCAAGTGTATATATAACGAAAATGACCATTCCATTTCTACATCCTTGATCTCATGTCAAGTACTTTTGCTATATCTAAGACATCCAAAAGACAGTCTTGGGTAACAAACCCCAGAGGAATACTCTGAATCGTGAATCCTGGTCCCACAGAGGCACCACCTACCAGCTTTGAGTTAAACATATATGCCTTACTGAGAAACATATTTCCCAACCTCATTATCTTCTCAGTATTTCCTATTGTTTGGCTTAAATTACTTCCTGCTTGGAGAGTACTCATAGAACCACCGGTGGCTGTGAAACCCATTCTGGATGTCTGCCTTTACTCGTGTACTCTATAAGGGATTCATGGTGTGATTACATAAACCAGTACATTGTCCTTTGGATATAACAGAGATATCTTCAAACAAGTCAGTTGTGCTGCAAGCATCATGACTAATTCAGGCTGATAGACCTAAGCTCTAGTGCAACCCTTTCCACTCCAGGAGAGACCAGATTCCATTCTGCTAGTTGTGACAGATATTTGTTTAACAGAAGATGTACATTAACCTAGGCAACCAGTATGTAATTATTCAAATGCCCTATAAATTAGCACTTAGGTTAACTGAGCTCTCTCGCTCTCTCTCTCTTTCTCTGATCAGGGAAGAGGGATTAATTAGAAAAGAGGATTAATTAGTAACCAAGGACACTTTCGAAATAGGCCTGCAGAGGACAGACAGTCTCTGTCTGCACCAAAAAAATCACATTGTAGGCACTTGAAGTTACAAAGGTGCCAGGGGAGTTTTAAAATGAAAGGCTGTGGAAAGAGCACAAAGATTGGAATGACTCATCCTCTCCTGGGAAAGTCATAAAAACTCTCTATCCTTTGAAAAAACGCAAGTTAGGTCAGAAATCAATAAAATTCTGATAGGAAACAATGACATCTCAATAGCAGTCTCAATAATAAAGTCCCATTTATGTAGTGCACGCCAAAATAGACAAGAAGACCACAAGTAAATACCTATTGCTATACAAAGGCTGGAAGTTTAACAGCATCGGGAACGTCTGGGTTTAAACATTGACAGCAAGAGTTTTATGCTCTCTTGGTAAAAGGCAGTATGACAACCATATCAGCCTGTCAGTGTTGAGATGCTGAGTGAGACCAGAGCCACTGGAGGGACAGAAAACACACAGAAGTGAGACAATTTGATGGTGTCATACAGAGGGACATACAGATGGACAAGTGCCATTTCCTGCAGTAACTACATTCTGGAAGACACTGGTCAGACAACTTCCAAAAGAAAAGAAACTGTTGATTGATTAATTTCTGAACCCAGTAGAGGTTCAGATTAAAAATGTTACTTTTGAAAATTCAGACCACTGTGTACTCATAATCTACCTCCTTGGAGGACTTAAAAAGCCAAAACCAAAAACCCCACTCAGGTATAATTAATTGGTAGGTTAGACAAAAAGAAATAATAATAATAATAATAATAATAATAATAATAATAATAATAATAATCATCATCATCATCATCATCATCATCATCATCATCATCATCATCATCAACATAAGTTACTCACTAGTGGTACTTAGTTGTTTACAGGCAACATTGTAAAAATACATGGCTGGCTGGAGATTTTGAAGGAAGTGAAATAAAAGGTGGTAAAGCTAAGCGCTGAGGTAAAGAGGAATATTAGAAACAAGGAGGCATGCTTCAAAATGTGGACATCATATACAATGGAGAAAACTGGAAAACAGTATAAATTAAAGCATGTCAAAAGTAAAACCAGAGTAAGAAAAGACAAAAATTACTTTGAGAAAGAACTTTCTAAAGGAGTGAAAACTAACAATAAAATTCTTTCTCAAAAACATCACAAACAGAAAGGCTGCCAGAGAGCCTTTAGGGCTGATAGATGCTCACAGCCTAATAGGAGCACTTGCAGAAGATACAGTTAAAGCAAAGAGCTACTTCTCTCCAATTCAGTACTGAGAAACTTATACAGGATCTTTTCTTTTCAGGGGAATGAGCTGGAAGAACTGTCTCAAATTGAAAAGTCAGGAGAAAAGGTCTTAGAATAAATCACTAAAACGGTAACAAACTGGCCGGAGGAGGTGACATTTACTCAGGAGTCCTAAAGAAACCCAGCTATGAAATTCTTAAACTATTCGCTGGTACAATTTACTGCTTGAATCTCTGTCAGTACCATAGCGAGGGAAGATGGCAAACAGGACGCTGCTCTTCAGAGCAGGCAGATGAGCAGCCTGGGGAAGTACAGATCTGGAGGTCTGACTTGTTTATTGGGCAACTTGGTAGGAACCAATTTGGGATGCTGACAAACAGTTGCATATATATATTGTTTGACTGGGAGGTCAATCTAGGTGCCTTTGGCAGAGGGAAGCAATGCAGCACAGATCTGTCCAGATTATTTGAAAGAATAAATAAGCTGGAACCTATGCTATCTCATATCTATAACAATGATTTGGAAAAGGAAGTAAATAATGAAGTTATAAAGTTTGGTGATGGTAAAAACTGCCTGATTGCAAGACTGCAAAGAACTGCAAAAGAACTGGGTAATAAAATGACAGGTAACATTCACAATTAATAAGTGCAAATAAACCCATGCAGAGGGAAAAACATCTACATTTATGGGCTGTTAAGTACTCACCACAACATAGGAAAGAGATTCTGGAGATTTTTTTTATGTCCATCAGACAATGGTGCTCAGAAAAGGCAAAAGAAGCAAATGGAATTTTAAGACATATTAGTAAAGGAACAGTGAACAAAGCAGCGACACAGCATTACACCATGGTTCAACCATTAGCACCCCTGTACCTTGTGTGTTGTGCACACCTTTAGATCTCAAAAAACATGCGGCAGAGCAGAAAAAGGACAGAGAAAAGCAAGAAGGATGGAATGCCTTCCGGAAGAGAAGAGGCAATGGGTTGTGATTCTTCATCTTGGTAAAGAAATGACTGATGGAAGATATGCTAGAGTCTTCAAATGATGACTGGAATAGAAAGGTTAATATGGGCCAATTATTTGTTATTTCTCCTGACACAAAACCTAGGGGATGCCAAAGCAAACTCTTAGGTAGTAGCTGTAAAGCAAATAAAAGGAAGCATTTTTTCCCCACAGGATTTATAGTAAAGTAATTGCCATCCAATGTTGTGGAAGGAAAAAGCCTCCAACTATAAATATGTTAAAAAAACAATTTGACAAATTAATAAGGGAAAATAAAAGTTCACCAAGGGTTATTAAACTTATGGATATAGACTTTGGTTCAAGAAGTCCTTGGGAGTACACTAAATACTGCTGGGGTGTAAAAATTTATAATAGAAATGCTAAGATTGGATGAATGGAAAATGAAGAGGTACATCTGGGTGTGGAAGCAGAAAGAGGAGCAGAAAAAGGTAGATAAGAATTGTAGGCACTGGTGGCACCCAGATTAGTAGATGCTCGAGTTCCCAGCGCATTTACGTACAGCTTTCCAGGACACCCAGAATGAGAAATCAGGGAAGTTTTGAGAACAAGGGCCAGTTTCCACCCAGATTAGACAAAGGCTCACATCACTGAAAGATAATGGGAGGGAGATAAAGGACTGGAGCTTTAGGACCCCAGGTAAGGCAGGCAGTGGATAAATACTCAGAAAGGTGAGATAGGATGGAGAGACAGAAGATCACAATCATGGTCAGCTCCTGAAGGGTACAACAGGACATCCAAAGCCAGCACATAGTTGCCAGCCCAAGGAAAACAGGAGATGTGATAAGAACTCAACATCCAGATTTCCTTGTCCTCTTTCACCTCAAGGAACCCTTGCCAGACACAGGTCTTAATGCCTGCATGCTGGCAAGAGTATTTGGACACATGCAAAGTGGTGTTTCTGAGTATGTGAGTGTGAGATCAGGATTGTGAGTGAGTACAGTCAGTTTTAATTTAAAATAGACTTGCACAATTACAGCACTGTTGAGGTGGGAAGGCACCTTGGAAAATCATCTAGTTCGGCCCCCTGCTCAGAACAGGGTCAGCTAGAGTAGGTTGCTCAGGGCTATGGCCATTTGGTCTTTGAATATCTCCAGGGATGAAGACTCCACAACCTCACTGTTTGACCTGTTCCAGTGTGATCACCATCACAGTAAAAGAGTGTTTTCTTACATTTAAATGGAATTTCCTGTGTTTCAACTAGTGCCCATTGCTTCTTGTTCTCAGCTGGCACTACTGAGAAGAGTCTGGCTCCATCTTATTGACTTCCCCCACCACCACACACACATTGAGAAGACCCCCTGAGCCTTTTCCAGGCTGAACAGTCCCAGCTCCCTAAGCTTTGCCTCATATGTCAGGTGCCCCAATCATCTTTGTGGCACTAATCACCTCTCCCTCTGACAAGGGTTCAGATTAAGCTTTGCTGTATCAGTCCTACAATGGCACGACAGTACATATCAGAGCTGAATTATCTCTGGATTTGCCTTATTCGGATCATTAAGCTTTGGCCAGATACAGTACAGCTGGTTTTAGGTGCCTCCATCTTCCTGTCTAGTTCAGTTCTTTCTCTGACTGCAGACAGTCCCTTTTCCAGTCAAACTGGCATCTCAAGTACAATGGACTCTGTATCAGAGCTTCCCACTCCCCTAAGGGCAAATACAGGTGAATATAATACGAATACAATTTGAAAGAAAAACTTTACAAACCTTTTTCTGAAATGGTTGTGAAATGTCGGTGCTGCCTCCCAAGACACAATGCTACATTCCAACAGTGGAAGCCAGGGGAGCTCAGCTAACAAAAGCAGAAAGGTCTAGTTGTGTTATATTTATTGCAGCCCACACAAGAGCAGCAAATAAAAGAGCAAAGTAACAGGGGACTATAACTGAACTTCAAGTTCCAGTGACGCAGCTGGGTAATTGGTTCCCTGCTTTTATACATACCTCTCTTTATACATCTTTCATTCAGATACCAAAGGTTTCTCAAAATGGTTTACATTTTTATGAGGAGCCATTAAGCTAAGAATACAGAATAAATTATTTGAACATCATGAAATGAACTTTTTTACACTTGGACAATAGGGGGTTTTAAATTCACACTGCACTTCAAGCATGAGTTATTTACACTGGGAAAATCTTTTAAAACTTCAGACAAAAAAGCAAAATTCATTATATATTGTGCAAAAGCTACCAACTCATATACATGACATCAAGTCATATATTACAGACGTGAAGTCTTTCACATTTTACCGAATGTCATAAGGTTTGCAGTTCCCACATTGTGTTTTAGTATTTCTGCCAAACTTGCCAACAAAGAAGGTGTCTTTAACTTCTCTGACCCTATTGTGTCAAAAACATCTCTCATGCACCCCATACTGTATCTTTTAGACCTACTCAGTGTTCATTTCTGAAATTTCAGAAATGCTCAATAGGAAAACCTCAGAACATACAATACAGCTTCCTTACATCTGGAACCATACATCAAAAATCATGCCTATGAACAAATGTTCTGCAAATTTTTTCTTACAAAATTAATGAAAGGACTAGTAATATTTCCATCAGAATAAGCTGGATCTTCTAAATGGTGAAAAAAAGAAGTAACTGAGCTGATAAAAATTAAATTACTTTTGCTATTTTACTCTTTGGCAGGTCTTAAACATCTACCAAGAAGAAAAGTCAGAGATCATTAATTCTAGGAGCAAAATTGTAACTTCATACTGATTAGTGTATCATTCACTGCATAAAATTATTTTCTATTTAGATCCTGATTTACAGCTTCCGTTACACTTTTTTCTCCTTATTTATTAGGCATGATTAAAAATATATTATTATTATTCCAAAGTAAGCATGCAAAAGTTCACTAATTCTTAACCTGTATCTCAGCTCAACAAAATCAAATATTCAAAAAGTCCCTCCCTCACCAGTTAATTAATTAGTGCTGTGTATTCCTATTCCTATTCCTATTCCATTTTCTTTTACCAACCTTGTGGCTGCTTGAGGAAGAACACCACTGATTAAGATCCAGAAAAGGCACTGGATTTTCTTTAGGCAGAATCTTCCACTGTGATGGATCCTCCAAAGGTGACTTCTTCTCAATAAAAGTATGTATCAACACAAAAACTCCTTTGAGAAGGTATATGTTTTCCTTTAACTTACAGGATAGCTGTGAAACAGGTATAGGAATGAGGGATATTAGCTGAAGTTTATATAGTGCTTTAAAGATGAATGCACTGATTATTATGGTCATCATGGAGTTAAGCAATGAATTTGTATACCCTAGAGATTTTTCAAATGCAATGTTAATCATGATACCACTTGGTTTTGTTTTTGTGAAAATAACACTTGTGTAATTTTAAAAAATGCAAATTTTTGTTCGCATTGAGTCACCAGTGTCTTCTCTCCCATCAGCAAGTATTTGGGGGTTATTATTGTTTTGTTTTCCTGGAGCTTGAACTTCACCTACTTCATTCACTTCCAGTTCTTATGTTCAGGTTCAGACAGGTTCCTCAGTTGTTGATCTGCTTGCAAACTATTCTTCTAAAGAGTTCAGGTTGACCTGTCTTGAATTTTATTAACCTAGGCTATAGCCAGCCATAATAATATATAAATAATGAAGTCCCATTCCCTTCTCACAAGCCTTCAGAGCATCCAAATGACCTGCCTTAAAGACTACTCAACCGGCATCAAAGCTTTGGTCATCTTATTAGAAAATCTAGTAAATGCCACCACTTTACATATCAGAAAAAGAAATAATGACAAATTCAGCAAAAACCTGTTCATAAACTAAGGATTAAGCAAATTGGACAAGACAGAGAGGAGCTGGAGAAAAAACTCCTCATCTCCTGCAAGTCAAAGATACTGTCTCAATAAAGTCCTCAGACAATGAGGTGGGCTGAAACATGCTGAAAGGTACCTGCGCCTCTTGGTGGAGGCACCCTCAGTACTATGGCAGAATCTGGATATCTTGGCATAACCCAATATCCTCAAAGCATTGTTGGTACTGACACACAGGTTCTTCCAATGTTAATTGAGCCACAGGGAGCACCAACAAACGGAGAAATCTGCTTTTGGTTAAATCAAAAAAAGAGGATGCTGAAGAAGCATCGCTTGCAAAAGTAAACATTGGAAACAGTTCTCTTTTATTCTTGAGGACAACCTTTGGCTGACAAAAGATGCACAGAAGAATCAGGGATTGGACATAGGAGTTGGCACTTCTGTTTGCATCTCCCTAGGCAGACACAATGAAATGCAAGCACTTTAACACTAGGAAACTTTAACCAGTGACAGGTAGCAAATGGCAAGGACACTGCTTTACACTAGCCGAAGATTGACAATCCTGAGGGCGAAGCTCAGGAGTGCCACAAATTACTTGCTAGGGTGTGCAAAGACTGTCAATCAGATGGATTTCATACAATCCATGTGCACAACACTCTCTTGTCCAGAACATCAGCCCACCACGTCAGACTTACCGCTTTGCCTCTGTGGTACAGTACCCTGTTGTAGAGATAGCACTGGTTAGAGGCAGAGATGGGGTGACATGAGGTCATAACCCATCAGCAGTACCCACTGTATTCTACCCTGACGCAAAAAGAATACGTACACAAATATGGAATTTCTGCACTATCAGAATAATATTATACACTTCAACTTGTTATAGCTTAGAAGCAAACACTTGGCTGGTGCTGTGCACAGTTGGTGGATATCAAGCAGTGAGGGCATTTAATCACTGACAGTGAACAAAATTCACTCAATTTTTCAAATGCAACATATTTATACAACCTGCGTTTTAATTCCTGTTTACATAATAGCAGTAGCACTTAAGCCCATTAACAGAAAAAAACCTCAAACAAGGCACAAGGACAAATTTCCTTCGAAGTTTTCTGTTTCCTTTATGACATCACAGGTGTACAGTGATACCAAGAGTGAAATTTGTTCTAGAGTCTGTTTCCATGATAAATATTGGGGTATCCAGGTTTTATAGTCTTGACTAGATCCTAGACACTCCCAGGAACATCTTTTTTGTAGTTGTTCATCAAAAAAGTTGAAGGTGACATTTTGACAACCCATGGAAGACATCAGCTAAATCAGCTTAAATTCTTTGAGAAAAATTTTGGCTTCCGCACAAAGAATTCCTTAACTGTTCAGTAATGAAGGAATCTCCTGTGCTGGATGGCTTTAACTAGTACACAAATTAGCGTACTCTCTTTATTAGTGTCCTTCACACTGAACCAACCATTCCTTAGCATTTAAGCTCTGTGATTCTGCCATTATTTCCATGACTTTGGTCCAAGTTCTATCACGAGCATGTGATTACAATGAATGTGCCAATACTCAAGCTTTTATAAGTTAGATTATAAAAGAATTATTGTCAATAAGCCTATAACAAAGACTGCAGGAAGCAGATAATTCTGGATGTCTATGTACATACTATTGCATAACTTTGCAAATGTAACACAGAAGTCAAGAACGGTTTGCCTTCCATTAGAAGGCTCTCTGGCCATGTGCTGATGTCTGATATTACAACAGGTTAATTAAAAAGAGAAGAACAAATTCTAGCCAGGTAAAAAAAATGACAAAACTACACAAAGATGATAATCTTTATCTTATGGACAACTCATATGGAAAACTGTGCTTCATTTGCTGCATCCTGACCCAAGGGCACTTCACTACACCTTGTACATTTCGCATGCATATGAAGATGACTATGCAAATAACTATGAACATCATCATGCAAAGAAAAGCAAAGCCCATGGTATCAGTGAGAAAACTTCATTATGGTCCTGCAGACAGGAAGTTTCTTCCTGTATTGGGAACCTTGCAGAAGATACTGCCTTTGGGGAGTGAGTGATCTTGGGCAAGCCCTGCCGGACACATCGGCTATAGTAATTAGTGGCAGGAGTGACCGCTGTGACAATGTACGTGCCAATGCCAGAGGACACGCTGGACTGACCTGAACATGTATGTTCCCGATATCATTCCTGGATACACACAGCTGGATATGCCTTGGTGGACAGAGAGAAAGAGATAACACTCCTACCTGTCAAGCCAGGCAATATGGTTTTTTGTTTGTTATGCTGGAAAAAAGGCACCGCAGGATGGGAGAGACGGAGCCTCTTCACGCAGGAGGATTGTGCACAGTGTGCTGTGGCTGTATACCCAGAGTCCGTCTGATGCAGCACAGAAGCAAGGTTCCTGGCATCTGAAGGGACATAAGATTTACTCGTTATCTATATTTCTCTTCCTAGTTCTATCTTACTATTAAAGCAATTCCATTACATTGTTTGTCACCGTGCCTTTCTTACTGGGATCCAGAAAGAACCGTGCACTCCCTCTGGGGCAGAACACCCTTCAAGATGATATGTATGGCCAGGGAAACTGCTGCTGCAGCTGCAGCTGTGTTGTCAGAAATCACCAGAAAGGTACCAGAGCTGGAATGAGTTTGTTTTCATAGCCCACTCTTCTGGTTAAAACATTATAGAACTCAGTAATCTTCCCTCTCAGAGGAGGTATGATCTAGATCTATAAGGACAACAACATATAAGTCAGGAAATTCAGCCTTCCTGTCAATCATATTATGTCTGAACAACATTTCTCACTAGCTTTATAAAAATTTAATTATCAATATGTCAACAGATTATGTATTGTGGATGCATGTTTATCTATGATAACTACAGACTTCCAAAAAGTGCAACCAAGTTTTATTACAGACAAATTTTATTCCCAACTCTGCCACCGGCAGCCACAGTAAATAAGACCAAAAGTCCTGCCAGTGCCCCCTCGTACCCTTAAATGTAGCTAGTAGAGATACTTAACAGAAGAGTTTAAGACCAGGAGAAGCATGCATTGAAGCTTTGCCCTGTATCTTACCAAATTCTGGTGGAGTTTAGCCATTTCTCAGTCTAATGGAGTATCTTTCTGCTGCAATACAACCCAGTTTCTTTAAGAACCTTTGCTGAGACACACCTTGGAAAACACTTTTTCTGAAATCTGAGTCCAAATTGCTTAACCTCTTTACCTCAGCCACTTAGATGTAGAGATAAGATAAAAATGTCTCTTTCTGTGAAACATCTTTGAGATATTCCAGGCCAAGTCTCCATATAAATGTACAGTATGAGATTATTAGTATAATTTTTGATAGGGCTTCTGTCTTCCATTTTATTCTGAAGTCAGTAAGCACAGTACTTCTCATGTTCCACCGTGTGGTTTGCTTTGTCGGTCGAAACTCGATACCTGCCTCCCTATTAATATCATCGGACTGTCTGAATGTATTTTAAGAGCTTATGATACTTGGCAATGAGTGGGTTTGATTTTGTTATTGTTGGGTCAGAATGAAGTGCATTTAATTTAAACGTTAGCACAAGATGGGTTTTATCTGATCAAGAAACCATGCAGTAGTAGGAAGGGGTATATTTCCTTTAAAAAACAGGCCCCCCCTGATATATTTTCAATGCCAAAGATTTTCATCTGTTTGAATGACAGCCACATACTCCCATTACACTGACTGGAAACCAATAACAAGAACAGGGAAGCTGGACAACGATGCAAAAGCACTTTTTTTTGGCAGCTGTATGTAATGCATTTGAACTTCTGAATGAAAGCTGGTGACATGCTTTCAGCTGAACCTAAAAATCTTTTCTCAGGCAAAAATCTCCTTAAAACATATTTGCAGAACAGTGTCAAGAAAACAATAAAAAATGACCGATGCATATTTATTGAAACGTACAAGCAGAAATTTAAGCCTTTCCTCATCAACGATACCAATTAACGGAGCAGGTCTGTTGGGAGTCAGTTGCTGTGCTCAGTAGCCTTCAGTGCCTCAGCCCAACGCAGCATTTCCAACTTGGTTCACCATCACCCAAACACCAGCACGGCTTCCCCCATCCATCGCGCGCCACCGAGCCCAGGTCAGAGCAGATGGGACGACAGGCCACTTTGCTCCTGTGTAAGCGCTGCTTACGTGCTTCTGAGACGGGGGACCCACCTCTCTTTTTCATCTGGTTAAATTTGACATTTCTGTTCACTAAAAGAGAGAACGTACGCAGGAACTTCACCAAAAGTTTGAATCTCGTAACAATTTTATCGGTAGTGACAGCAGTATCTGGGGTTTCCAGAACATACACCCCAACACAGTCACAAATTTCTGTGAAAAGTTACCATCCTGGAATTAAAGCTTTTATGTTTAATGCTCACCTTTACAATTGCACCGCGCCTGACACAGTTACCTGGGCAGGGCTTGTATATTTGAAACAAAAATTTTAAGCATGTGTTTCTGTCTTTCATTTCTTTCTTTCCTCCCCTTTGGGTAGTGGCGTATGTTGACTCTTCTTAGCTTTAACAGCAATGTTATATATACTGAGATTATATCTGGACAAGAAGTGAACAGAAATATTATACGCAGCTAAATAAGAAAACATAGATTATTGCATGAGCCCCCCAAGGCCTACTTTGTCTGTGCAACAGTTTGTTTTACTTTTCATAAAATTTATTTTGGCTGTAGCCAGATTGATGGTGATTATATTTGAAATCCCTCCCACAAATCTGTCACATAAACACATCATTAATTTGAGATTTTTAAACTTATTTGGATAATGAACGTGGGTTTTTATTCATTAGTAGATACTGGTCATCGCTGTAACATCAGCAAGCAATAAAACGCTCCCTGCGTTAGCAGCTTTTAGTTGCTGGGATTTGCTACTGCTTTAAATGCATTCATAGTAGTTAGAAACCTACACAGCTTTGGGGAGAAAAAAAACCCCACACCAACTGAAAAAACCACCTCAAGTAATATCAGATGTCTTATTAGCCTAGAAAGATCAATCTATGTGACCTGAGAGATGGCAAAATTTCCAGGTTCTCCTTTTGCCAAACAAACAAAAAAAAACCCCAACCCCAACTAAAAACCCCTACCCTTAATCAGATTTTTGAAGTTTGATACAAAGTAAATCCTGAGCTTTATCAGCATTTCTGTTGATAATACCAGTAGATTTGATATCTTCCAGAGGAAAAAAAAAAAAAAAAAAAAGGCAAAAGAAAAAGCAATCTTGAACTGCTGCAGCAAAGGGGGCAGGAAGTGCCCACTGCAGGGTCTGTGGTCCGCACAGCTTTTATTTCATGGAGACACACAGACAGCCTATTCCCTGGTGTCAGCTCTCTGCGCTTTCCAATCCTGCACAGGATTTCCTTCTGTCTGAAAGTGTAAGAGTCGCTCCAGTAAACACTCTGCATATGCGTTCCAGCTGCTGCACTCATTCTGCCAATGCAGCCCAGTGACAAGAAAAGTATTATTTCCTACTAAAACCTTCTAATCACTAGACCATGCTATTTTCATCTGGCTGTTTCTGGCATCAATACTTTGCATTGCTTTTGGTAACTTTATTGTTATTAAGAAATTAGCTTTTGTATCCCTAGCACGTTAATCTTTATCTCAGGATTCTACAAGACGACCTTGTGGGCAGGCTGTACTGTGCTAAGAGCCCAGTTTCCAGGAAAGCTTGCATGGCTTATATAGGCTCCAGATCGTGTATTTTAAAAAATATTGATATGTATGCAAATTCATGTAAATACACACACATACATACACTATGTATGAATATTCATATTACATATACTACATGCACACACGCTTAAAAGAAATGACCATCTGTACCGTTTGCTGCAGTCCCTATTTATTTTGGCAGGGTCTTGCCTTTACAGGAAGAGGTTTTTTCGTTGCGAAGCCTTGCACAGCTTTGCCATTCCTTTCCAGAACAACTGCACGGAACGCGATGGAGAGAAACTTTGTCAACCTGCAGTAAAGAAAATAAGAATTAAGTACAAGCTTAAGGCATATCCTATTACTAGCATAACAATGTCTTTTTTCAAAACTGGACTATCCTGTCCCTAGGGAAATTTTAGTGGATTTCTTTTTAACCCTTTCTTTGGAGGGAATTTTGTTGATCTTTTTTTTAACAGTCTAATTTTTCAAATATTATTTAAAGAATACATTTTCTGTTTAGTACTAAGAATTTTTAATATTGAAGGGAGCCAGTGACAACAGACCTGCTACACTGCGTTTCCACAAATTTTCTTGAAAGGCAGAACAAAACACAAGGTCCAATTCTCATCAATTTTCATCTTCAGGTTCACATTTTTTATCCCTCCTCTTTAATGAAACAAAATCCCCACAACCCCCGATGCACTCACAAAAGGCAGATTTTCATTGTGCAGCCCATGTGTACTTAAATGGACTGACAGGACAACCATGATTGTCCAAATGGAAATTGGAGCACAGTAATTACACAATCAAAGCAGGCTTCAGATAAAGGGCAAAGCTTTTTGTATACAGCAAAAAATATGCAAACATCACCTAAGTTCAAACAAGGGCCAATTCAGCAAAATATTCTTGCCTATACGGCACAGAGCAATTATGTTTTGAGTCATAGCAAATATTTTCACCTTTCATATTTACATTTTGATCATTATTTGGATGTATTAATATATATATAAAAGAGGCCAAGGAAAAGCTACCATTTTCAGACCTGTAAATATGGAAAACATGTTACCAACATTTATGCTGGCACTGGATTTCTCCACTTAGTGGCACATTAGCACAAAATTTCACATTTAAAAAAATTCACATAATTATGTTTTTTTGAAAAATTATATCTTTCCATAAACCATTTCATATGAAAATAGCCGTGGTTTATGCCCTTTCTTTAAAACCAATCAAAATATTTTACTAGGTCAACGAAGTAGCTCAGCAATTTGGCATCTACCTCTGTATTGAGGCTGAGGGCTACAGTTCAATTCCCAGCTCTGCTAGCTGAAACAGATGTGGAAACCACACCACCGATCTTCACACGCTGTATGAAGGAACCGCCCTTCAGAAGAGCTGCCTTCTTTCAGAGCGGAGTGCCAGGCAAAGGTACCGAAGTGAGCTAGGATTGTGGATCGCCAAATAATGGGTTTTGCGGTAGGACTGTCCCGCTACAGACAGGCACTGTATCGTTGTCTGCCATTAGCATCTTGATCCAGCTGTACGGCATAGAGGACCTGATCCACTCGAAAGGCCATGCCATTTATACTTAAAGCATATAAGACAAATATTTAAAGAGGAAAAAAGCAAAAATACCAAAGAAGTCCTTGCAATATTTTGCTTCTTATTAAAAATAATTCCTTTGGGGTGTTTTTATTGAGGAAAACTTGACACAAGTAGAGTTTTTTGAGTGTCTGTCAGTGTTGTTATAACCATGTAAATATTCACGCCCAGTGCATTCACCAGTTTGTCTGTTCTTCTTAATGTTGTTCCTAAATTCCTTTTTGATAAGTTTCTCCAGACAGTGCATATCAAAGGGATTACTGCACTTAATGGGTGATTAAAGCCACTCGCCCTTCAGCCTCATGCCTGCGATGCCACCTTAGGCATACAATAATAACCTTGAAATGACTAGCTGTCATGTCTCATTGCTTAATTATATTGTCACGACGGAGTTCTCCTCAGAAACCTTTTTAGAAATTCCAAAAGAAATAGTCTCCGGCAGTAGTTTTCTTTTCTTCAAAGGTTTTAAAAATTATTATTATTTTATTTCTCAAAACCTTAAAGCAAACACCAACAGTCTTAAACAAGCAAATCCATAGAGCCACAAGTCCAAAAAGTCCCAGACCGCAGGCTAATTTGAAATATCTCCCAAAAGATGGAAATCCTCTCCTGGCAGGAGGCCACTATGGCAAAGAGCAGCTCAGTGGTTATTACAGCCTGTAATACCTGTTGTTTAGCAGTAATTTTCAGGGGCATTCATTTCAGCTCAAGTAAAACACCCGGACATGAAAGCCAGAGACTTTCCAAACACCTTGAGTCACTGGCTCCCAGCCCGCCCAAGGAGGGATGGCGGGGGCCCCTCGGGGGTGGCCCAGAAGTTTCTTGGTGACCAGAGCTTTAAGTAATTTAATGGCCAACTTGTTTCACCTAGTTTGGTTCAAGGGCTTCACGACTTTTCTAACAGTGCATTGGCAGCCCCAGGTGTTCCTCAGGAAAGTGGATGACCCACACTTTTGCCTTCACGTGAAAACACTCAAAAGAGACTTAGCTTTAATTAGATTCTCTCTTTTGTCCCCATATTTGGCTCAGCACATATCAGCAATAACTCTTTTTTCATTCTGTTTTTCAGTATCCATTTGACACAAGCTATTTCTAGAGGCACTAGATGTTACTGTGGGGAAATACACTGCAGGCACTGAAAATTATGTTTATCTGCCTTAACACAGGGTTTTAATACTGCTCGCAGCCCTACTTTGCCATCCAAGGGGCATGATGAAAGGCAGGACAGATGGAGAAGTCCTCTGCCACGCATGGGCCCAAGAATTATTTCCTCTTCTCTGTACTGTTTTACACATTTATATACATGTACACACAGAGTCGTAACTCACTTTAAATAGATGTGACCAATACCGCTTCCAGTTAAAAAAAAAAGCTACAGGCAACAGAATAAGAGAGGAAATCACTCTGTAATGTATTAATCATGAAATTATAAGAGTTTGACAGCTGCTCATGATAAAACATTGAAGAGTTTAACAGAACTGTGATTTGATAGCTTCTTATTATGACAAGCTAGTCCTGTCTGTTCATGTTTCAGTGATTAACTCCCATCACTCCCTGTCTAGCTTTGCCCAGTAAGAGCACTTTTAGCCATGGAAACTTTTTTTGCCCTTCTGCCACTTAGTCTGAGCAGCTATGATGTGTCTGAGTTTGTCATGACAGCATCGGCAAGAGCTGAGAATACAGCTTAGGCTAGATAAGCCTTAGGAACACTGCAAAGGAACACACGCCTGCAGTTTTACTCCTCTAATCAATTTTTACTTGCACATTGGTAGGATCGAAATTAGTGGGAGCCCCTGACCAAGTATTCATGTGTATTGGGAGCAGGAGACCCCAAGTACTCCTGACTGTCATGGCGCGACGTAAGTTGCCTTTATGTGGTGCGACATGCACCTCCCCGTGTGATGTCAAATCAACTACGTTTATAGCAACTATTAGGCTGCCAGTGTAGAGTACAGAACAGATACATAAGCAAGCAATATTATGCTAAAAAGACTCATCAGAGTTTCAGATATTTTCTTGCAGTCCAGCATTTAGAAGTGCATAGCTGCCTTCCAGAATGACTGAAATTTTCATCTGTAAAAAAATGATCCTGCTCTTTGCAATTTCCATGTGTGGAGTCAATCCAGTCCATTACAATTAAATTCACTGACTCCAACGGTAAAGAAAACAGCCATTAGCTAGCAATCTATAAAGATTTCCTTTCTTCACATGGTTCAGAGCCTTTAATCTTTTAGCAAGCACAAGTGGCTGCTGAAGTGCATTTGTTCAGAGCTCAGTTTAAAATGTGAATTAATGGAGTTGTAATACTGCAGTAAATGAAGATCTTTAACATTACCCCTAAATGTTACAGCTAGTCCATATCAGATTAGATCCTTTGAAAATACAGCTACAGAGATTTACACGACCTGGGTGTCCAGTTAGGTGTCCTTATTAGAAAAAGAATCAAAGGACAATTTAGCTGTAACTGCAATTTCACTGTATGGCAACTACTGTAATTAGAAAACCTCCTATAACAGCACAGAGCAGCAACAGTTAATGGAGTTATTTAAAAGAAAAAAAAAAAAAAAGCATTACCTCAAGAAGGAATATAGTTCTTCTTTTAGAAAAATTACTTTTAAATAACGTCCTAAAAGGGTAACAGCTCATTAGTCATTTTCAATAATGACAACAGGTAATTTATTGTCATGCACATGCCACACAGTTAACAAAGGGGTCAGCTCTAGGTGTGTTAGCAGCAGGAATTCTCAAAATAGATGTGCAAGGAACAGTTACACTCGTCTAAAAATTAGGTCAGATTTTCTATATTTGTTTTGCATTCTTCACTAGAACTGTAAAACCTGTCTGTTACATACACCTACAAAATTGTATGTTAGACACAGTATCGAATTGTTCCCTGTTAGGAATACAGAAATATACATAGGAAAATATCCAAAGAACCAGGCTACACTCTTAAAAGCTACTAATAATTTCAAGCATTCAATTGGCTCTGCATTAACATAGCCAGATCATTGGAATTTGAAAAAAAGACTTTTTAAGGTGTCTCAGATAATTCCTGCAAAGGCAGGACCCCATAAAAGTAGCTGCTTCAGAAAACATGCCTGCTGGTTCATGTGCACATATGTTGTAAGTCCACAAACAGGTACGTAAGTGGTCAGATCCACGGAGTGATCAACCCTCAGCAGGTCCCAGCACCGCTACAGATTCTGCATCTGAGCATTTGTACAACCAAAGTGTCTGCAGGTTTCCTGGTCCCTGTGAAAGAAGCGTGCCTTAACTACATTGTTTCACAGAAAACCTCTAACTTGGTCATATTTGGGTTTAAAGAACAACTATGAAGTGAGGCTCTGTTTCCACCAATACTAAACCACCTTTTAAGTCAGACTGGTAGATAAAGCATCTGTAAAACCACCCATCTGAAGAACAATGCCTTCAGTTTTCGTCATTATCAGGAATACCATCAGTGGGGCCAATCTGGCCGATGCTTGGTGGACGCCTGTTTCCAGCGTTCCCCCCAGCCTTTGCTCACCCTGCCAACGCCACCTGGGATGCGTAAGAAGCTGAGACTTGCTGCCTTCATAACCTCGCCGGCTTGGTGACATGTTATGAATAGGAGAAATATTAGAAATGAATTTAAGCATTCCTTCTCTGACGCTGCAAATCCCCTGTTTACTTTATTGCCTGAGAGCTGTCAGATTGCCCCCTGAGTTGACAAGTCTCGAAGTTGAGTGAAGCTGTCAAACAATGATTTGCAGTAGGCAGCCATCTCCGAAGGGTTTCAGCACACAGGAATTCGAAGAGAAATGGCGATAACCTTTCAAACTCTCCTAGCTTTCTGCTGTTTGACGTGCACAGAGTTTAAAGCAAAGCCATTTAACACAAAGACATCGAACTTAAAGTAATTACTCAGCTGCATGGGAAGAGGTAGAAAAGTACTTTGCTTTTTTTAAACAAGATTCCAGGTGGTGCTGATCTTGAACCTCAGAAAGCTTTATCAAAAATTATCAGCCTGGAAAAATACAGCCATAAGCAAGCTTCTATTGCAAAAACAGTATGGCTATAGAAATCAGTCCAAATTATTAAATTCAAATCCAAGTATGAACTAATCCAAAAGTTTGAATTTGTTTGGGTCTGGAATTTTGATGAAGTTTAAGCTCTCTCTCTTTCAGTGTATAAACCTAGAGAACAGGTACACGGTTTTCACGTTTGTTATTTACCCGGAGAGAAAGTTTACAACTTGATTTGGAAGTTTTCCATAATTTGTCATCCAGGAAGGGTCCTTGGAGTTCCTCTCTGGAGATTGCATGGACTGTTTCAGTATTGAACTCTGTTCTTTAAACAGCAATTTTAAGAGGAGCCTGAAGTTCGACTGGTATTTCAGAGAAGTGCATACACTTTTCAATAATAAATCCATCATTAAACTTCTTGGCCTCGTGGCCTGCATCTCTTAACACCTCGAGCCATTTGTACGTGTTCAGAAAGGCTACAGAAGGAGGCTGTTGGCTGACGGGGCTGCGCTAGCAACTCCAGATTTAAGGAAGAATAGGAATCTTTTTTGTAGGAAGGTGATAAACTTTATACACAGTGCTGAATGGATATGAAAAGGAACAGAAACATTTTCAGCAGTGATGTACCTAATGTGGCATGATTAGACAGGACTTCCTCATACTTTGGAAAGATGGAAGTTTCTTCTAGGTTTTTGTAAATTGCTGTATCTTTGCTTGTGAATAATGTTTAAGAAACTATATGCATGATTTATAGTCTCTATAGAAATTTCACAAAACCAACTTGGTCGGTAATTCCTCTTTTATTAAATTAATTAAGTCATCAGACAAACTTTTCCCTGACGTCCTCCCTCAGGCCATAAGGAAGAGAGCAGAATTCCCTGTTTCATTATTCTCTTTAAAATCAGTCCAATAGAAGGAAATGAAGTTTTCAAAGTGATCACGCAGAGGCTACACAGTTGGGATTGGCGGGGTCTGTTCCTTCTCCGGCACCGATATCCTCTGTGGCCTTTGGCAAGATACGGAGCCAGTTTCCAGTTCAGTTTCCCCATAAGGTAAAATGGGATTTATACGGCGTTAGACACTTCAGCTATGTAAGTCATGTTCTTTTATTTCCTACAGTACTTATACGAGTCCCACTGACTTTAAAAGAGAAAGTTTCTGGCATCAGTTGGTACTACACAAAAGCCAATATTAAACCCTAACCCTTTACAGGAGGAAATCGGTCCCCTGGTTAAACGGGGTCCAAACAGCATGCACCGTGTGAGAGCTGAGCTGTCCTTAGTTGGAGGAAAAGATGCAAGAAAAAGTGACAAATATCAGATACCAGTCCCGTCAGATAGCAAGCGACTGCAGACCGCTCCAGGATCACACTGACACAAGAATGTGGAGCGCACGCTATTCTCCTGGCACCATAAAAAGCAAAAAAAACCCCCAACAACCTAGCAAAAGGCAGCCAAACAAAGCGAAGCACCTGCAGCGTGAATTTCTGGGCTTTGGCATAAGAATTAGATCATGCTGCTTATAGGACGATAATGAGGAAGGGAGTTTCTAGGCTCATAATTAAAGAGTTAAGGGCTTACCGAGCCCTGAGTTGCAGATGTATTACGTGCCATAAAAGGTGTCAAGAAAAGTTCAGGATAGTTGTGAAGAAATCCTGCCAAAACTCATGCCCGAACACATTTAATAACAAAATATGTGTACATGACAAGCATGTCTGACAGTTCAGTTTTCTAGACACTACATGGTGTTTTGAAGAAACATTAGATGCTGATAGATCTGCTTTTTAAATTTAATGGTGCAGACTGAAAGGAAAAAAGTGATGAACATTGTATAACCAGATTAATGCATTAGCATAGTTTCTTCCTCATAAACCTTGGCAGCCCCTCCTTTTTTTTTTTTTTTTTTTTCCAAAATAACTGACAAACAGCTATTTTGATCCTGTTGCAAGGATTTCTATTAGCTTGGTGAAAAGTAATAATATTCATTTCAGTTCTGGATACTTTCCTGCCCTCTCCTCCAGCTTCATATTTGCTGCTTGTCAAAACAAGTGATGTACTTTCAGTCGGCCAGGTATAGCTGGGTTTGCTAAAAATATCACGTTGTTTACGTGCTTCGTGCCAAATGGTTAGTGGTGATGATAAGCAGAGGGGACTCGCTCCTGCCAGAGCTTCATACCTGTTTGAGGACCGCCTGAGAGGCGAATACCTGGGTGTGAGCACTGGGGTTGTCCAGTTTCATGGTGGCTGGAGGGAGGATCCGGGTCTAGCAAAGCGGGGCAGGCGGACACCACGCTGGCAGACAGGATGCCACCCTCTGCTTTGCACCTCTCCAAGGGTGTCTTCCGATAAGGGCCTCTCCTTCTCCTTGCTGTAGGATTTAACGTTGTAAGTCTCAGTTCTGTGAGGCTTTAGGCACGTGCTGAACTTTTTCTTCCAGTCTGCAGTCCCAGGGAAGTCAGCAGGACTGCTCGAGGTACGTACGTGCTCATCTGTGCAGGATCAGGGCCCAATACAAACAAGCCTGTGCCATTTAGTCTTGTCCTATATGCAAGCCCAGAGCTTAATACTATAGGGCATATACCGTTTACAGAACACAGCTTCTCATTCCCAACTGCAGTAACTGATTTGAAGTCCGTAAAACTATACATGTGATTTAGGCATGGTGAATGCGGCCTTGGGAAAAGGTTAATATCGAGAGCACTCTAAGGAGGCTAACAGGATGGACTTGCAAGCATATTTTCTCAAGAAAAGCAATTAAAAATGACATGATGTTAGAATAAGTCAGTCCAGAAAGAATAACAGAACATTCACCTGCAAGTAATCTCAGGAGACTGGTCAATGCTTGGAAAAAAAAAAGCTGTCTCACAGATTGCCCAGTGTTTAACTTGAAGTCCATTTGTTAATTTTGTAAACATGGCTGTTTCCATTTTGCACTGACACGCTATTGACAGCGGGACTCTAATCCCGCCGGGAAGGAAGTATCAGGTTTCGGGCAGCTTCAGGACGCTTCTCAAGTCTATCTTCACCTGAAGGGCTTTGGCAAAAGTTACTGACAGAAGGAAACATGGTGCAATTCAGGTTCCATGTGAATGAAAACTGCCTACCGTTTCAGGTAAGCATTTGGGAACGTGGTGTGGTTGGTGCCCGCAGCCGGCTCGGGTGACGTGGCTCTCCCTCTTACCAGCCCGCACCTCCAGTGGTTTCACTGCACTGTGCCAGCCAGCCTGCAGCCCCGGCCGGCAGCCGATTTCTGCTTCCCGGTCAGCCTTTGCCCGGGGGGAATTCAGGCAGATGGGCTGGGAGACCCCATGGCTGGCATCTTCAAGCCTGCGCGTTGCCCTGTCCTGCTGCCAACCGTCCCCATCCGTTTCTCAGCATGATTTCACACGCTGCCTCTCCCATTTGGCTTCATTAATTGCTGGCTCCACCGGCTGGGAGGCAGCGCCGCAGGTTACAACATCAGGTATTCCGTGTTTTCAGATAAAAGGTTTCGAACAGGAGGCCCAGTGCTGTGACTTTTAGACAGCTTTCCCACTGGAGGATTAGATGCATAGTGCTCAGGATCTGAGAAAAGAAATTCCATGTATATGATACTGGAAACCATAGGCCTATATCACATTAATAATGCAGACAGGAAGGCACCTTTGGCAACTGGTGCTGAATACATACTAAATAAAGAAGAAACTGGCTTCTAGCCTAAGCACTGGGAATCCTGGTCAGGTCATTTCAGATTCCACGTAGAAACAATTGCACGCCGTTAGATTAAATACAGGCTTTTGCTAGCTTTGGGCTACTAGGTCCATATGTTAACTTTGAAGGTTAAAATCAGTATTTTGCTTTAAAAGAGCGTACACAGTAATTTGACAAGTGACCTGAAACCCATCAGCGTGTAGCAGGTCCTGGTGAGCATTGCAAACCATGAGGTAGCTCCTGCAGGTCTTCCATCACTGTGAACAGAGCCATCTTTTCCCGAGGTGCCTCAGGCGGCATGCAGCTTGTTGCGGGTGGAAAAGGGCACCCAGGGATCAGGGCAGGTCTGGGACATGGCCAGGGCCGTACCGCAGCCGAGGGGGCTCCTGCAGTCCCAGCTGATGGTCTCCAGCTACTCCCAATCAAGTCAAGGCATTGCCACGCCGGCTGCTCAAGGCAAACCTTGTGTCACAGCCACCCTCCGCGTTCGTCACCTCCGCGCACAGCGAGAAGGGCACACTCTTTGAGCACAGTCACTAGAGGCTCCTCTATGGGTTCAGCCCAAGAAGAAGAGACTGGTCACTGGTAAGTGCGTTAGAATTCACCTATGCCGTGAAAACCTTTCAAGCCATCCAGCGACTTGCAGTCTGTTTCTAAGTGTACCTCAAAGGACCGCATTTTCATTTCAATTCTTAAACTTTTTTGCTTTTTCTTTGCCTTTTTTTTTTTAGCCTTCCTGCTTTCTTATTTATACCTCAGGTATATGTGGTATGAAAGGCTAATCTTAAACATTTACAGCCTGAGGTTGGTTTGCGGTATTTATTTCAACTTATTATATATTATAGTATGTTTTTGATTATATATGACAATCAATTTGCTGGAATTTATAGCTCTCTGACTAATATGCTTTCATGATGTACTTGCCCTTAATTTGTGGATTTTATGGAGAGTTTATTGAGGTTGGATTTCCCGCTTCTCTTTCCACTTGCACTTTCATTTTAAATTTCTATATGTGTAAATGCATGACAGAGAAAGAAACAGAATATGAAAGCTTAATGGTCATAAAAAGTGCTAGATCAGTTGTCTCACAGATTAAAATCCCCAGAGCAGTCACACGGCAGCCTTTCCTGGGCTGTTGCCATTCAGAGGTCATTTGGTGGAGATCCCCTTTACTTTTGAGTTTGGACACCCAGGCAGACAAAATCTTTTCAGCACATGCAGGACCCAAGATGGGAATTTCACCCCAGCATCAGCAGGGGAGAAGAGGCCAAGAGTGGGGGTGGCCCCAGCCTGGCACAGACAGGGAGGACACAGCCAGATTTACCCCTTTCTGGCAGAGCACCCTCAAGCAGTGGCGTCCATCCTCCTTTCTGCAGGCTTTCTCCCCACTGCCCAGCTCGCCATCTGTTTGCAAATACCCCCTTTGCCTTTGGGATAATACACTGAGATCAATGAAAGCCACTCAGGAACAAAAGAACCTGGACTTGCAGCCTAGGTCCACATTTTAAAGCTCTTCCTACACTAAACATTTCCTAATTTAAACCCCTTGGTTACGGGGTTTAGGTAGCCCTCAAGCAGTGTTTGTCTGATTTTTCAGACCAAAGAAAAAACGTTTAATGTTCTCAGCAAACAGGATTTGACACAGTGCTGAAAGGTAAGGCGGCAGGGGAAAGAGGGGTTCAGGTCGGCATCATAGTTAAGATAACGAACATGCAAAGCATAGTAAATAGGTCACAAGGAGAGGCAGATTGCTGCAAGGAGGAGGTAAGAAACCTACTGTGAGTGAGGCATAGACAAAAAAGCAGACACCTCGACCAGTACCCCCACAGGTAGTGATTACAGCAGTCAGTGACTGAAAAGCGTGTAACAGCCGTGGCATCAGAGTCTGCCCAGGGTACCCTCCTGCGCAGACACCTTCGCAGGGACTGTCTGCTACGAGACTAAGCTGCACACATCAAAGAAACACCAGGGCAGGTACTGCTGTGAGCTGTAGGGAGAGGGTGACATGACACCTGATACAAGATGGGGTAAGACCTACTGGAGCCTGAGGCTGAGCCCTGATGTACTACTGATGGGTCAAGGAGACGGGGAGAAGCCGGAACAGACCCAGACATGGAGCGTGTCTCCTACTCACCAGAGCAGAGGGTGTTGTATCAGGCCAGGTATGGAGAACAGACCTTGTCTTTTGTCTTTATTCTGATCTTCCTCTCAAGGTTGTCGCTTCGTGTGGCCTCAGACAGCTGGGGAGCTGTACCCAAACTGTGGCAAAAACAGAAAGACGAGAGGAGGAATGCTCAGAAAAGGGAAAATGTAGGCACCTAGGAGGCCAGTTTCATTAAAATTTAATGGGACTGAAGCTGCTTTGTGACTGAAATGCTTATAAGAACTCTACCACAAATACCTTCTGACCTCAGCACCCAAAATACAAAGCAACCTAAAATTTAGCAAAGAAAGCCAGCCTTGCTGTAGAACTCTCATAGAGAGGGAGTCTCCAAGGTGTAAAAATGCCTTAACAGAAAAAAGATACAACCTTTTCTAAAACTGCCCATAGGTTTTTAAATTAATTTATACTCAAACCTATCACATTTCTGCAGCTCTTTGCAATGGCACCTTCACTGTTAAATATGACTGGGCTTTTCCCATAGCCTTGCCACTGCTCACCTTCCTCACCCAGGCTGCCCTCTCTTTCAGGGTAATTCTGGTTTGGGATGCTGGTCTTCCCATTAAAACAACAGGAGCCATCTGAGAAATTCAGATTTGTTATTAGTCTAATTCAAAATGCACCACCTACCACCTTTGGAGAGGGAGGAGGGGCGGCATCCTGATGGGGGAATTTCCAGGGCTGATCACTAATTGCTAAACACCTTTTGGGTGCGCAACGCAACGGGGAAGGGGGAAAGTATGCAGTCATTGCTCGATCTCACGGACCTTGCTTTTCCTTTTTTGATATCCTCACTGAAAAGATTATACAAAATTACTAGACTCCACAAAGACTGTAAAATACTTTACTTCACTCAGAAGAGGGATTAAGTGTATTTTACCTTACGACACTACAGATCTCATGACACCACAAACTGGGTGAATATTTTGGGACATCTGCACTTCTGAGCTCCTGCCTCAAGCTATTCCTCATTATTTACTGCTAACTAATGAGCAGTCAGGTGGCTGATTCTTTTAACAGAGGGCACCGTTTAGACTGCTGTATACCCTCGAGCGCCATTTACCATCTCACACTTTGGTCTGGGCTTTTCATTTAGGCAAATATCTCCCTTCCTTGAAACACTGCTGGATATAACAGATAGAGAGGCAGCCATGTACCAAAATAGACATATTTCTAAACATTTCCAGCTGCCTTTAGGGCCCATATAGTATATGAGGTGAGATACTGTGAGGTTTCACCACACAGTAAAGAGCAGCCAAAGGGCATTTTCTAAACTTTTTTTCCTACTGTCTTCCATTTGATGAAAGACTTGTGGTTAAACCTTTATCTTCTATAAACATTTAAAAGTAGGTTACCTTTTATTTTCACGTCTCACTTTTGTTTCATTAAAAGACAGGTTTTACTGCAGTAATTCAGGTGATTGGTATTTTGGATCACCTTCAGAAAATAGATGTTAATGATCTGTATCTATGTCTGTATTCCAGCACAGATGTGCGCACAGATGTATTTGCATGCAAGATGCCCACAAAGCAGCATTTCTTTCCGATGGCATTTTTTCTTTGCCTTTACATAAGGCAGCTCCTATGCACGTGGTATGGAAACCTCTAGGAGTGGTATTTTTGTTAGATTCCTCTTACCGTCCTTTTTTCCCCCCTCACACCTAGCAGGTACCTCCATGCTAACCAGCTAATTGATGTTTTTAAACACTGGGCCATCGGTGATTCTGTGGCACGTGTATGAATGTGGTTCATAATCAAGAGGGTCCTCAAATGAAATTAAAAAAAGCCTTTTCCTCTGCTTCCTTTGAGTGACTTGTCTGCAACTGTTTGTATTCCTCGATTTTCTCCCAAAATTCCTGCCACAATCTCACCACTGAGGAAAAGAGGGACAACACAGAGTCTGCAGGTAGGCAGGCATTTTCTGGCATTTTAAATGGTTATTGCAACTAACTGTGCTTAGCACAAGTCCACACTTGTATTTATTAACATTAATAACATTCTCTCCCTTTTCCCAACAAAGACACTGTGCAGCAGTTGCTCTCACTGTACTTTGAATATACAGGCTGAACAGGAAGGAGTTACTAACATTTAAGCAATGCCTGAAATGTTTCAAAAAAATCAACACTAAAAGCTGCAAATCTACATGAACGTTAATTCTTCAATGGAGTGATAGATAATAATTTGAAAGGTAAATTAGTAATAAAACTGAAAGCTCACACAGGAAAGCTGGAATAAGTAAAAAAGCTCAGAAAGCTACAACAGATTTTAAACCTCTCTTGTCCTTAAGTTTCTTTTTTCCCTTAGCAACAAGACCCAAAAGTCTAGAGATGCCAGAAAACTATGAACTTACTTTAAATGAGCTGTGGAAATCTCCCGCTGTCCTGTGTCTCTCTGTCTGAAGCTGTGACCTTCCTGTCCTAGTGTCATGTGTCTGATCATATAAAGAAATAATTCATAGTGCACTTCTTGCATTTGACATGTTAATTAAAAGATTAAAACTACATTATAGTCCATCTCACTTTCTATTTCATTCTAGTCCAAAAAATGTTGACAAAGTCTTTTTTTTTTTTTTATCTGAGATTTTTTGCACATTCACAAAACAATGAGAAGTTGACCTGAAGAAAATAGTTATTGGTGCAGGCAAGACAGATTACACAATTTATCTGTTAAAGGAAGAGATCTAACTTCTTTCTGCAAGAAGCATACAGAAATGTATGTATAACAAAACTGTCTGAAATATGCTTTAAAGAAGAACAAGCCTGCTAGGATAGTATCAAAGACAAAGCTGAAAAAAACCCCATCTACATGCCCAAATCTTCTTGAAACAGAAGATCTATGAACTGAAAAGGTGTTTCTGTTTACTAAAATCAAATCGTTTTCTTCAAATAAAAAACTTACACATAAAAGTAATTTCCTAAAACAGGTAACTAAGTCTGCCACAGCCTGAACTTAAAAGGACATTCTGTTTTGAATATGTATCCTTCTGGTGAAAACCAGATCAGCTCTTTCTTCTCAATAAACCTCATCTCCCTTTCAAATACTCCCTTCAGTGATACTAATGCCAGAATAATAACTCAAATGATGGGAGAATCATCATCAGAGAACACAGGGCGGGGGAGGAGGGGGAAGAAAAAAAAAGATGACAAAGCTCAAGACACAGCAGACAAGTGCTTGTGCGAAAGAGGCCTGGGATTTCAAATCCCAGATCCCAAAAGCTGCAGCGCACCTTGCGCTAGGAACTCAGGTTGTGATTAATTGATGGCACTTCAGTCTCCTGAGCTTTATTCAAAAAGTCTCTTGAGGGAAATACAGATTTCTCTACTGAAAGAAAAGGAAACTGTTGATTCTCTCCTTCGCTACCGTTTCACTTCCTCAGTTCGCATTCGGTACTTGCTGGATGCTTCAATTCATCAAGAGACCCGGCCGGAGGGGCTACAGCCCACTCAGCGGAGAGAAAGGGGGCTGTGGGGTCTATGGCATCCGCAAGGACCGGGCATGTCTTGGGCCTTGAAATCTTACTGCAGTTTATAAAATGACTTGGCAGAAATACTATATTCCAGAAGAACACTGTCAAGAAATTTTTCGTAATGAAGGAGAAATCTTGCTAGTTCTGGAGGAAAAACACCCATGAAGAATAATGCAGATTTTGCTAAGATGTATGAAATGAAATGAAATTAAATAAGCCTGACTATTTTGGTTCCTTTATTCTGGCAGTTTCTTTTTATCTGAGATGAGAGAGTTTGCAAATAGAAAAACAAAGGAAAAAAAAAAAAAAGAAAAAAGGAAAAGAGCTACCTAGTGATCCATATCATTCAGCAACAACAGAAACAAAAGCCCTGCTAGTCAAATTTATGAGCCTTGAGAGATCTTGGCTGAAGCCGGTGGAGAAATACCTCCATTAACACACCCCCACACATCTAATCCTGAACTCTGTCCCTCCCACACTTCAGGAATGAGCTCAAAATACCCGTGTTTTACTATGAGCAGAAAGTTTCTCTCTTTTTTGTGCATGTGTGTCTGTCTCCCAGTGCTGACGACTGATATTGCCCTCAGATAGCGCAGACGAATACAAAAATGTAAGTATTAGCAGCTCTCAGACTCGCCTTTTCATCCAAAACTCGACGAGAAGAGGGAAGTGATCTCCTGATCTGTTCCCAATCTGCCTGGAGGAGTTTTTTCACCAGAGCCCGACTCTCTGGAGAACAGCTCGCAGCAGCCTTAATCGCAACAAGGCCCGGACAGCCATTACGTGATTGTAACTCACATCTCTCATGCAGGTGCTGAGGTACGTGAATGCTTAAGAGCAGATTAGCAAGAAATATGGGGAAAGAGTAAAATGGCTGCAAACAGCGATGCACTCTGATGGTGAATTCCCTGCCTGACCCGGCCGGGAGAGAGAAAGTGCAGCACCCAGCAGTCATTAAAGCCGTACTCCTCTCTTCATGTAATTCAAGCCCAAAATATCTCGTTAGACATGCTTACCTCTGCACAGGTTTATAACATTTCCTAAGCTGTTTCTTTCCTCTTTGGCATTCAGATCTAAGGTTTCTGACTATTAGTTCTTCAGGCAAATTAGCAAAGAGTTAGTCTCTTTGCAAAGCATAAACATAGGTAAGTGAACTGCACTGAACTGGGCTCATAACCTGCTGGGTGGTTTGCTTATAAAATGGGAGAGATACTGTTAGTCTCATTTGCTCTCTCTTGATGTCAAATATTTTCCTAAGCATCTCCTACTAAGTGCAGAATATGCTTCCAATTGAAATATATCATCACAAATGGAAATGATACATTTCTGCTCATGTCTAGATTTGATCTTACACTGGAACTTAAGCTGCATTACCCTTCTGAGCACAAGAGCCTCTGACCCAGAGGCTGTCAGATAAACAACAGTGCTGACTCCTCGCACGCACACACAGAAAATACAAAGAGCTAAAATAGTTGGCTTGCCTGGTCTTTAAACCTTTAGCTTTGCATCAGCGATTCCCAGTGAGTTCATTTTCACGGTGGACCCAATGCTGTTAAATGTCTAATTTCTGGTGCCAAGTCATTAATCAAAACTGAAACGCAGTTTCAAAAAAATTGGCTTCTACTTGAGGTCATGCTAGATCTTCTTTAATGGATAGTCTTTCTCCTTCAGCTCCCTTGTTGTCATCAATCTCCTTTAGAAACATCTCTTCAAGGAAACATTTTACTAAAATGCTGCAGTCGTCACCTCTCATGGTTGCTGATCTTTGCTGGCTCCATAGTATTGCTAAGAATTAATTCCTTCATTTCCCTTTTTTAAGGAACAGAAAGATTAAACATTTTTTGAGCATAGAGAAAGAAGGGAGGCTGTCGCCTATGAGCTGGAAAAGCTGTTGGCAATGGCAAGAACAAGTGAAGGCTCCATGTTGCCAGCGGGGGAAAAAAAGTGTTGACGTTAGTTCTGTCATAAGATATTAAACTAATTCCTTGTTTCAGAGCACTGCTATCCTGGTGAAAGGCCGAATCAGCTCAATTATTAGGCATGACAAAACTCAGCACAGCACTGAATGTGTTGCAATGAAGAAAAACCCTGCCATACCTTGCTGCCTTCCGGGAACAAACATTAACTTGCTGAGGGAAGATGCTGATGTGGCTGCTGAGAGATGACCCAAGTCTGGAGAGGCAACTGTATCCTCACCATGGGTCCAGGTCTGACGAAGAAGGTTTCCAAAACTATGCCATCCCTTCTTCTTTAGCAATGACCCCGAGCTACACGTTACGCTATTACACACTTGAGATCATCTCCACTGCAAACTGCAGCACTAAAACTAGATATCAAAACCATGTGGGAGGTATCAGTCCTTACCATTATTTCCTTGTCATCATAGGTAGATGGAATACCCCAAGAGATTTTTCTTGTGGCTCTGGACTTTGCCATGAATAGGGGTGGACAGTAGCACTCACACTTGCTTTGGCCAGTAGAAGACAAAGGACACCAGAGAACAAACCTGCGTCTGTGCCAAGCCAAACCTCCTTTGTAAAGGCTCAACTCGGCATCACCTTCTCATGTCAGAGCCTAAACAGTCGCTTGACAAGGCAAAGCCACACTTGCAGGCAGTTGAGCCACACCTCAGCACAACATGAACGTCCCGTCACTCTGGGCCTGGTCTACAGCCTGCTGAAGTCAAGGGGTAATAAGGTTGCAAGTTAAATGCAAACTATTTTCTGATTTTCTAATCATGATAGCTTAAAGACATGAACAGTTTATGAAAATTACTACCAGAAATTTCCCAATTAATTATTGATTATTGCACATAAAATTTTATACAGTAATGCACGGTGGTCCCACAAAGTGATACTTATGTTTTAAGACAGTCTTAAACATTTGGGCTAGGAAAATTTTGTTTCAATTTGAGTCACATTTTAAAAGACTTCTACATCAGTTTGCTCCCTGGAAAAAAATCACATACAGAAGCGGAGTCATTAGTTACATTCTTTGCAACTGCCTGATTTCTACTTCTCTGTACCTGCAGGGACAAGCACATGAGTTTTCACGTTGCTGAATGAAACCACTTGACATAAGCCTTTCTGGCAAAACTCCATTCACATACAAATAAAAAGCTCAGTGTCATTATAAAGGGGGTGGGGGGGGGAAGCTGATTTTTAAGTGATTAGTAGCATACACTCCATTAAAAAGCATAAGTTCAGATTACAGTTGTAAGACTTTGCAGCGTAACGAGGGACACGAGTGTTAGCCAAGACTACAACTATATTTTAAGGCCTAACGATACCTTTGAAAACTTTGAAGGTTCCATCTTGCCAATCCCTCTTCCAGGGCAGCAGCAGAGGCGGCCAAGAGGGCTCTGACACGTCCACGTATACGACCTCGAGGAAAGCTACACTTTCGGTCCTCCCTATCCGCTCTGTTCTGTGATAGCTTATCTTCAGAAAGGAGCTGTTTAACCAGCATTTGTCAAGCGCTGACCTCCTGCAACAGGGGCCCACAGCGCTGGGACAATAAAAATAATACATTCGTACATCTAGACAAATGAGTTCCTCCTTTTCTTTCAGCAGTGTCATCTTGGCTTGCGTGCTCCCTTCAGAGATGCTAACAACTGGCAGCTCTGCTCAGGGAGATCACTGATCTAATTTATTTTTCCTTCTCCCTTTAGGGAATGCTATCACAATGCTCTAAGATCATTGCCTTGTACATCTCACTCCCCTCCCCTGATGAAATGGCTCTGAAATGTCACCACCTGATCTACAGGGGAAGCTGCACCCTCGCGAGCCCTTCCATTAACTATTCCTGTTGACAGCTCGTAGCTTCTTCAGCAAGCTGTCTCTCCTTACCCAGGGGTGTGCTTCTACAGGGCCTTCACGGCTGGCTTTTAACGGTCCTGTAATCACAGCTCAAAATGTACTGGTTGACAGACTCCTGTTTTATTAATGTTTTTATCCTCAACACTAGCTTTTCCATGATGCTGCTCAGCTTTAGCTCAGAGACACTGTTTCCATGCCATCTCTTGATGTGTCTAGGGCTTAGCAGCAAGAGACATGTTTGGAAACCTAAATAACCCCACCTCTGAGGTCTCAGATTATGCTGTTTGTTCTCCTCATTTTTGAGGCATTTGAAATGCTTTCACAAGATGGAGAGGAACTTTACAGGTTTGTGCTTGTTCTCAAAGCGTATTTGTTCAACAGCAGCTCCTTGTAAATGGCTGATTTGGGGCTGTATTTAAACTGGAAAGCATCTCGGAACAGTTGGATGGGAAACGTATTACAGGCAAACGCAAACGGTCATCTGGAGGAGCTGCTCTCTGGGGGCCACCAGCCTGTCCTCGCAGGAGAATGTCAATGTTGGCTGGAAAGCCATAATACATAATAAAACACAGGAAGCCTTTTTTTGTTATTGTTGCTACAAACTCTGGCAATTTTCTGTGGCACGCAATACTCCCCACCCTTATGTTCGTCCGTTCTTCCACAATGCTCCCTGTCTTCGGGATGACTTCTCTATTCCAGCTCTGAGAAGAAACATTTCAAAAAACTAAATATTATATTTCTCTTCCTTCCCAAGATGGCAGTTGCAGTGTGACTTTCAGCCTTTTGACACACTTTGCACGTGGTGTCCCATGGCAGCAGCACCTTTAGTAGCACCCCAGTTACGCATCGGCAAAGATGTTGGGCATCACCTGCTTTGATGGACCAGAGAGCTGGTACTTTTACAGCTCTTCCCCGATGAGGTACAGCTTTTCTATTTCTCACACTAGGACTAGAAAGTGGTAGCTTGTATGCCAGTGGGAAAAGTATCCATTCCAAGATAACCTGTTCTCCATCTTCAGGCAAGTATTCCCTTTAAAGATCAACTAAAAAAAACCCAGCTTTTCTTGGTCTGTGAGATGTTCACCAGAGCTTACCCCTGCCAGGCTTTAACATGCTAAATTTTGCATTTTCGCATCCTTATCGCCAATTTTGTTATGCCAAATGCAAACTAGACTATTTACAAATTAGCACAGTAGCCCGGTGTGTTCCAAGACAAAAATAATGACCTTATTCAGAAATACACATTCATTTGCCATTGTCTAACCTTTTCTCTTACCCCTATAAATATGTAGCCAAATTCAGCACCATGGAAGTAAAAGCTTTGGGCTCTTAATTAAAAAAAATGAGTAATTTCTAAATCTTTAAAAATATACCTAAAAATAGAACTGGATGCACATACTGTACAGAGCGTGGGCACTTTTTTCGTTAATCTCTTACTGCTAATTAAAATTCATGATGATTTTTAAAACATCATTAAAACAATGAATTTATATAAATTCACAGGATGAAATTGTTGAGAGTAGGGACATTAAAACTATTCGCTGATGCACTATTATTATTTCATGACAGATGCTGGAATATCTTTATATAGAAATAGGAGTGTATGTGTATATATATATATATGCATGTATTCATGTATATGTATATATGTATGTTTGTATAAAAGATAAGCACAATGCAACAAAGACTGTGTATAAAAAAACTTGGCAACTGTAGAAGGCAGGTGTTTCCCATGGCTCTCTGTTAAAGAGCATTCTGCAGTTAATGATGCTGTGAAAGACTGCCTGTAGACCAGAAACATATGCATCAACAGAAGACTACAGCCAGGAAAGACCTGCAGGTATATGGGTAAAAAAACCAAGGCTAAACATCAGTGCACTTAATACACTCAATCCTACATCTAAAAGCATCTTTAAACAAAGAAGTTGTTGTCTAGAATGATATACACACTGGTAATGTGGGAGCTGCAAACATTGCTACTTCTGCTCTGAGTCAAAGGCGAAGGGCCAGATTCCTAAAAAGTAATGTTCAGTCACCCACTTTTCCTCTTAGGTTACATCCAAGAGAAAGTAAAGCAGAGGATCTGATTCTGATCTTCCAGCAGTATGAAAGACTCCACTGAAGTCAATGTGTAAAACTCAGCAGTTCCCTATCACGCAATTTTCTACATAACATTTGTGCCATTTCCTACTGGGATTAATGGTAGCCCTGAAAATGCCCTGAATTCATGGCTTGCGCTTTGGAGTGGACACCCAGCTGCAGAGGGAGCAGGATGAGGGGGGTGTCTTTTGAAACCCAGTGGTCCCCCCTGTGAAGACCCCTGCTTCATGCCTGCTCTGTGGCGTTAGCTATGGCACTTTCTGAGCAGGGAACAGGGTTTGCTGCTTATTATTTCTTAATAAACTATCCTGGTTTTGGCCGGGATAGAGTTAATTTTCTTCCTAGTAGCTGGTACAGTGCTGGGTTTTGGATTTAGGATGAGAATAATGTTGGTAACCCACTGATGTTTCAGCTGTTGCTGAGTAGCGCTTACACTAAGTCAGGGACTTTTCAGCTTCTCACACCCTGCCAGCGAGAAGGCTGGAGATGCACGAGAAGCTGGGAGGGGGCACAGCCGGGGCAGCTGACCCCAACTGACCTAGGGGATATGCCATACCGTCATGCTCCGTATATAACTGGGGAGAGTTCGCTGGGCAGGAGCTCTCTGGACATCAGTCAGCGCGCGGTGAGCAATTGCATTGTGCATCACTTGTTTTGTGTATATTATTATTATTATTATTATTATTATTATTATTATGTCTTCCTTTGGTGTCCTCTTAAACTGTCTTTATCTCAACCCACGAATTTTACTTTTTTTTCCTCGATTCTCTCCCCCATTCCACTGCAGGAGGGCAGAGTGAGTGAACGGCTGTGTGGTGTTTAGCTGCCTGCCGGGCTAAACCACAACATAAACATAAATAGATAAAAGAAAATGTGAACCTGTGCACCTTGGCTAAGTGGCCTGATCGACTGTGGGTCGTAGCACATCTGGCCCGCAGCGGAGAACCAGGCAGTAACCCTATCAGGGAAACACAAGCCTGGGGAAGCCGTCCAGCCTTACAGCCTAGGCTGCCTCTTCGCCCCAGGTTCACCTCTGCCCTCCAAATCCAGCTTTTGCTCCTACTTAGGCTTAGCCCTGCCGTTGTATAGTTAAAGATAACATACTGCATATCAGAAGTGATGTACAATATGTCTGGATTTCCAAATCTGGAAGCCAGCAATAGCGTGTTTCTAGCAGTAACTGTTGCTCTTCCTAAAAACCGATAATATTTTGAGTTATTTAAAAAAAGCCCAATGATCTGGCTCCCTCTATCAATGTTACAATATTAAGACCCAAGCACCTCCCTCAGGAAATGATTTTCAACCCAAGAAAATAGCAAATGCAAGGTATTTTCAGGTAGGTGGATTTTATCTAGGATTCTAGCAATTTAACCGAAGGCTGGAAACTCCAGCCATATCATAACCCACATAGTTTCCTTCTGTTTACCTGTGTAGGCTCTAATCACCTGTGCAACATCTGTTGGTACTCTAGAGTTACTGGCAAGACACCAAAATAACCGTGTTCTGTATAACAAACAGTTGCAGTTTCCATTTCTCTCCTGGTCTGCCTGCTTCAGTTTACAAAGCCAGAATAAACCCTTCCTGCCTGCTAGGGTGGGAGTGGGGTCAGAAAATGTCCCTTCAAGGGACTGATAGCAACCAGAATTGCATGATTATGGTGTTTCTTCAAAAATATGTCTTTGGGTAATTTTCAGTTCCCATATGAAAGAGTAGGATTAGACAATAGAAAATAAACCACAATCAGAGCAGCAGAATTAAATACCGAGCCCTTTTGGACAGAAACTCAGGAGCACTCAGAGAGACCACTGGCTACGCCCTTCAGATTGCTAACAATGTCTCTTGAAGCACATTTTTTTAAGCACAGATTTGTTTCCAGTTTCAGGGGCAACCACACGCAGCAGGAGAACAGAGGTACCTTTGCAGTGCGTTTTACGTACCTGCCGGGAGCGACCGCCCCTCTCCTGTGGGTTCTGCCATCAGAGCAGAGGCGGCAGAAGAGGAGAGCGGTGGGGAGCAGCAGCCGAGGTCTGGATGTAAAGTGGCTTCCTCAAGACCAGGCCAGAGATGGAGGAGAGTCACTTCACCAGGGTGGGGTTTTTTCCCTCCAGGTTTTCCAGCAGTCATGGCCAAACCAACGTCAGTGTTGCTGAGACTCTCAGAGTCTCCTTTTTCTTTCATCTTTCTCACCCCCTTGGCTTCTCCTTATTCTCTACAGCAGACGTTTCACACAAGGTGAGCGAGGTCCCACCGCAGCGAAGGTGCTCCCACCCCTTGGGGAGCACCTAACACCTCCACCGCCCCACCTGGGCTTTGCCACGGCCGTCCGGCCCCACTGGCCTCTCCTGCTCCCCGGAGGTGGGGATCAAAGAGAGACCTCCTACGGCTGCAACTCAAGCGCGAGACCCCGCCGCGATGGCAGAGGTGCCCGAGCGCACAGGAAACCTGCAGATGCCGTATCCGCTGCGGCTAACTATCTCACCGGGCCTGAGGAAAAGGCAAAACAAAGCTATAGGATTACACATAGGCTGAGGGAACACGGGGATCCGTAACACAGACATATTTACTTCGCTGATTAATATCAGTAAAGTTAACTGAAGAGCAAAGACAAAGAAGCTCATCATATACGTATATTTTCAATTTATAACTTACTCTCCCCTATTTTTTCCCCTTCTCAAATCTTTCAAGGTAAAAAAAAAAAAAGCTAAAGAGCTCACCCAGGGGAGAGGCAAGAAGTATGGTGTCCATGGCTGATGAAAATAACGTGCTTTCCTGTTGCTGAAAAATATGTCACACACTTGGATTATTTCATTTTTTCCTCAAAATTTACACGGATGCTGCTGACCATTTCCCTTTTATACTGATTAGCTTTTTCCAGGAAGCATTTTTTCCCCCAAACACTCCTTTCCTTCCTGAAGAAGCCCGGTTCACGTTAGAGGATGTTTCTGTCAGAATGAAGTCAGAGTTATTTTTAAGATGAAAATCTTGTGTAGAAAATTATTCTCCAAGACTTGTGAAATAAGTAATTTGGAAAAAAACTCAAACTTATAAAAATACCTTTGTTGCCTTAGGTGGTTTTTTGGTTTTTGTTTTGGTTTTTTTTTTGTTTGTTTTTTTTTAATATAGTTTTTATTTTATGAATGACAGGGCTTTTGACAACTTTGAATGAACGGCATCCGCTCATCTCAGAAAACATTCCCACCAAATACTCTAAAATTATTTTGATATGATAAGAGTAAAACGGGAGCAGAAAGTAACTCCCATCAGTGACAAGAATTTTGTCCTATGCTATAGGTGTGTTAGTTTCTGCTCTGGACTGAGATCACCAACATACGTGTTTGGTAGGTCTGGACTGAGGAGCACAAACCAATCTGTGCAGGATTGACAGAACTTGCTGGGACTACTTCTTTCTCTGTCTTTCACAATACCATTACCAAAATTGCTAAAACAATGTCCAAAGAAAAATCACATAAATAAAACATAAACACATATTAAGAGAAATCATAAACTCAGCCAAAGACTTGAGGTAGTGAGCAATATGAGGAACAGTATTCAATAAACAAAACATAGTAAATGATCTGAAAATTGAGATTGGTATACCTTACCTTGTGAGATAAGATCAAAGACCATGTCTTCTGGGACCTCTCTGGACTTAAGCTCAGGCACTTGCATTGCACAGATGGATTAAAAGGGTAATAAAAGTCTTGGGAACAGAATTTTGTCTCCTGAAACTATAATTAATAAAAGTGCATCACATATTAATCATACATACATAAGTAACAATTTAATACATGCAAGTATTTCTAAGATCTACTGCTGCAAAACACAAAGTGACTGTCTGCATGTCAGTGCTAAGCTTCCCTTCATGTTGCCAGTGGAAGATCAGGCTTCAAGTTTAAATTAAAATGTAATTAGTGAAATTATCCTAGGGAAAAAAGGGTTCCTGGGGACAAGGGAGAGACACTCAGAGAGCTGAGACAACTCTGTCAAGCGGTTTCGAAATAAAAATTACTCTTTTTCCAAAACTTGAAACACAGCCAAAAACCCAGCCCTGAAGTTTAAGAAAATCACCACTGTATCCATCAAACTGCTGAAAGACCACAGCTTCCAGGCAAGGCTCGAGCTCCTTCTTTTTCACTCTAATTAACACACATTTCGGGTCTCTCACTTCACCATTACGCTCAAAAGAAGCCCCACCATCACGGAGCAACTGGGGCCACTGGAGGGGAAATCAACGAACTTCCCTGTCGAAGTCACAAAATCTGACTCGCTTGTCCAGATGTGACCGAAATCTTTTGCAAATTGGCCGCCCCCCCGCCCCTCACCCCGCAGCAGTGGTTTAGCAGTGAAGCAGCGTAAGCAGAGCTCCGGCATTTGCTCCGCTCCTCGCTGGTTATTTCCAGGCACGACAAAACCTTTCTCTTAGTAACATCTTCGCTGACAGGCTCGCCACAAGAGCACACCTGGCGTAGCGCAAACCGGAAGAGATCTGTCAGGCTCTCGTCAGTCCCTAAAGAAAGTTAAAACAAGCAGTGATTCAGCGTGGGACAGCTATGCTTTCTGGTCCTCATACTGTCTCTTTGCTGCACAGAAAATTTATAGCCTGCAGGTTCCTGAACTGACACCTTCCCTGTTAATCGCATTCACCGGTGATACGATATAGCCATAAAAATAACGTTCAACTGACACTGGCTTGGTTTTGTATTTCTCACTGGAGTAATGCATGCAATGCAAAAATCACATTTCCTCGCATGCTTCAAAGGACCACAAGTGTATGGGCTCACACGCATCCACACATGCGCGCACACAACCAAACAGGGGGGCCATCTGTCACAATCAGTTTCTTAAATTTAAAAACATTATTAACTCAGAGACAGGAAGGAGCCTCGGGACCAAGAGGAAAAAATTGCTAAGATAATGACTTTACTCTAAATAACCCGACAATCTCTCCTTTTTTGGCCTTTTTTAATCATTTAGAAAGACAGAACGTGACAAGGCAACTTGCATGACCAGTGTCACCGGTTTAGAGTTTCTTCAAGCAGCTGAATTTATACTGCTGTAGGGTTGAATAACTTTATTTTTTATGCTTAGCTTATAACTATGGAAAATCCTTTATAAGCATACTTCCTCCTCACACACAGTATCTATCCAATCTATCCTGAAGCATGAACGCTGACCCATATTCTTCCTTTCAAAAATGGCAACGGTCCAAGGAGTTTTCCACTCCTCCGGTTTTGGGGTTTGGTTTGGTCTTGTGTTTAGGAGCTGATTTCTCCTAATTTACTACCAAACTATACAGATTCTCAGAAAGAAGATGCTCGTGAACAAATTCTACTGCCACGAACCATTCACCCGCCCGCTGAATTTCTTACAAATATGGATAGGAAAAGGTAATATCCTCAAGTGCAAGACACTAGTCACGTGGCAACGTTACAATCCAGTACCAAGCTTTACAATGGTACGTATAGATCCATTACAGAGCTCTAGCAGAGTTAAAGGGACCATTCGACGACAAGGAGAGCGTGGGAATTGAGAGTGAAGAAAGAAAAGGAGAGAAAAGTTTGTTTATCCAGCATGTGAGCAAGTCACAGCAGGACTGCACAAACACACCAGATGACACGGTCAGCAGGGAAGGAAATACCCAACGTATAGTCCTAGGTGAGCCAAGATTATCCATTAATCTAAGACTGCAGAAAATGGAAAATATGATCACAATCCCTAGTTGAACGGAGGGCGAAAGGGAGGGGAAAAATCCTGGACTCTGGTAATTTCACCCTGTTCAATGAACCTTTATTTTTTCACTTAAATCACTGACATAAAGAAGAAAGTTTGCTGCTGGTGTCTGTTTGGCTGCTCTTAATCAAAGACGTTGAGCTGATTTCTTAATGGCATTCCAGTAAACATTGCGGTGATAACAACACTAAATTAGATCTCAAGCCGCCAGCAATCTGATTAGCAGATTCAGGTCTTTATGCAAGTATTTTACTTCCTTTTCACTTAAAAAATATCCCAACATTTTCTTCCACCATCCTGGAATTTTCTTCATTAATTGTGCTAAAATTCATATAAAAATTAATAAAATCAAAGGGTAATAGATCTCTCTTCCTTTACATTTTACTAAGAGATGCGTAGTTTTAATTTACAGATGTACAAAGGAAGCTTTAAAGCATTATTGCAGTTAAAGAATATCTCAGTGCAGTTTTTACACAACAGGTTTTTGTTATTTAGATAGCCAGTTACCGCACAGTGCCAAGTTTCTGAATCCAGACTGAGCTTGTGAGCAGCTCAGCCCAGAGAGGGCTGAAGGTGCTCTGCACATTTCCAGCAAACACTTTGCACCTTTTAGGGTTGGGCTTATATTTGAAACAACTTAAAAAAAAAAAAATTAAAAAAAAAATAAATTGGAAGTTAGGGAAACATCATTCATAGACAGAATTGAGCTGTGGGCTTCATCCCAGCTTCTCGTTACAGGAATCCCTCTAGCTGCCTTAATAAATTTGAAGAGGCTTTCATTACAGGACAGTCCTATTTGATGGAAGACGTTTATCTTATGATAGATGTGTAATTATGCTCGATGTTAAGGAGCCATTCTCTTCTCCAGCAACTCTGAAAGACGAAGTAGCACATGCATGTTTCATAGATCATACTTCATTGAATTAAACTGAGGAAACAGATATATTTATGTCAAGAAATGCATGTCTGATTCTATCGGGCTTCATATTGTAAAATGGAGAATATTTATTAATCTCAATATCAGAGAAACCAAAATTGTTTAAATATTTACTTTTCATATACTTTAATAACTACATTATTAACAAAAACATTTTTTGTGGTTTAATGTTTCCAAACTTAATGATTTTTATTTGCCTCAAGTTCTCACAATGTAGCAGTTAAGGCTTCTTTGGGATTGACATGAATGATGTAGAGGGAGATTAAGAAAAGACAGCAGATTAGAAATATAATAGGATTTTAAACAAAAATGGGTTGTGGATCTTTCTAGGAGAAATAATAAATATAAAGAATAAATTAATATAGATAGCAGGAATCACACACATGTCAGTAAAAACATTCTGAAAACACTGTTACAAAACAGCACATTCCGATCCATAGCTGGGTATATCGAGTCATTTTTGTAATTCTCACTCTCTTTTACACCCTGTTTGGAAGCTGTCTGAAACTCAGATAAATAAATTTCTCTGTGTTGGAGGTTCAGTATGAGCTCGTCGCTTCTGGCAGCAGAGCCAAACCCTGCTCTCAGCGACACAGCTATGTTGCTCATTTAAGCCTGTGGGAATTTTATCGGGGCAACTGGCAAACTTTTTGGTTTTACTAGGCAAGCTGAGAGCAGAATTTGGCCCCGCACAGACTTCGTCTATAACAGTTAGAGATTACCTGGGTGCCATGCTGCTTTCTGGTACCACTAGCCTCCTCCCCTCTGTACGGCTTTGGCTCTTTTTGGTGTCAGACCACAAGGCTCCCGCAGAGCTTCCGGTAGTGGAAAACATTTTCCACTCAGTTTGATGAGAACAAACTCAGCCCCTTATCCTCAAAGGGGGCAGAACGGTGTGCTAATGCTGCAATTCCTCCCCTTCAGGTCCCCCAGCTCATCTCCAAATATGTTTGACTTCCTTCCCATCCACCTCTCTGGAATCACTGTTGTCCCTTCCCTCAAAATTCCTGACTTCTCCCATCCAAGATCTACAGCTTCCCGCTGTCTCGCTCTTTGATTTCTAAGGTTTCCTATAGCTTTCCATTTCATATTTCCCATTCTTTTTATTTTCCAAGAAATCCCACAAAGCTTTCCTTATCTGGTCTCATCTGGGTTCTTTCCATCCTCCTCAAAATCCAAATCTCACCCCACTACCGCTGATTGTTCCTGCGTTTTTGACAGGCCTCCCTCCCCTTTTTTTGGCTGTGGTGTCAAATCTGTCATCCCCAAGCAAAATCTTCCTAGAATTATGATTTGTACAATCATAATTTGCACAAATTTCTATCAGGCCCCAAATTAGACTGGGGCTTTCCCGTCTATCACAGCTCCCAGCTGAACCAGCGCAACCACTAACAAAGATAAGCAATGCTGGCATTCGCACCCACACAGTTTAGTGGTTTTGAGGCATAGTGAACTTCAGAATTGCAGATAGCCCTTTTTCCACCTCCATTGTTTAATTAATTTTAATCTACTTATTCATTCAGGCTGATTGACTGTCATCTTAAAGGTGTTCTGAGTTGAAGCCCCCATTAACTATGGGAAGCTTAAATTTAGGGTCACTTTTTCAAAATAACAGAAGTCTCCTGGAAAAAACTCCTTATCCCATTATTATTACAAGAAATTCCAAAGAACACAAAGTCCAGCAAAGAAATCAAAGGCCAAAAAAAAAGGCAAACGGATGATCATTTGTTAAAACTGACTGCTTCTAAGAAGAACATTTTTACAAGTAATACAAAAAGCAATGAAAAGGTTCTCACCAGACTTTATTGAAATTCTCTGGGGAAAATCCATTAGAAATACATTTGCAATCAGTCCAGTATCAAATTTCTACTGTAAATATGGCAATTAAGAAGGTCAAGTTACCCGAAGTTCTGTAAGAGTGAGATGAGCAGTTAAAAAGGAATTTATGCCGAGAGTGTTTTGTATACAATTTATGTCTTTTACTTTCTGTTAAAACACATCACACTTTTTCTTAGATGTGGCTATACCGGGCTACTGAAATAACGACCCATTGTTGGTTTCCTTATCTCCATGCAAACGCTTTGGAATTGTGCTCGAATCTGATGTGCTGATTAGCCAAGAGCTGAATCCATGCCAAAAAGAGAATTGCTGTAAATTATTGGATGAGTGTAAATTACACCCACACCACTGGTGTAGCAGAGAAAAAATATGTAACTTGAGATTATGATGTGTCCTGCTGTGACATAAATGGAGTGGAAAGGCACTTAGTCCAGAGAGGACCATAAATGGTTTAAAGCCAAAAAATGCCCAAGTAACATGCATGGGTAGAAGAGTGATTAAGGAAGTGACAAAAGGGAAGGCGGTTGTCTAACCTGTGGTGCTCTGGAGTTTCATAATAAAGGGTATCCAGGAGCAATCCCAGCTTCACCCGCACACGGCCTTGCTGCACAGCCACAACTAGAAATCAAAGGCCATTTGGAGAACTGTGCCGTGAATGGGATCTACGAATTCACCTCCATTAAAACCTCCTCCCTGACAAACCAGAAAGAAAGTTATTCTGAACGAGGATCAGTTCATCACGGCCCCACAGCCTTTACCAGTGGGGTAGTCTGCTGGTAACACACAGTGTAAGTGCAACCCATGTGTGTGCACCTATGAACTCGTGTAACATCTGTGACTGTGGAAGCAGTGCCTGCCTGCACGTGCACGAGTGAGGAGAGCCAGCATCTTGCACGAGGAGGGCCACACTGCGGTACAGCCCCTGCAGAGCAGCAGTGCTGTTGTTCAAAGCAGCGCGTGGTGACCAGTGCATGAACAGACATGCCCTGTCCTCTTCATAAGCAGCACATAGGAGAGGGTGAGTAGCTGGGTGAAAAAAGATAATACTGGAGACATGAAAAAATAAAAGGCCTAAAAAGAGATGGCAGTAGGAAAACAGAAATGGAACACACACAAAAAAAATACAGGGCTGGGGGGG